>JAUTXW010001280.1:0-308163 GCA_030620095.1 Kuschelorhynchus macadamiae
TCATTTCGTAATCGATTTTACGCTTATATATAAGAGAATAAAATAAAAATTGTGAGTATCTCTAGAAAAACGAGTACTGTTATTTAATTATCGTATTGGAAAAGTACAGAACGCGGTACCTTAACCGCTATCAGGTTTACTGGCTCACAACAGCATCATCAGGAAATATGTATTTTTCTAGGACTAATAAATAATAACATTATCAACATAATTTTGGTCAGGGGCGCCGAATTCAAGAGGACCCAAAAGCCCGAGCTCCATATGGAAAAATTTTATGTGGGGCAGAGTCCCACATGAAAATGTTACAGCTACCAACCGTTTTCGAGACAACTCTGTAACATGACAAAGCATGACCTCATTTAAAAATCACTATAACATTTTAGCCCAGTAAGCAGAACTATTTTTTAGGTCGAACCTAAGGAAAATTAGAAAGCAGTTTAATTTTTACTTCTCAGTTTAATTTTTACTTCTCTCGTAAAAAGGAAGTATTGTATTCGTGAAAAAAATCACCCTCAGAGATTTACGTTTCAGGGTCGCTAGATGCCAAAAAAAACATGTTTTCTCAATTCCGTCGGTCTATCTGTCTGTCTGTCGGTCTGCCTGCCTGTTCGCGGCATAGCTAAAAAACTACTTACCCGATTGACTTCAAATTTTGTTCAAAAATTAAGGGTCAGATGGACATGGTAACATTCTAGTAAAAGTTCAATATAGATTATAGAGATGAACTGTTAAAATTGTGGTATGAATTCAAGATAGCGGAACAAAATGGCGGCCAAATGAAATATTTGTAATCGTGAAAAAAATAGGTTTTACATATCTTTACGTTTTAGCGTCTCGATGCCAACAAAATATGTTTTTGTGGTAACATTTTGGTAAACATCCAATATGGTAAAACAAAATGGCGGCCCAGTGAAATGTTAGAATAAATTATTACTAAAAAACTGCTTATCCAGTGTATCTCAAATTTTGCACAAAAGAATTATGTAGGAATTAACTATTTAAGTATTAAAGTAAAATTTTAGTGCGAATCCAAGATGGCGGAATAAAATGGCGGCTTGGTCAAATATTTAAAAATTCAGTCTGAAAAAGCTACTTAATGGACTGATTTCAAATTGTGTGCTATAATTAAATGTGGTAAAGAGATGCGTAAAATTGTGGTACTAATTCAAAATGGCGGACAAATAATATTATTGTAATCGTGGAAAAAATCCGCCCTCAGGTTTTACATATCTTCAGGTTTTACATATCTTCACGTTTTACTGTCCCTAGGTTCCAAATTTTTTTTATCAATTACGTCCGTTTGTCTGTCGGTCTATCTGTTCGCGGTATAGCTAAAAAACTACTTCAAAATGTAGTCAAAAATTAAGAGTCATATGGGAATGACCTGATAATATTTTGTTAAAAATCAATATATCGGAACAAGTGAACAACGTGAAAAAACTGCATGTTTTACATATCTTTACGTTTTAGCATTCCAAGATTCCAAAAAATATGTTTTCTCAATTCCATTTACCTATATGTCGGTCGGTCTGTCAGTCAGCGGCCTAGCTACAACTATTTACCCGATTTACTTCAAATTTTAGTCAAAAATTAAGGGTCATGTGGTCATGAACTAGTATTATTTTGGGAAAAAACCCTTTTTTGCTAACCCCGGTTCCACCCACCTCAGTCTACTTCTCCACGAAGCCGTCCCGTCCTTCTAATGAAGGAGAGCATCTTGCCCTAGCCGAGGGCTCAACACCGAAAGGGTTCGAGCGTAGTCTTGCCCACCTTTCACACGTGCCAACAAAATGATTAGGGATCCTCCTCCTCTGCCCCACAGTTAGGACAACAAGGGTTTTCCGCTACCTTGTTGTCCTGCTAAGCCCAGCTGGTACATGTGCCTGTTTAGTTTACAGTGTCCTGTCAAAATACCAATTAGGTCTGGCGAACTCATTCGCTTTCTCGTTGCCATCGACACCACTATGCCCAGGGACCTATTTTAATCTCACCACCTTCGTCGTTTCTAGCTCACTTAGTGCCTCTCTACATTCCTGGACTAGAGCTGAGCTCATCCTGGGCTTACCGATGGCTTTAAGAGCCGCCTGACTGTCTGAGTGAATGCGAATTTCATTCTCCGCTCCCAGCCTGACTTCCTCCTTTGTTGCAACCTGCAATATAGTATAGACCTCAGCCTGAAAAACAGTTGTATGTTTTCCCATCGCAAATGCCTCTCTAGGGTCAGGATGGCGTCTTCAGCTCTCTAGTATATCGAAGCCGTATTATAGGGGCTCAAGAAACACTGTGGCATTTGTTATCAGCACGCCCAATATACGCCTCATCTTATTATACAAACCGCCATAATACTGCGTTACGAGTGTTGTACTACCATCTTCGGCACTCGTATGGTTTCGACGAGACACTAATCCGACCTCACAGCCCAGCAGATATATTGGAACTACTCGTTCCCCACTCTCCGTCAAATACAGCCCAATAAGCGGGACATAGTACTCCTCGATCATATGAAAAAAACCATGCACGTCATCGAATTCTCAGCTCCATGCGAGAACATCATAATGAAAGAAGAGGAGAAACGTTAGAAATATCAAGATCTGCTGGTAGTGCTTCGTAGGCTGTACTCGGATCACCTAATTAAACTGGTGGTCTTAGTGATAGGATCTCTGGGTGGCGCAAAGAACACGTTGGTTCAAGGACTAAAAAGCATTCCTAACTGCCAAAACGACGCAGAACTTTTTGCTGCTCGTATGCAGAAGGCCGCGATATTAGGCTCCCTCAGGCTGCTAAGAGGACGGACACACGGAACCAGTAATATAAATATATATATATATATATATATATATATATATATATATATATATATATATATATATATATATATATATATATATATATATATATATATATATATATATATATATATGTATATGTATATATATATATATATATATATATATATATATATATATATATATATATATGTATATGTATATGTATATGTATATATATATATATATATATATATATATATATATATATATATATATATATATATATATATATATATATATATATATATATATATATATATATATATATATGTATATGTATATATATATATATATATATATATATATATATATATATATATATATATATGTATATATATATATATATATATATATATATATATATATATATATATATATATATATATATATATATATATATATATATATATATATATATATATATATATATATATATATATGTATATATATATATATATATATATATATATATATATATATATATATATATATATATATATATATATATATATATATATATATATATATATATATATATATATATATATATATATATATATATATATATATATATATATATATATATATATATATATATATATATATATATATAAATATATATATATATATATATATATATATATATGTATATATATATATATATATATATATATATATATATATATATATATATATAAATATAAATATAAATATATATATATATATAAATATAAATATATATATATAAATCTGAGATTTTTTTAACCTTATATTTATATTTGGAAATTTTCTTGGGCCTAGGTTAATAGTAAAACACAATTTTTTATATCAAATCAACGTTTCGCTCATTGTGTTGAGCTTTCTCAAGACTTTAATTTGGTTTGCTTGATCTCTAAAAAACGATTTTTTTCATTAAAACAAAATACACAGGAAAAATATATACAAAGACGCAATCATTATGTACATACTAGAAACATTAAAAGGTTTAAAAACTTATAGTGTTTAACTTACATGTAATGATTATTACTTACTTGGATAAAATACAACACTCGGTTGGCTTGTGTTACAATTTCATCTTCCTGAGTAATATATTACCTGATCGTTGAATAATATACTAAGGTTTTTTAGTAGCATTTAAACAGTAGCGCCGATCAAGTTCTTCTTCAAATCAAATAAAAATTATTCGCGCCAATTATGTTTTAATGGACAATGTCAGAAGACATTAAGCGAGATTTACACCAGCAATAATTTTACCACAGTCGTCCATTTATTATCGCGGGTATTACAGAAAATATAAATTTCTTCTTATCTCGAAGACACTTCCGGTATATCTATCTCTCTACCAACTGTCTGTCGCCATAAAAATGCAGTTAGTTATTGCAAATCATTATATAATTATTACTATCTAGCAGAAATGTATTATTCATAAAATATTTTACTCGCAGGAAGGATGATAATTGAACAAATCTGATTGGTATCAATTTTCCTATAAAATGCTTGTGATTTGCACAGACTTTTGCGCTTTATATTTAACCGAATCTAAGATTTACTGTTGAACAGATTGTTGTATTGCTTTTAGTGGAGTCAATCTACAGGCAATTTTCGTAAAAAGGCCCTGGTTTTTTTTGTATAAATATGTTGGTGGAATCAGCAGACGCGTGCTGAGCCCCTGGCCGACCTTACCAGTTATGCCCTTCTACCTTCGTTAAAAAAAATAAAAAAATCAGAATTTAAATAAATCTAATTTTTACTTCCCCCGTAAAAAGGAAGGATTGTAATCGTGAAAAATTCACTCTCCGAGATTTTTCAGATCTTCTCGTTTCAGGGTCCCTAGATGACGAAAAACATGTTTTCTCAATTCCGTCGGTCTGTCTGTCTGTTCGCGGAGTAACTAAAAAACTACTTATTCCATTGACTTCAAATGTTGATCAAAAATTAAGGGTCATATGGAGATGACCTGGTAACATGTTGGTAAAAATCAAATATGGCAAAATAAAATGGCGGCCTGGTGAATTATTTAAAAAATTATTAAAACACTACTGATCCAATTTTTCTCAAATTTTGCAAAAACAGCAAGTATTATGTTGAAATCAAGTGGTAAAATTTTGGTACGAATCCAAGATGGCGGAACAAAATGGCGGCTTAATAAAATATTTAAAAATTCAGCCTGAAAATCTGCTTAATGGCTTGATTTGAAATTGGGTGTCATAACTAATTGTGCTATAGGGATCAACTAGTAAAATTCTGGTACTAATTCAAGGTGGGCGAACAAAATGACGGCCACATAAAAAGTATGTAATCGTCAAAAAATCACCCTCTCAAATTTTACACGTCTTTACATTTTAGCGTCCCTAGATGCCAAAAAATATGTTTTATCAATTCCGTCGATCCGTCTGTCGGTATTTCTGTCTGTCAGTTTGCGGCATAGCTTACAGACTACTTACCCGATTGTCTTCACATTTTTGGCAAAAATTAGGGGTCATATGGGTATGATCTGGCAAAATCCAAAATGGCGAAACATAATGGCGGCGTAGCGAAATGTTAAAAACAATTATTATGAAAAAACAATTTATTTCAAATTTTCCATAAATATCAAGTATTATGTTGGAATCAAATGGTAAAATTTTGGTACGAATCCAAGATGGTGGAACAAAATGGCGGAACAAAATGGCGGTATAATGAAATATTTAAAAATTCATTTTAAAAAACATGTTTTATCAATTCAGTCGGTCCTTCTGTCGGTCTGTGTGTCATTTCGCGACATAGCTTAAATACTATTTACCCGATTGACTTCAAATTTTGACCAAAAAGTAGGGGTCATATGGGGATGGCCTGATAATATTTTGGTAAAAATCCGATATGGAACAATATTTAAAAATGTTTGTTAGAGTGGTGTATTATTTGTGGTTAAGATCCAGTAAAAAAAACAAGTATTTTTTTAAATTGTCGACGTTTCGCAATTGAATTGTTGCATCCTCAGGACACATATAAATCTTATATCCTGCATGAAACCCATCTTATCAGTACTTTTACTCCGTTGTTCCGTATATATTACCCAGATATTAAGTTTCTAAATGGTTTTCGTTAACGATCCTCTTGTTTTTATGTTAGAGTGATGTATTATTTGGGGTTAGGATCCAGTAAAAAAAAACTAAAGTTTTTTAAATGGTCGACGTTTCGCAATTTTATTGTTCCATCCTCAGAACACATAAATTTTATATCCTGCATGATACCTATATTATCAGTCTTTATCTACGCCGTTGGTTCGCAGGTATTTCCCAGATATTAAATTTCTAAATGGTTTTCGTTAACGATCTTCTTGTTGTTATGTTAGAGTTGTGTATTATTTGGGGTTTAGGAAATATCTGCGGACCAATGGAATAGGTAAAGACTAATATGGGTTTAATGCAGGATATAAAATCTATGTGTCCTGAGGATGTAACAGTAAACTGGCGAAACGTCGGTAATTAAAAAAAGGTCCTTTGTTTTTTTTACTGGATCCTAACACCAAATAATACACCACTCTAACATAACAACAAGAGGTTCGTTAAACCATTCAGAAACTTAATATCTGGGATATCTGCGGATCAACGGAGTAGGTAAAGACTAATAATATGGGTTTCAATTTAAGATGGCGAAACAAAATGACGGCCAAATAATTTTTTTAATCAATCAACGTAAGAAAATCTTTTTCAATTGATTTTAAATTTTGCAGAAAAATTAAATGTGAATATGGGATGCTTATTGAATTTATTTTAAATTATGACCAAAAGTCAAGTGTGGCATAGGTAGAAAGGAAATGGTAAACCTATTGGTAGGAATCCAATATAATGGAACAAAATGGCGCCCAATAAAAATGAAGAGAGAGAATATGTAACACATATATATTGTGACTATGCACTGAATTAGCTTGGATCACACTTCACTCTTCCCAATAAAAGTAATAATTCATAACGAGGGAAGTTCCGGGTAAAGGAATTTACCGATTTATTATACAGTATATCTGAGAAGTAAAATATAGACTATATTATCAAATTTATTATATTAGGTATCAAAACATTTTTGTCGCTGCTCCTATAATGCAGTGGCGGAACTACAAATGTTGCCCCCCTCTGCCGCCTGCAGGTTTCGACAAAGAGCCCTCCTATACGCATGTACAAAAAATAATTGATGACCAAAACAAAAAAGTGATTCGTATTTTTGCATAATCCTTTTATACCCCAAAAGGTCAAAAAAGAACTGAAGATTTAAAAAACGTGGGCTCTTCTGAGCTCCTGGTATAGTAATTCCACCACTGCTATGATGACTGACTTATTTGCTCGTTCATTCGCTTTATGAATTCTACGGTAGCGCCACCAGCGCCTGCTACACCTGTCAAGTTGCGAATCTAAGGTCTTGTGTTCGCATCGCTTTTCACTAGTGGAAAATGGAATTGTTTAAATTTTTGCAGTTGCAATGAACCGTCAAAAGTCTGGTCAAGAAAGCCAGCAAATCTAAAAGAGAACAGATATGCATCGGGCAGCATCTGAAATGCACAAGCCAGCAGAGTTATTTTTAAAAGGAAACAGTTTAAATTAATAACAAACAGTGACAGGATTTTCGACATGGAAAATAATACTCAAACCAAAACCGAATATGATAATGTACATTTATTATTAGATAAGATTATTTTTTGTACTATTACACATTAAATATTGTAAGATTTCTTTTATAAGAACCAAAATATTTACAATCTTTTGTACTCCAGCAATGTCAGTATGTGTAAAGGTCAATTCAGCTTCGAGACTTAGTGTGTCTTGTATGTTTTAACTTTTTGGTTGGGTACCTACGATAGAAATATACAAAAATATTTTTTTGATGTAGTTTTTATTATTTTGCTAGTTTTACTTATATTTCTTTCTGCTCAGATTTTGTTTTTGTTTTCGCGTCGTCTCTTCGCGCGCATTATTCTGGAAAAATATTATTAAGTTTTAATTAATGTTATAGTAAATGTAAAGTCTGTTTGGCGATTTACGCCAGTTCCTAGTGGCATAACGCTGCAGAGTTAGAATAAGCTTTGTTCTTGTTAATTCTTGTTGCCTAATGGTTTTGCTATATTATTTATTTTAAAATATCTCGAAATAATAGATTTTTCCGCAGTTTAACAAGAAATATATTTTTATCACGCTTTTATTAGCTTATGTTTGTTTGTCTGGTTTCTAATGGTTTTTTTTTTGAACTTCTACATAATCAAATAACTTTAAATTAACATGCGTATACAGTTCGCGTGACAAAACAATTTGGCATTTTCGGGTATACAAGATTCAAGCCATATTGGAGCCGCTCAAATATAACGAACAACTAACATTATTTGTTAATTAGTGTTATCGAGAGTATTTAAGAGTGCAAATTATGAATTTTTAATCAACATTCACAAATTCAAAATGGCAGCGTCAACATGAAGGACACGGGACACATTTGGTCATTTGTACAGATTTGACTGAAAATTGTTGTCTGGGGTATTTCGAAGTACAAATTATTAAATTCTTAGTCCATGTTTAAAAATTTAAAATGGCTGACCCAACCTGATGGACAGTGTGCAGATTCGAGCGAAAATCGGAATTTAGTGATATCAAAAAAAAAATATGAATTGTCAACTTTTAAACATTCGAAAAAGGCGACAAATTCTGTCGTCTGAAATTTGGAATTTCAGTGTGCAAAGTGTGAATTCTTTCAACATCGCAGTCGAGTTTTGTAATATGTGCAGATTCCACTGAAAATCGAAGTATGGGGAACTTAACAATGCAAATTATGAATTTTTGGTGATGTATTGGTGAAAAATTGTGTTATTTGGTTCTTACTAAAATTCTACCAAGTCATCCTCATAGGAATCTTAATTGTTTAACAAAATTTGAAGCCGAACGGCAAAGTAGTTTTAGAGAGACCGACAGATAGATCGACGGAATTGAGAAAACATGATTTTTGATATCTAGAGTCGCTGACACGTTTAGATAGGTAAGTAAAACTTACGAGGGTGAATTTTTGTCACGATTACAAACATTTTATTTGCTCTATATCATACTAAATTTTTGCACAGTATTTTGATTTTATAAATATTTTATTAGGCCGTCATTTTGCTTAGCCATCTTGGATTTTACCAGCTATTCCTGTGTAATACTTGAATTTTGTGCGAAATTTGAGGTAAATTGGATAATTAGTTTCAAGTAATTATTTTTTTAACTTTTTACTAGGCCGCATTATGTTCCGCCATAATGGATTTCAACCAAAGTATACCAGGTCATCCCCATATGATCCTTAATTTTTGACCAAAATTTGAAGTCAATAGGGTAAGTAGTTTTTTTAGCCATGCCGCAAACAGATAGCCAGATCGACAAATAGACCGACAGACAGATCGACGAAATTGAGAAAACATGTTTTTCGGCATGTCGGAACTCTGACACGTAAAGATCTGCAAAAGTGTCGGAAGGTGATTTTTTCACGATTACAATACTTTTACGAGGGAAGTAAAAATCGGATTTATTTTGTTGTTTGAAAAGCTAAAATTCCAACTTTGACACCCTGATAACAAAAACTAGTACATAGTAGGATCGAATTCTACCCCATGAAAATTAAGCTATTTCCGAGGCCATTTCCCATACGGATTAAGAATTGAGTGCGGTCCTTTCCTTATTGCATTTCGAGTTACTAACAGTTCACAGTTTTCACAAAAAATCAATTTTATAAATTTTATTTAAAAAAAATCCGGTTCCAAAATCAGTTCGGGAATGTTACCAATAGTAAATAGCAATACAAACGATGCTGCATCACAGTGCAAGCATTTGCCAAAATAATTGAAAACATTACGTCGATTAAGTCTTATTACTCACAATTATCATCTTGGCCTTTGATACTACATTTTATCTGTTGTGTGACGGCTATTTCTGACCACAATGAATGAGTAAATTAATAAATGAATGAACGACTTTGTTTATAATTATGTCACATATGCCATTATTTTAGTATTTAAATTACGAAAAATTAGTAGGTGTCATTTCATTGGAAACGTGGGTCTGATTTAAAATAAGGCAAGAATACAAACTTAAGGTCTTCAAAAGGAAGTTGAAAATCTAAATTTTTATAATGTAGTCGTTTGTAGCATGGAAGTAGGTGTAAGGACATGTTTTGATACTAGATTTAATTTTAATTAACAATTATATTTACATAATTATTCATCTGCTTCTCATAAGTAAATTGAAAAACCACTCAAGTGGTTTTTCACTTCACACTAATAGATAAACAATGAATGAACGTTTAGGCGGGAATTTAACTTTGCATTAATACGGATAACTTAATTTCTACATTTTTTACAGTCAAACTTAAAATACGTGGGCTTTTCCACAATAACAACTTATGTGAAAAAAATACGAACAAATAAAGCCGTATACAATTTACAAGGGATTACAGTCAACGTTCACGATCGAGTTCATGATTGTATGGTTTACCTAAAATCCATAAAATCATCATATACAAATTCACAAACCAGCAAACTGCCTAAACGTCTGGGCAAAACTACTTTTTATTTAAAAATGGAAAGCGTTTTGTTAATATACACTAATAAGAATAATTTATAAGGTTTGATGTGGAAAATTGGAAAACCTGTCTACAAATGTTCCACTAGAAGAGTCATTGGCAATTATGAAAACGAATAGCAAAGTTATTGTCTTGCAGACTTCCTACAACAATGACTTTAGTTTTGCCCCAAAAAACACGCAACCGCCCATACCGACCGTTCGCTTTTACTTACAAGTTTTTCGACTTACTGTTATCTACAATATATATTATCCTTAGAAATATTTATAATCAACAGCAAAAGTCATGGCACGAGCTGTTGATTATAAATATTTCTAAAAATATATTTCACAGTTTGGGGATAAACTGATAAAATACTTCTATCCAAAATATATTATCCTGTTAGACCATCATATAGCAAGAACAAGACAATAACAAGAATTCTTGGGAACTCTAACACAGAAATCCTAAAGAAAGTTTTAAAATATCTCAAAGCACTTCGTCTGTAATACACCCCAAACAGTGACTGGGTGATACTGGGACCTCAACCAGGATACCCGTATCTGACGGGGAATGAGAAAAGGATAAAAGAAATTTGAAAATATAGAAACATGAGAGAGGCTCGAAATACTAGAAGCCTATAGATGTGACTGCCCAGTGGCTGTCAAGATCAGGTGCTCTATATTCGGTAAGGATATCCTGCTTCCAAAGTCCCTGGAAATTTAAACAGTTTTACCCTCGATTTAGCATTAAAATCCTTGATGGGGACCCATCAGTACTGTCATAACAGAATCTTTCTTGCCAAATCTGATAAATTCTTTTCAGGTTGTTAGCGATTTTTTTCATTACAAAAATGGATTTTGATTACTAGGGCTCCTCAGTTTTGTTCAGAGTTTGCAGAAAACAAAAATGATTGTTATTACAATTATTCTAACAATTATCATTGTTACTATGATTATTTTATTATTTATATTATTAGTCAATGTCAATAATACTAAAGGGTAACAAAATCCTGATACGCAAATTGCCTATGCCATTCTACATATCCAGGACTGAACAGGGCCGTTTTTTTTAGCTACAATCTTGCGTACTAAAAACTATATAGCGAATGTAAGTAACTTTTTGTGCAGAATTGGAAAAAGCTATTAAAAAAAAATTCAGCTGAAAAAAATGAGCTAGGACATAAACATAGCATTTGTTAAATGAAAAGTCCTACTCTTTATTTAATTTTCTCGCAATTTTTTACGTGTTCTGCCATGAGACTTTTAACTGGCTCACGTTTGACACATACAAATATATTTAAAACCATTACTTCTGTTTACTGGTAATCATTTATAGCCAAAGGTTTTCTTTGAATAGCCAAATACCAAAAATACAGGGTAGGTATTTATAAATTACCGCGAAGTGGTGACTCGAATAAATAGACCTTCATACCTTACCCGGTAAAGTAACTTTATTAAAATAAGGTGTAATCGAGGGTGTAATATTTCTAAAAAAATAAATTCAGTGCAATATGGTTTAAAAAAATATCAAGATATACGTAAAAAATCAAGGATCCCAAATATTAAATAAGAAATAGTACCTTCCATTTAAAAGAATACCTACTATTACTACAGCTTAACTGTTTTCAGTTGAATTGTCTTTTTATTGGTATTTTCCAATTCTGCAGTTACATCATCGGTTACATCTAATGGATATTTCCGTTTTTTCTAATATGTAAGATTATAGCTGAAAAAAGAGTCCTGTTCAGTACTTAGTGGATGATCCAATAACTACCTCGAAAATATAAAAGAGATAATCCTCGCTTTCCATCACTTACTAAAACAGTTTTGAGTTGTTTTATAAAAAAAATATTGATAACTGGAATGTATAGGTGGTTTTTCCAAGGTAGTATACTACCTCGGAAAAACACTTGTCCACACATTACTACTTGGAAAAACTTGTAAAGTTTAATCTAAACCCGAGTCTAAACCACTAACTAGCACTATGTTCGAGGCTATGTTAAGTGTAAAACCTAACCTTAGTTTAGTAGTAAGGGATGAACTTGGCCTTTTCAAAATGGTAAAAGGTCTAAAATAAGTTTCTTATTTTATAAATTGTATCGCTTTAGAATAAAGATTGTTCTCGAGATTTTATTACTGTTATTCTTATTATTATTTATCAGGTTGAATAAAGTTAAGCAAATATCACAAAACACCACTATCACAATCCCCAACATTTTCCTAAAGGATCTTAAATAATCCAATCGAGTCCAACTCGAGGGGCGTCTCACTCCGAAAAAAAAACGTACAGTGATTTCGGAAACTAGTTTTCAGGGGAAATTATTTAATTTCCGTTGATTTCGGAGATGTCTTATGTGATTTCCTGATTTCCTATGTGATTTTCTGATTCCCTATTTGATTTCCTGATTGCAGCCATGATTTCGTGAGTTCGGAGGAAAACGTACGATTTCGCAAGTGAGACGCCCCTCGGCCCAACTATATAATATGGTACACAAATTAAAAAATATCGAGTTCTTAAAACAGGTGGGAAAATTTTGAAGTTTTCTGTCTATATTATTCAAATAAATCTAATAGTGGGCTAGTAAGTTTCAGTGAAAAATATAATTGGAATTAATATATTTTTAAGAAATATATCATTTTTGTGCTCTGCCACCTCCTTGACAGTTTACCTCACGCAAATATTTATAACTGCTCAACAGAACAGGTTGGTATCTTTTCGCTACTACTACCGAGAGTACTACAATGTAATTAATGAATAACGTAAATCCTCGCGTAAATCTAGGTAAAATCGAACAAAACTTTAGAGGGATAGTAATGTAACGGTAGGTATTATAATTTTATCGCTTTTTAAATACTATATTTGTTTACAATAAAAAAACTTGAGCGTCCACTTTAACTTATACCATGTACGTGTATATTTTGCTGAACGCATGCCTGCAAAGCAAGAGAAGCCTTCAATTATCTTGTTCTAAAATTTAAAACTTTTCACCCAGTCTGAAATTTCCGACGGCCACAAGCATGCCCTTTTTTTATCTTTTCACTTTTCTAGACATTTTTTGGTGCACTACCGATTCTATTTGATGATATCGAATTTACATTTTTATTAAAATAATTAATGCAAACATCAACTGCTAGTATGAAGCTTAGAATTTGTCGCGTAATTCAAATATACAATTATATACTGGGTGTTCCATTAGAAAAAACACAAGCTTAGGTCGTAACTTTGTAATACGATTTTTTTTTTGATAAGATTTTCTGGCAGTACAGAAAACATCATGTAATTTAATTTAACCGCGGTTCTAACTCTTCAAATATAGGAGTTATCTACTGGTCCAAATATAAGCCTAAAGATAAAATTGGCTCTATATAAAAGGTTCTATTACAAAAGTTAGAGTATTTTTCCTAAATCGTAGGAATCTAAATTTAGGAAAAACAAAACACTATCAGAAAGTATAAATTATGGCATAAGTTTTGTTTTTTTTAACGAATGTTTGTTAAAAAACATATAGGTAAAAAATTTATGTTAAATCCATCCTTCTATGACACTGTTTTTCTTTATTTTCTCGCTGGCCCATTTTTTAAGATAGAGATATACTAACTTAAGCATCTATATAATCAGAAAAATCACAGCTATATACAGGGTATTCCACAAAAAAAAAAACAATTTATGTCAAAATTTCTAGGTTTTGAGGGAAAAAGACTTATGAAAAATACAGACTTTTATAATTTAAACTGTTTCGTAGTACCAATATTAACATAGATATCCATTTTCTAATATATTATAAGACACCCTGTACATACAAAAACCTTTAACACTAATTGATAATAATATTGACTAAATATTACCCGTTTATCAGTAACTCGTGACTGGAAATATGACGAAGCATTTGAAGCAAGAAGTTTGCTTCAGTTAGAAAATTTAGGTTTTAAAAGTGTATAGCTATTTTCCAGGCTATTTTTCAGCACAACACGTGTACAAGAAGTAAAAGATTTGCTTGATTTTTTTGTCCAGTTGGTTGATGTCCTTATTTCCAGCCGAGAAAAGGCTCTTAAAAAACTTCCCAGCTAGGTATAAAGAAGTTATTTTGGTTCTGTGGACGAGGGCTGCCTACTTGCCTTAAAACTTTTTCTTTGTCATATTCAAAGAAAATATTAGCTAACACGTTAGCTAACATTTTCTTTGTGACATTATAACGAGCATTATAACCTTAATTACATACAAATACTCGAAATACTATTTCCGACTCTCATAAACTTCGTTTTAACCATGTTATTTAAAATATGTATGTAATAATTAAAATTTCGTGGCAATTTCTCCATTTTTGACCGCTGTTACACTCATAAAAATGTCAAACAACATCCCAAAGACAATTTACGGGTGTAATGCCCGAGGTAAAGCTATACCAAGCTCTGTTTGCAAAATTTCTGGAATAGAAAAATGCATTAATGCGCCTAATGTACTTGGTCATCCCCCGATATACTCCTAAATCTTCGGACATATATAAGTGCAGTACGCTACGCTAGATACGAACATGTTCCCGGGAATATTCCCACATACTCTCCCCAAACTTTCCTAGGGAAGTCCCTATTACTAAACACGGCAATAATATATATATTAACCTAGACGAAAAGATTGCTTGTTTTATTTTTTATTACTGTAATTTTTATACAGTATAATTTTTTAAATTCATATTCTTTTAAAGACGTTTGGTGTTTCCTTAAAATTTATAATATTTAATTTATAATGCAGATTGACACTAAACAGGCTTAAAAAATTATTTAGAATATCTGCATTATGTCTGGAATTGTATCTTATACCCGTGCTTATATCTATTTTTACAAAACTATACAACTATAGATTGCTGTTAATATTCTGAGAAAAGAGTGCATATAAATAATAATACATTTCTCTCTATAACAGCAGCCAAAAAAAATACCAGTAGATTTGGGAGATTATATATCTCGGATTAGGAATCTCGAGGAATATGCATATAATTAAATGCACAAGGATATCCAAGGCTACCAAAAGAGAGGACAAATTACACACGCAAATTTGTTACTTTTGTAGAAAACATCAAGTTATTTAAAAATTATGTGTTCAAAAAATACTGTATAACAAATTAAGAACCAAATTTGAATTTTCTGATTTCTATGTCTACTGAAAGGCACATTATTTTTAATTAAAGGTAAGTACTATTTTTCCACCTTGAACAACAAGGGATAGAATAGTTTTAGGGAATAAATTAATATTCCGATTAATATTATTATTTAATTTCTATTTTTGTTAAAAAAAATGATAATAAACACAAAACAGACGTATTGTTATTTTAATCAATCTATTTCTGTATTTTCTCGATTTTAGTTGTTTACAAACCAAAACTAAATACGAAAGAAATGTCGATCAGTTATTATTAGAAAGCATTTTTTTTCTCTCATCATAGTAAAATATCGTGACAAATGCGAGGGAAAATATTTCGCTTGGCACATCTTATAATTGATAAATTATTAAATAATTAATTTGACTGCAGCTAATTTTAATAAACATCAATCTTCAATTTCTAAATTGGAAAAATAAAAAGTGGTGCAAAAGCAAAAGGTTTAGTCCTCTTTAAATATATATATATATATATATATATATATATATATATATATATATATATATATATATATATATATATATATATATATATATATATATATATATATATATATATATATATATATATATATATATATATATATATATATATATATATATATACCTTTTAACGAGGTTTTTACATAAGAAAATAACTTTTTGACCGCATCCAATAATAAATTGATTTTACAGTAAATAAAATATTATATACCTATAAGACATTTATTTTACTACAGTATTCAAATCCATTCCAATTTCAGTGCTGTAATGAAATAAAAAAGCAACAATTGAACAATAAGCAATAAAATATTTACAAAGCAATAATGGATTATTTGAAAACATTTATGCAATGTCCAGTGAAATGCGTTATGCAGTTTTTATTAGCTATTTTGTAATTAGTTCTGTTGCGGAAAAATATGAAATCTAAACTAATTTACCAAATTTTAACCAGTTGAAGTATACATA
Organism: Kuschelorhynchus macadamiae; assembly: GCA_030620095.1. NCBI lineage: Eukaryota > Metazoa > Arthropoda > Insecta > Coleoptera > Curculionidae > Kuschelorhynchus > Kuschelorhynchus macadamiae. The sequence continues at coordinate 16,482 of JAUTXW010001280.1, forward strand.
TATACACGATTAAAATTAAGTAATTTATATGACTTGACTAGAATTGTTATTATAATAAGCGTAGGAGGCATTAGCCGACTTGACAGAGAAAGTTTCTGTTCTGTTTTAAATTTAAAATGATCTAGCAGTAGGTTAAAATTAGAAATAATTTTGAATATTGTATTAATAAAATAGCATTTATTTATTTAGATCAAATAATTTTTATAGCTATTTTGAAAATAGCAAACCATTTTATTTTTGAGTAGTATTTTGTTCGGTTTTTTAAATAAACAAAACATTGCAAACATAATAATCATAATTTGTATAAGGCCTAATCTATCTTACAATTTAGAACTAACCTGTGAATCATTTTTGAAAAACAATAGCAGCAGAAACACACGAAAGTCATAGCCAAACAGTATCAGTTTTGTTTTGATTCAATTTCTGGCGCTGAAATGTTTAAATAACTCACAAGAACATCACATATACTAAACAAAAATCACTTATATAACTGTCTATACCCTCCGATTAAACACAGTCACTCTTTTTAATTCATATTTTGAATAAAAAACTGAAACACGCAAAGAGCAAAGTTTGTTTACGACAACCACGTTATATACATCAGAACTGTGCGCTCAATGTTCAGCATAACTACTGTTAGGTGTTTCTTTTACGAGACGCTCGGGTACCTTCGTTGAACTCCGGTACTTTCAAATAATGGTGCCTTGAGTCGCCGGAGAGGTAAAAAAGCCCGACAAAATAAATACATTCATGACATAAGATAGATTTCTTGTTTTGTGCCCCCTACCTGATTTTATACCTGTCCCCTGAAAAATATAAAAGAAAGATTAATATTCTATATAAAAATTAATTTCCCATATGCCATCTTTTATAATTTTAAACTAGGACGCTTAGGGAAATATGGTTTCTGTTTTTCACCTATATATATATATATATATATATATATATATATATATATATATATATATATATATATATATATAGAAGTCTCTATTCGGACGCGAGAAAGAAAGCTTCGAAAATGCCAAATGTGATTTTGGCGAAACGTCAACAAAACTGTTCTTTTCAGAACGACAGTAGTGAACGGATGTACACCCGGAATGAACAAACGGAATGTAAACATTTTTTTATTTTTAAAAAGTGTACATAGATATATCAATTCCCGAGCCACCTCTACCTTTTATATTGACACGTAGCTACTTTTGTTAACGTATTTACTTCAGAATTTTTGAGGTGACGACATAATTTTTAAAGTTTGAATATTATATAAAATATACGTTTTTACGTAATGATACGTTTAATTGCGATGTCTGCGCTTTGACACTTTATCTATTAAATATGTACAGGAGGGCGATCTCTTATATTTTGCACTCCCCGTATCTCGGTTATATAAGAAGATAGCAAAAAACTTTAAAGTTGAAGTTTTATAATATGATATCAGAAGAAACAATTGAACATTAAAAATCAGAGAGTTGCCAAACTTTTGTTTTTTCTTGTGGAACACCCTGTATATTATATGTTTATCAAATGAGTCTCTTCTAGCTCATTATAAATATACTAGGTTTGATACCTTTTTCTCTAAAAATACCCGAGAAATTTAAGAAAAACCTTGCCATAAGAGGCAATGTGTATTATGAGAGAGAGGGAGAAGGCTCCACTCTATAGAGAGTCAAATTGAATACATTGCCTCTTATGACAAGGTTTTTCTCAAATTACTCAGGCAATAGAGATAAAGGTATTAAACCAGGTATATTTATAATCAGCTAGAACAGACCCATTTGATGAACATAAGATATACAAGGTTACATAAGAAAAAACAAAAGTTTGGTAAATAAGTCCGATTTTTTATGTTCAGTTGTTTTCTGTGATATCATGTTATAAAAATTCTGTAAAAACCCTAGAACTCTTCTATTTAAAGTTTTTGCTATCTTCTTAAATAATCGAGGTAAGGGGGGTGCAAAATATAAGAGACCACCCGGTACAGGCCAGAGATGGACATATGAGGGGATATGGGGGGAGCGCCCCCCCCCCAATATCTTATTCTGTTGACAAAATCTTATCTTATGTTGGAATTATTTCATTTGTCAATAAATTGTTAAAAAAATTAAATGAAAATAATTTTGTTCAGAGTCGCAGGGTCCAGACTCCAGACAGAAAACGAAATATGATTGATACTTTTTTTCGGTGCATCCCTGTATACAGGGTGGCTCACTCACGCGAGACAATAAAAGTTGCTGAAAAAAAGTTAAATCTAAAAGTTTATTCGTGTAAAACAAAGTTTTACCTTATAATATTTTTGTATATACGAGGCGAGTCGTTTTTCTAGGGCCGCTATCAACTTTTAAACTCTACCATGAATTCTCATTACATTTTATGTAACATGTCCTATATCCGAATTCCTTTGTTTTCGTGATATTGACATTTAAAATTTTTAATTTTGAGCACTTTAACCAGCTAAAAAATAAACCGTTTAAATTATAACAAAACAGTTGCACTTTCCTATCGTTTTTAAATATCTACAAAGTGATATCAACCGGAAGTTGAAAATTTTGAACTTGCGGTGTTTGGCGCCAGTTTATATATATTTAAGAACTAACATAGGAAAGTGCAAACCGTTTACATTGTATAATTGGTTAAAGTGCCCAAAATGTCAAATTTAAAATGGCAATACCACGAAAACAAATGAATTTGGGTATAGGACATGTAATATGAATTGTAATTCGAATTCCTTTTAAAATTTAAAAATGTAAAAATATATAGTGTCTCATTTAAAATAACAAAGTTGATAGTGACCCAAGGAAAACCATTTAATCTGTATATAATAAATATATTATAAAATAAAACTTATCTTTACAACAATAAACTATTATCTTTAACTTCCAGTTTTCCAGTTAAGGTACTGGTTATCTTACGTAAGCAACCCTGTATAAAGAATTTATTAAAACTGGTGATATACACAGTAGTAGATATACAGAATAAAAGGTGTCTTTATTAAATGATTAATCGTGTTTCATAAATTTAGACATAGAATCTTAAGAATATTAAGGGTTTTTAGACTTAGAGTAAGAACTCTAAGCTTTTACACTTAGCTCAAATTTTTTTAGTTTTACTTATTAATGTAATAGTGAAAAAAAAATGACTTTCCCAGGTTTTTACAAATCTTCACGTTTTAGATGCCAAAAAAACATGTTTTCTCAACTCTGTCGATCTGTCTGTCTGTCGGTCTGTCGCGGCATATCTAAAAAACTACTTATCCGGTTGACCTCAAATTTTGATCAAACATTAATAGTCATATGGGGACGAAATGGTAACATTTTGGTAAATATTCAATATGGCAGAACAAAATGGCGGCCTAGTGAAATGTTAAAAAAATAATACTGAAAAACTACATACCCAATTTAACTCAAATTTTGGGGAAAAAGCAAGTATTATGTAACAATCAACTGGTAAAATTAATTAAATAAAATAGCACGAATTCAAAATGTCGAAACAAAATAGCGGAAACATTATTTAGTAGATTGATTTCAAATTTTGTTCAATGTTTAAGTATGTTATAAAGATGAACTGGTAAAATTGTGGTAGGAACAAAATAACGACCAAATAATTTGTTTGTACTCGTGTAAAAAATCTCTCTCATTTTCACGTTTTGGCGTCCCTAGATCCTCGATGCCAAAAAAAAAAACATGTTTTTCAATTCCTTCGGTCTGTCTGTGTGTCAGTTCACGGCATAGCTAAAAAACTACTTACCCGATTGACCTCAAATGTTGGTCAAACATTAAAGGTCACATGGAGACCTGGTAACATTTTGGTAAAAATCCAATATGGCGGTCTGGTCAAATTATCTAGTTTTAACATTTAAAAGTCAGATTAATTTCAAATTGTGTACAAGTATTAAATGTGGTATAGAGATAAACTACTAGAATTGTGGTAAGAATTCAAGATGGCAGAACAAAATAACGACCAAAAAAGCAACGTAAATAAATCTTATTCAGTTAACTTCAAATTGTGCACAGAAATGAAAAGCAAATTTTCGCGAGTTTAATCCAACATAATCGGATTATGTTAACAACATAATCTTTTCGCGAAATCGAGTGATTGTCAGGAGGTATTGGTATGATAGGGTAAATGTTAATGACGTTATATAGATGTCGCTTTTAATTAACCAAGCATAAACTGATCGGAAGCAGGTGATGTTTGATTATTTTGTGACAAATACAATACAAAATGGTGTTTTATGACTGAACATGTGCAGTTTATTGATTTATTTATTGTAAATATTATTAAAAATCCATTATTAACTGTTCTAGAATAGGTTTTATTGGAATATGTTATCAAAACAAGAATAAAAAACGACGACTTATGAATACATTTTTGCAGTAGGTGAAGTTTTTCACTTATTTCTTGTAATTATCGTAAAAAAAATCGATTAAAATATAAATGGGTGTCTATTTTCATATTATATATAAAAAAGGGAACATAGTTTCATATTACTAGCAAAAAAAAAACAATTTATAAATGTAGCCCATTTTTACTTCCCTCGTAAAAGGGAATAATTAATGTAATCCTGAAAAAATCACCGTCCGAGGTTTCTTTAGATCTTTACGTCCCACAGAGTCCCTAGATGTCTCAAAAAAAATAGTTTTCTCAGTTCCTAAATATAGATAAAAAAACTACTTACCCGATTGACTTCAAATTTTGTTAAAAAATTAAGGGTCATATGGGGATGACCTGGTAGCATTTTGGTAAAAATCCAATATAACGAAACAAAATGGTAGCGAAATGTTAAAAAAAATATCATTAATAAACTACAATCCAATTTATCTCAAATTTTGTACAAACAGCAAGTATTATAAATATAAGTATTTTATCAGTTTATTTTTAAAATCCCCGCTCGTACCATAACTTTTGCTGTTGATTATAAATGTTTCTAAAAGCAAGTATTATGTTGTACAAACAGCAAGTATTAAGTTGGAATCAACTGGTAACATTTTGAGGAATCCAAGATAGCGGAACAAAATGACGGCTTAATAAAATATTTAAAAATTCAGCCTGAAAAAACTACTTAATGGATTGATTTCAAATTGGGCCATAACTAATTGTTATATAGGAAATCAACTAGTAACATTGTGATACTAATTGAAAAAGTTTGAACAAAATGGCGGCCAAATAAAATGTTTGTAATCGTGAAAAAAATCACCCTCTCAGGTTTTGGCATCCCTAGATGCTGCAATATGTTTTATCAATTCCGTCGGCCCGTCTGTCTTATCTATCTACCAGTTCGCGGCATAGCTTAAAAACTACTTAACAGATTCACTTCAAATTTTAGTCAAAAATTAAGGGTCATATGGGAATGATCTGGTAATATTTTGGAAATAATCCAATTACAAAACTAGTCATCCAATTTACTTCAAATTTTACGTACAAATCGAATATCACATACGAATGAACTGGTGACATTTTGGTATGAATCCAAGATAGCAAAACAAAATAGCGGCCTAATAAAATATTTAAAAAAATCAGCCTGAAAATACTACTTATTAAATTTATTTCAATTTTTTTGCAACAGTTAAGTGTGATATAAAGATAAACTTGTAAAGTTCTGGTACGAATTTAAGATGGCGAACCAAAATGCCGGCCAAATAAAATTTGAAAATACGAAAAACTGGTACGAATTTAACATGACGTAACAAAATGGCGGTATGTGCCAATATAAAAACTATTTATTGAATTTATTTTAAATTATTCCCAAAAGTTAAGTGTGGTACAGGTAGAAAGAAACTGATGAAATATTGGTAGGAATCCAACATAAGTGAACAAAATGGCGCCCAATAAAAATGTCTGAAAAGACAGTATATGTAACACATAAGAATAATAACTGGGGAACTTCCCGGTAGAGGAAATTTACCGAGTCTTAGTAAAACTAGCGTTTCCGCGACCAAAACCTGGTTTATCACTGATTAAGTTGGAGAAAGTAAGGAGCTGACCGAGTCTTAGTTAAACTAGCGTTTCCGCGACCAAAACCTGGTTTATCACTGATTAAGTTGGAGAAAGTAAGGAGCTGACATCAGCGCGGTTAAACGAGCATAATCTTGCTACTCTAAACCCACGTCACGGACATTTACTTTAAATGTAATACAGGGATAAACTGGTACGGATTCAACATGACGGAACAAAATGGCAGTTTTGAAAAAAATCGAAGTGTGGCGTGTTAGGTAAGCTGGTAAAATATTGGTATCTCGCTTATTATAAAACATTGAGAAACCTTAATAATAAAAAATTAGGAAAAAATAAAATATCGCATTTTCGAAAATATGATGTCTTTTTTTTATTTCTCAAAATTGTTTAAATTTGTAGATACATTTTCAAAACAACTTGTTAAGTACAGTTTTACGATGTAGTCCGATTTTAAATCTGACGTTTCGTAAACGAGGCCTATTATTAACTTATTTTTTTAAATACAGACCCTATTTTTTATTTCATTTTTTTACAAGCCTTTGACTTTCCAAAACCAATGCTGTAACGCACTCATGTATTTAAAATATTTAGAATTATCTTCTGTAGTTTCGTTGGTTTTCCATCTCTCCCTAACACATTGTCTCTTATCTGAAAATCTTAAGTCTGCTTTCCAAACATTAAGTCCAGTGGTGCAGCCAGCTGTTAGGGCAGGAGGAGGCAGTCCATAATAGGGGAGGCAGAAAGAAATAAGGAAACGGTAAAATAATATTTTTTTTTGTGAACACTAAAAATTTAAAATAACGCCTAATATAAGTGGCGACTAAAAGAAAAAGGTCACCACGCCGTATTTACTGAATACTAAGTATTGCTTCGGTAAATTCCTTTACCCGGAACTTCCCTCGTTATGAATTATTACTTTTATATTGGAAAAAGTGAAGTGTGACCCAAGTTAGTTCAGTACATAGTCACAGTATATATGTGTTACATATACTGTCTCTTCATTTTTATTGGGCGCCATTTTGTTCCATCATATCGGATTCCTACCAATAGATTTACCATTTCCTTTCTACCTATACACTTGACTTTTGGGCATAATTTAAAGACTGATAATATGGGTATCATGCAAGATATAAAATTTATATGTGTCCTGAGGATGCAACAATAAAGTTGCAAAACGTCGACAATTTAAAAAATAAAAACTATTTTTTACTGGATCCTAACCTCCAATATCACACCACTCTAATATAAAAACGAGAGAAACCTAATATCTGCGGAGCAACGTAGTAGATAAAGACTAATAATATGGGTCTGACAGAAAGACATACCGACAGACGGAATTGATAAAACATATTTTTTTGGTATTAAGGGACGCTAAAATGTAAAGACGTGTACATCCTGAGAGGGTGATTTTTTCGCGATTACATACTTTTTATTTGGCAGCCATTTTGTTCGGCCATCTTGAATTAGTACCACTATTTTACTAGTTGATCCCTGTAGTAGCTTTTTTAGGCTAAATTTTTAAATATTTAATTATGCCAACATAATACTTGATGTTTTTGCAAAATTTGAGATAAATTGGATGAGTAGTTTTTTAATAATAATTTTTTTAACACTTCACTAGGCTGCCATTTTATTTCGCCACATTGGATTTTTACCAAAATGTTACCAGGTCATCCCCATATGACCCTTAATTTTTGACAAAAATTTGAAATCAATCCGACAGACAGACAGACCGACGGAATTGAGAAAACATGTTTTTCGTCATCTAGGGACCCTGAAACGTGAAGATCTGAAAAAATCTCGGAAGGTGATTTTTTCACGATTACAAGGGAAGTAAAGAGGGGACGGGATTTACCAAAAAATGGCGCTAACTAAAGAGAGTGGGGGGGCAGAGTGCCCGTTGTAGCTGCGTCACTGATTAAGTGTAATACATCCCTGGTTTTGGGAAGTCAAATATCTCTTAAAACCGAGATGGCAGATTCAGGTCCATATTAACAAAAAAAATAAGTTAATGATAAGCCCCGTTTATGAAATGTCGAAAACAAAATCAAATTCAGCAAAATTATATGCAAAAAGTAGCTTTGGAAATGTATTTACAGATTCGAAAAATTTTGGGAAATGAAAAAAATAAAAAAGCATATTTTCAAAATGCATTATTTGCTTGTTTTCTAAATATCTCAAAAGCCGGAATAGTTAGAAGTGCTGATGCCATTAGTAGCAAATCTGTCAAACGCGCGTTCTATAGTTTAAAAACTCATCGCTTTTTAATGCAAACAATGGAGTCTATCCTTTTTATATGTCGTTGGTGCCAATCCATCTTTCCGAAAAATGATTATCCAAAAAGGGTTAATAATATGTGAGTTGCCAGTGGCGTGCCGAGTTTTTAGCCCCCTCCTCCTCCCCGCAAAACTTTTCTTGGAGGGCCCCTGCTAATTTCTCCAACAAAATAAGTAAACACAAAATGTTATAAATTTATTAACAAAAACCATAACATAAAATAAAAAATAACCTTAGTGAAAAACAGAAATGAAAAATTAAAAAATCGGTAAATTTATTTTACCCGGAACTTCCCTCGTTAGGATATTTTTTCCATTCGTTAAGAATAGTGAAGTGTGACCCAATTTAGTTCAGTACATAGTCACAGTATCTATGTGTTACATATACTGTTTTATTTTTATTGGGCGCCATTTTGCTCCATCATATTGAATACCGAACAATATTTTGAACAAGATTTTTTTACGTTGATTTTTTAAATATTTTATTTGACCTCCATTTTGTTTCGCCATCTTAAATTGAAACCCATATTATTAGTCTTTACCTACTTTGTTGGTCCGCAGATATTTCCCAGATATTAACTTTCTAACTAGTTTCCATTAACGATGCTCTTGTTGTTATGTTAGAGTGGCGTATTATTTGTGGTTAGGATCTAGTAAAAAAAACAAAAGCACTTTTTTTAAATTGTCGACATTTCCCAACTTTATTGTTGCAACCTCAGGACATATAGATTTTACATCGTGCATGAAACCCATATTATCAGTCTGTACGTACTCCGTTGCTCCTCAGTTATAACAAAATTGTCCAAAACTTTCCACATTTCTCTATTTCTTATAATAAGCGAGATCCCATACAGAAACTCCAATTTCGGACACATTTTATACGTGAAGCATTCTAATCTTAAAAATTTCAAAAAATACATATTTTTTCGAAAACAGAAATATATGTTTTGACATCGAAAAAATGTGGAAGTCCATTATAGGTTTTTGATTTATTTTCGATTATACAAATTTAAAAAAATAACATAATACTACAAAAAACGGCGAAATACGTCAATTTTTTTTTGATATTACTGTACATAAAAACATTTTTGAAATTCCACTTTTCTGGTTTTTGAGGTATTTAGAAAACAAGAAAATAATGTATTTTAAAAATATGCTGCAACTATTTTATTTCCCAAAATTTTTCGAATCTGAAAATACCTTTCCAAAGTAACTTTTTGCGTGAAATTCTGCGGTGTGGTCAGATTTTGATTACGATGTTTCATAAATGGGGGCTAATCATTAACTTATTTTTTTTTAAATATGGACCTAGATCTTTTATCTCGGTTTTAAGAAACATTTGACTCAAAACCAAGGATGTATTACACTTAATCAGTCTACGGGGGGCACTCTCATTAAGTGGCGCCCTTTTTTGGTAAACCCCGTCCCCTTTTTCGGTAAGCAATGCTTTGCATTCAGTAAATACGGCTTGATGAACTTTTTTTTAGTCGTCACTTGTACTAAGCGTTATTTTGTATAGCGCCAAAACGCCGTGATGGCCTTTTTTTAGTTGCCACTTGTTTTTGCTGTATAGGCATTATTTTTTATTTTTAGTGATGGCAAAAAAATGTTATTCTGCCGCCCCTATTATGGACTACTTCCGCCTGCCCTAACAGCTTACTACGCCACTGCACTTAACGTTTGGGCAGCAGATTTAAGATTTTCAGATAAGAGACAATGTACTATGGAGAAATGGCAAACCACCGAATTTACAGAAGATGATTTTAAATTGTTTAAATACATGAGTACGTTACATCATGGGAAGTGAAAGGCTTGTACAAAAATTAAATAAAAAATACAGGTCTGTATTTAAAAAGATAAGTTGATGATGGGGCCTCGTTTCCGAAACGTCAGATTCGGAAACTCATTTTTGATAAATAAAAAAATTACATTATGTTTTCGAAAATGCAATATTTTATTTTTTCCTAATTATCTTAAGAACCCGTATAGTCAGAAGCGGTCCACAAGTGCCATTAAGCTTGTAAAAAAATGTATCTAAAATTTTTCCCGTTTAATCGTTTCTCAATTTTTTATAATAAGCGAGATCCCCATATAAAAATTCCAATTCCACACTCACAGTGTAACCCATATAGTATATTAATAATACACTACCGGGAAGTGAAAAAATCGGAAATTTTGTTTACCCGGAACTTCCCTCGTCATGAATCCTCCCTTTTTTTTGAATAGCGAAAAGTGACCCAATTTAGTGCCGCACATAGTTATTTAGTAACATACATATACTGTTTTCTCAAACATTTTTTATTAAGGGCCATTGTGTTGCACCATATTGGATTCGCACCAATATTTTACCAGCTTAGCTATGCCACACGTGGATTGTTTTCAAAACTGCCATTTTGTTCCGTTATGTTGACTTCGTACTAGTTTATCCCTATATAACATGTTTTGAACATAATTTCAAGTCAACTGAATAAGAAGATTTAGTTACGTTGTTTTTTTGGCCGTTATTTTATTCTGTGATCTTGAATTCGGACCACAATTTTACTAGTTTATCTCTATATAACATTTAATGCTTGCACAAAATTTAAAATTAATCTAATAACTAGTTTTTCAGGCTGATTTTTTAAATATTAAAACTGGGTAAATAGTTTTTTAGTCATATTTTTTAACTTGGTTCCTCCATATTGAATTTTAACCAACATATTACCAGGTCTCCATATGACCCTTAATGTTTGACCAAAATTTGCGGACCGAGACAGACCGACATAATTGAGAAAATATGTTTTTTGGCTTCTAGGATCTAGGGGCGCTAAAACGTGAAGATATGTAAAATCTGCGAGGGTAATTTTGTTCACGATAACAAACATTTTATTTGGCCGCCATTTTGATCCGTCATCTTGAAATCGTACTACAATTTTACCAGTTTACCTCTACCTCATAATTAAATGTCGCGCAACATTTGAAGTCAATGTAACAAATAGTTTTTCCAGGCTGATTTTTTAAATATTTTATTAAGCCGCTATTTCGTTTCGCCATCTTGGATTCGTACTAAAATTTTACCAGTTGATTGTTACATAATACTTGTTTTTTCCGCAAAATTTCAGGTAAATTGGGTAAGAAGTTTTTTAGTATTAATTTTTTTAACATTTTACTAGGCCTCCATTTTTTTCCGCCATATTGATTTTTACGCCATTTCGTTCCCATATGACTCTTAATTTTTGATCAAAATTCAATCGAACAAGTCGTTTTTTAGGTGTGCCGAGAATAGACCGACAGACAGACAGACCGGCGGAATCGAGAAAACATGTTTTTTGGCATCTAGGGACCCTAAAAGGCGAAGATCTGTAAAAACCTGAGAGAGTGATTTTTTTCACGATTACAATACTGCCCTTTTACGAGGAAAGTAAAAACTAACAAAGTTTAAGCTGTGTCCAAAAGCTTAGAGTTCCTAATCAATTTTCTTAAGATTTTTTGTCTAAATTTATCAAAGACTATTAATTATTTAATAAAACCACCACTTTTTATTCTGTAGATCTACTACTCGGTATATCACCAGTTACAATAAATTCTTTGTACAAGGCCACCCTCACGTAAGATAACCCAGCACCTTAACTGGTGGAAACTATTGGAATTATGGAAAAAAGTAAAATATATTTTATTGTAAACTAAGTTTTATTTTATTTTTATAATATATTTGTATATACAGGGTGAATCGTTTTCCTCGGTCACTATCAACTGCCTTATTTTAAATGAGACATTCTACATATTTTTAAAATTTTAAATTCTACAAGGAATTCTGATTATATTTCGTGATATTGCCATTTTCATTAAATTTGACATTTTGAGCACTTTAACAAGCTATAAAACGAAAACGGTTTGATTTATAACAAAACGGTTTCCACATTCCTATCTAAGTTCTTAAATATCTATAAACTGGAACCAACTTCCGGTTAAATCGCAAATTCAAAAATGTCAACTTCCGGTTGATATCACTTATTAATTTAATTCAAAAAGAAAGATAGGAATGTGCAAGCCGTTTTGTTATAAATATAAAGTTTTTTTCATGGGTATTTTATTTCAAACAGAAATTAAAAAAATTTCATTTCATTTTTTTTATATTTAATATTCCGTAAGACGTTTCGACCATTCAAGGTTGGTCTTCATCGCTTAGGTATTACCTAGAAGAAGTCCCTATATTATTAAGACATAATTTTAAATAACTATGAGTTTTTAATATTTTACTGTCGGAGGACTTACCATAAGAAGGAATTTTCGGCTTTTCTGTCCTGTAGGGTTTCATTCGGCACAAACGAGTTTTATTCGGTACAAACAACATTCAAACGAGCACATTCGCCTACTATTTATTATTTAAATATTGGATTTTTACCCAATTTTACTGTTAACATTATGGTAAAGAATTACTTAGCCAATTTACCTGAAATTTTGCACAAGAATTAATTATTACGTAGGAATGACTGGTAAAACTTTGGTACGAATCCAAGATAGGGAAACAAAATGGCGGCTTATATTTTAAAATTTAATTAAAGAATTAAGTATGATATAGAGGTGAACTGTTAAAAATATGATACGGTTACAAACTGGCGGCGAAATAAAATGTCTCTATTCGAGAAAACATCACCCTTCCAGGCTTTTACAGATTTTAACGGGGGTTAGGGGGTTTTTAGATGCCAAAAAAACATGTTTTCTCAATTCCGTCGCTCTGCCTATCAGTTCGAGGCATAGATAAAAACTACTTACCGGGTTGACTTAAAATTTTAGTCAAACTATAGAGATCATATGGGGATAACCTGATAACATTATGATAAAATTGTAATTTGGAGAAACAAAATGGCGTCTTTTTAAAATTTCTGAATAACAGATGATTTTTTTGTGAGGTGCCAAATTTTATATTGGAAAATATTTGCATATAAATCATTGGGTTGAAGAAGAAGTCGTACGCTTATCCATACTCTATATTCAACTGGTGTTTTAACGACTTTAAATGAAAATGAGCTCGATTTACTTTTAGCATGTAGATATTTTATTTGCGAACTCGTTTGTCGCATACTAAAAAAGGTTAATTATTATAGGAAATAAACATCTTATTAAAACATGTTTTTTTTATTTAAATAGACCAATAATGCCCTCTTAAGACAACTTGTCTTATGTGCAAAACTATAGTTTTGAGATATGAAGCATTTTAGTGAATTTTGCGTGCACCCTTTATAAAAGTACAACAGTTAGTGATTTTTATAAGGCGAAAAGCTATAATAGTTAGGATAACAAAATATAATTATTTATTATGCGATAAAAAAAAGCAGATTTAAAATATATAAGTATGAAATTAATGTAGCTCCAGTCTGTAGAGGATTACTCCTATACCTGTTTTTGTGTATAAGATCGAGAATATGATAATGAAATGTAATACCGCAAAAAAAACTACAAATTTTGAAACAAGACAACGGTGCAGTTATAATTTCCCTTTATAAAAGTGCAACAGTTAGGACAATATTTGCGAATGTTTTAAAGCGAAAAGTTATAATACACGAGTTAAGATAAAAAAATGTAATTATTTATTATGAGACGAAAAAAAACTCGATTTAAAATATAATAATAATAGTAATAATAATAATAAACAGTCTTTACTTCTTCCAGAATGAATAATAAATTACATGGTAGATAGGGGGTGCTATTCAACAGTGTTGCTCCTATACAATCCCCCTAAAAACAAATTAAAAAATAGCATTTTTAATACCTAGTTTACCTACATATATTAAAGGTAATCCTTTACAAATCTTATAGAATTTTCAAGATAACTTCTGACAAAGTAAATAATTAAGTAAGCAAATAATAATTAGTTGCAAATTAACAATACGTTATTTTGACAATAAAAAAGAAAAAAAACAATGAGAATATACTTAACCAATCATGTGTGTGTTCAGTCTCTATTTTCAAAGAGGTTTATGTTGATTTTATGTTTAAACTTGGACAGCGAACAGGTTTTGAGGCGATGAGGACGCTGATTATAAATGTTTACAGCGTTGTAAGTAAAACTACGCTGGAACAAAGCAGAATTGTGTAAAGGAACTTTAAATAAGCCTCTGTGGCGAGTATTAATAGAATGAGTATCAGAACTTCGAATAAGTTTATTAAGTAAATATTGCAGTTGCATTGCAGCATATATATGACTTTCTTAACTAAACCCAAAAGATGTGACTAAAAACGCTCCTTCACATTTAACCAACGTGATAATTTAAACGATTCAGAAATATGATCAAACTTTCGTATATTATACGAGAATCTAATGCAAGCGTTTTGAACGCGCGCTGTAAACTAACTTTATCCCTCTGAAGCAACGCTGGGCGTGTTCTTCACTACAATCACCTAAGTTTTCTAGAAAACGATCTAGGTGGCTGTGGAGGTAGTGAACTTTTATACTCATGTTACAGCCGAGAATATTAAAATTTGAAAGCATAGTTTCCACTAATTCTACGTAATTCTCTGCTTTATGATTGCCAAGAAAATTTTGTACTACTTGAACAAATGAATACCAAGCGTTAGATTCAGTCTCGTTCATTGATGTGGTGAATGGTGGATCTTTAACACGTTGCCTTATTTGAGGACCATCAAATATACCAGCTTTTAGTTTTTCCGTGCTAATGCCAGGTAATTTACGTGACAAATACCCAAAACAATTTCCATCTCGATTTAAAGCCTTCACAAATGCTTCATTAGGCCTAGCTTGATATGCAAGGGCGGAAGTAAGATTTTTTTCTCTTAAAACCAAAGGTTCGTTGATCACATTTTGTTTTCCTTGAATCATGACATCTCTTGAAGGCCAATTTTTGTTAACCCAGTGCTCATTTTTAGCTCTGCATTACCAAAGGCACAAAAAACAATGATATTTTGTATAACCACTCTGCTGCCCAAGGAGGAATTTAACCATTTTTAAATCAACACAAATTGCCCACTGATGTTCTTCGTATTTAATTTTTCTCAAAACTAATGCAATTGTTTCATATTTTTCCTTCATGGTAGTAGAATAACCAATAGGAATTGAGCCATATTTGTTACCGTTATGTAAAAGAATACATTTTAAACTACGTTTTGAACTGTCAATAAAAAGGCGCCCATCATCTGAAGTGTATTCAGGCAAACCCATTTTTTCTAAAAGCCCTTTTATAGTGTTACAGAATACCAAGTCATTTTCCTGAGCGAAAAAAGGCAGCAGATCCTTATCTCTTTTACGATAAAATGTAATATTAGTACCTGGACAAAATAGATTTTTTTCTTTTAATCTGGATGCAAGTAATTCAGCAGATTCCTTTGAGAGATTCAGGTCTCTTATAAGATCGTTTAGTTCTTCTTGATTGAAACACTGCGAAGTTGGTAAATCTGCTTCAAATTCGCTGTCGTTTTCTGACTGAATTCTTTGAACTTCGTCAGACGTTGATGTTTATGTATCATCTTCTGTCAGTTCGGGTAGACTGCTGAATGATGGAACGGGTATTTCTTCCGAATGCGCTACAGGCCTTCTTGCACAATCTAGATTAGGATATGTCCATTTGCGTCTATTGTTTCTATTTATGCCTTTAATACTAACGAGACAAAAATAGCAGTCGTCATGATGGTTTCGCGGTTCTCTCCAAACCATTGGTACACCAAACTTTAGGCACTTCCTCTTTCCAGTTGTCCACTGTCGCAAATGTTCAACACATCTTTTACATATGAAATATGGGGCCCAATATTTATCTTGATCTCCTAAATGAACGCCAAAATAAGCAAGATAAGCTCTTTTCACAAAGTCAGAAATCGTTTTTCTGCTCTCTTTCAAAGTGTATTCACGACACACATAACAAAAAACATCGGAATGATTTACACAGGTACGTCTGCTTGTTGATGCCATTGTTTCAGTTTAGTGTCTTGATACTACAAAACGACCAAAATTTACACAAAATGATAGCACAACTTTACTTGGGAAAACTCAGTAATATACTAAATCAGGTACAGCCAAGCAGGTATAGAAGGATCGGGTCATAGGCAATTCAGAGGGGTTGGAAATCTTAGGGATGGGATCACGTTAGCGTTGTTCCAGCATTCAGGAAACCTGTTCGCAGATAAAGATATTGTTGATAATGAAGGTTATACGCAGTAAAAGATATGGAGTTATAGTAACATTTTAACGTTAATTCCATCTGGCCCAATACCATTAGATTTTATGTCATGAATGGTTTTTCCAACCTCCTCGGAATCGACGTTAGTAAACACAAAGGTTTCAAATGTTTTATTTTTATAATGGCTATTAATAAAATCGGTATTATTTAAAGTTGTTTGAGGAGTGTTGGTGTGAAAATAATTAACGAGTTCATCAGCATCGGTAATATTAAAATATAACTAATTTTGGGTTAAACTAAAGTGAACATTGAGGTATTTTAGTGTGAGCTAAGATTGTTCAGTACGCTGTTTTTGCTACTTACTTAATGCTTTATGTATTCATTTTATCATACATTTAAGATTGTCTGTGAGCCAAGGAGCAGGTGCCTTAGTGATTTTTGCAGTTTTTATAGGTGCATGAAGGTTGAATAAATTCAAAATATATGTGGTTAAAAATTCGACCATTTTATCGAGGTCTTTTAACTCGAAAAGGTATCCCCAGTTAAAGCTGTTTAAATCCACTAAAAATTGATTATAGTCGAAATGTGGAAACTCCCTATACGTTTTAAAAAAAGGTTTCAGTTTTTGCTTAACAATTCTAAATGTACAGCAAACCATATGGTGATCGAAAATTCTAAAAACCACAGGGTCAGTCAGAATATCAGCACAGTTGCTAACAATTAAGTCCAAAATAGTGGTTGAATTGTTAGCGACCCGAGTAGGTTCATGAATATGTTGAGTTAATCCGTACTTGCCAAGAAAACTTGAAAACAGTACTTGTCCGTTACAGTTACTTGATGCAGCAAAATCAATGTTAAAATCACTGCCGAATACAACATAATTGTGTTTAGGTATTAAGCTTACCAAGCTATTTTTGAGTATTTACAAAGAATCATTTAAATTTGACTGAGGAAGCCTATAAAGTATTCCCATACAGACCTTACCAGCAATATTCAGTGGTATCGAAAGCTGTTCCAGAGCATCGGTGGGATTGCCTATAAATTTTAAAGTCTTTTTTACATAAAAGGCCACACCACCGCCCCTCACGTCGCTGTCATGTCTCTTCAATTCATAGTTTTCTAAGACAAATGGAGGGAAGGTTAGCCAGGTCTCATGCAGCGAATAACATCCAAAGACAAATCGCCAATCGTCGAGGAAAACAAATCGAAAGAAGTATTAAGAGACCGAACATTAAATAGTATCACTGTTCAGAATATACAAGTAGGAAATCATTGTACAATAGTTTAGTATAAGTATACACAATTGATAAATTTGGGCGAAAGAGAAATAACGGTTTAAATTTGGAAAAAATAAGAAAATGGGTAGAAACAATGGGATATACTTTTCAACAGTTTTTAGAAGAGTTTATTTTTATTAGTTGATCCTAGATATCATTATAGAAAACCTGTAACAAAATTCTTTATTGTAGATTGATTCTTTATAGATAATATTTATGGATAATTATAATGGAATAGTTTTAAGTAATTTTAAGTGTAAATATGGATTAATAGGTTAATTTATTAGTTTTAAGCAATTTTAAACTTCTGTTTAAAAAATTATTATTTATTAAAAAGTATTATATCAAATTAATGTGTTTACTTAAACCCTCCACAGGACCTTAGTATTTTCGATATATCAGGGAATGATTACAGATATATTCCGAAAAAGTATTGGTGTACAGAAAATGTGTAAAACTGAATTTGATTAGGTAAAGATGACTGAATTCCTGTTTTTTCTAATTAATTTCCAAGTTTATTTTGGAGTTGCTTGATTACACCGAATTACCTTAAGAGCTAGGTCTTATGTTGTGAAAGTTGCAGTTTTAGTTAATTTCAATGCAGAAAAAGAGATAAAATATATTAAATTGAAGGAAATAGAAATTTCAAAACGCGGAGATTTGGAACAATGCTTTAGCAATTTAAACGAATATCCACATTTAATATATTTCAAATGGATTACATTTTTTAATAAAGATTTAAAATGTATGAAAATACGCAGGTAATATATTTAAAAGATATCTTTTCCTGTGAATTAAAACTATATGTAATTAATCTATGAAATAACAAAATGTACCATACTTCCAAAAAATATGAATGATGTTTTTGACGTTTCTTTTATTCGCTTCCTAAAATACATACAAAAATTCATGAAAATTCTCAATGTATGACATTCCATAAAATTCTACAATTTTAAATTACTACTCTTAACTTTTAAAACATAATATAAACGACCAAAAGAGAGAGGAGCCAGGAGAGGTGTGGTTGTATATAGTCATTCTTTTAAAAAATTCAAGAGCATATACTTCTGTAACTATAGTCTTACAACTAAAAAAAATATATAAAAAATAAGTATATCATTAACTAAAATCCTGTTTTTGATTGGCCTAGCTGCTTATATTAAATATTTTTCCTATGAAGCATTTTAGTCAGTTTTGGGTGCACCCTTTTTAAAAGTACAACAGTTTGTGAATTTTTTAAGGCGAAAAGTTATAATACACGAGCTAAGATAACAAAATTTAGTTATTGATTATGCGATAAAAAAGTCGATTTAAAATATATAAGTAGGAAAGTAATGTAGCTCCAGTCTGTAGAGGATTACGCCTATACCTATTTTTGTGTATAATATCGCGAATATGAGAATAAAATGTAATACCGCAAAAAAAAACTACTAAATTTGAAACAAGGCAATGGTGCAGTTATAATCACCTTTTATAAAGGTACAACGTTTGGGGCAATGTCTGTGATTTTTTTAAAGCGAAAATTGATAAAACAGGAGTTAAGATAACAAAATGTAATTATTTATTATGCGATGAAAAAAAACTCGATTTAAAATATATAAGTAGGAAATCACTATACAATAATTTAGTCTAAGTTTACACAATTGATAAATTTGGGCGAAAGAGAAATAACCGCTTAAATTTAAAAAATGCGTAGAAACAATGGGATATACTTTTCAACAGTTTTTATAAGAGTTTATTTTTATTAGTTGTTCGTAGATATCATTGTAGAAAACCTGTAACAAAATTCATTAATATAGATTGATTCTTTATAGATAATATTTATGGATAATTATAATGGAATAGTTTTAAGTAATTTTAAACTTATATTTAAAAAAATATTATTTATTAAAAAGTATTATATCAAATTAATGTGTTTACTTAAACCCTCCAAAGGACCTTAGTATTCATTTCGATTTATCAAGAATGATTACAGATATATTCCGAAAAAAGTATTGATGTATAGAAAATGTGTAAAACTGAATTTGAGTAGGTAAAGATGACTGAGTTTCTGTTTTTTATAATTAATTTCCAAGTTTATTTTGGAGTTGCTTGATTAGACCGAATCACCTTAAGAGCTAGGTCTTATGCTGTGAAAGTTGCAGTTTCAGTTAATTTCAATACAGACATGAACAATGGTACAAATGAAACCCACATTTAATATTTTTCAAATCTATTACATTTTTTAATAAAGATATACAATTCACATTATAATATTTAAAATGTATAATAATACGCAGATCATATATTTAAAAGATATTTTTTCATGTGAATTAAGACTATATGGAACTAATCTAAGAAATAACAAAATATACCATAGTTTAAAAATTTGATGTTAATGTTTCTTTAGTTCGGTTCCTAAAATACATACAAAAATTCATGAAAATTCTAAATGTATGAACTAACACAAAACGACAGTTGTTAGTTCTTATGTAAACTACACACAAATGTTGACTATTTACATGTATTTTTTAAATCTACATGAATCCCATGTTTCGTTAAGGTGTACTATTACCTTGAGAATTTACAAAATTTATTATTTTATGCGGGATATAAAATCTATATTTGTGTTCTAAAAATGCAATAATAAAGTTGCGAAACGTCAACAATTTAAAGAAAAGACTTTTGTTTTTTTTACCAGATCCTAACTTCAACCGCGTTTTGAGATTCTATATCCTCCAATTGAATATATTTTCTGTCTTTTCCTGTATTGAAATGAACTGAAACTGCAACTTTCACAGCATAAGACCTAGCTCTTAAGGTAATTCGGTCTAATCAAGCAATTAGAAAAACAGGAACTTAGCCATCTTTGCCTACACAAATTCACTTTTGCACATGTTGTATACACCAATACTTTTTTCGGAATATATCTGTAATCATTCTGGATATATCGAAATATATATTAAGGTCCTTTGAAAGGGTTTAAGTAAACACATTAATGTGATACAATACTTTTTAATAAATAATAATTTTTTAAAATATAGGTTTAAAATTACTTAAAGCTAATAAATTAACCTATTAACAATCCATATTTACACTTAAAATTACTTAAAACTATTCCATTATAATTATCCATAAATATTATCTTTAAAGAATCAATCTACATTAATGAATTTTGTTACAGGTTTTCAACAATGATATCTACCATCAACTAATAAAAATGCAATTTTTTATATATTTTTTAAATCGAGTTTTTTTACGTCGCCTAATAAATAATTACATTTAACAAATCTTAATAAAAAATTCACAAATATTGCCCTAACTGTTGTACTTTTATGAAGGGTAATTCGAACATAACAACAAGAGTATCGTTAACGAAAACCATAGAAACTTAATATCTGGATAATATCTGCAGACCAACATAATAGGCAAAGACTGATAATATAGGGTTCATTCAAAATATAGAATCTATATGTGTCCTGAGCATACAACAATAAAGTTGCGAAACGTCGACTATTTATAAATAGACTTTCGTTTTTTTACTGGATCCTAATCCCAAATAATACACCACTATAACATAACAACAAGAGGATTGTTAACGAAAATTATTTAGAAATATAATATCTAGGAAATATATGCGGACCAACAGAGTAGGTAAAGACTGATAATATGGGTTTCATGCAGGATATAGAATATATATGTGTCCTGAGGATGCAACAATTAAATTGTGAAACGTCGAAAATAGAAAAAAAATACTTTTTTACTGGATCTTAACCCCAAATAATAGACCAAACATAATTTTTTTAACATTGTTCCTCCATATTGGATTTTTACCAAAGTATTACCACATCATTCCTATATGACCCATAATTTTTGATCAAAATTTGAAGTCAATCGGGTAAGTAATATTTAAGCTATTCCGCGCGAACTGGCAGACAGACCGACGGAATTGATAAAACATGTTTTTTGGCATCTAGAGACGCTAAAACGTGAAGATTTGTAAAATCCTGAGAGGGTGCTTTTTTCACGATTACAAACATTTTATTTTGTCGCCATTTTGTTCGGCCATCTTGAATTAGTACCACTATTTTATTAGTTGATCCCTATATCACCAGTAGTTAAAACAATTTGAAATTAAACTATTAATCAGTCTTTCAGACTTAATTTTTAAATATTTTATTAACCATTTCATTAGGCCGCCGTTTTGTTCCGCCATATTGGACTTTTACCAAAGTGTTACCAGATCCTCCCCATATGACTTTTAATTTCTGACAAAAATTTGAAGTCAATTGGGTTAATAAAACATATTTTTTGGCATCTAACGCTAAAACGTAAAATGTGTAAAATCTGTGGGGATGATTTTTTCACGATTACAAATATTTTATTTAGCCGTCATTTTGTTCCGCTATCTTGGATTCGGACCAAAATGTTATCAGTTGATTTCAACATAATACTTGCAAAATTTGAGGGATGAGTAGTTTTTTAATAATAATTTTTTTAACATTTCACTAAGCTGCCATTTTGTTTCGCCATATTGGATTTTTACCAAAATGTTACTAGGTCATTCCCAATGACCCTTAATTTTTGACCAAAATTTGAAGTCAATCGGGTAAGTAGTTTTTTAGCTACGCCGCGAACAGACAGACCGACGGAAGTGAGAAAACATGTTTCTCGTCATCTAGAACGTGAAGATCTGAAAAAATCGGAGAGTGATTTTTTCACGATTACAATACTTCCCTTTTACGAGGGAAGTAATAAACTTTTTTCATGTCTTGTTATTACGCAAACGAATTGCCATAGTATATGTCTATGTGTGTATGTGTGTCTGTCTGTTGATGTCTTTGTCTGTATTTTGGCTTGTGTGTCTGTCGGTCTTAAAACATTTCCATGAGGGAGAGTTTGTTAAAGAGTCTCTAGTAGATATTGCAGAACTTTTGTACCCAGAAAAGATGTTTCAGAAAGTGAGCTTATCGCGACGTACTGTTGTTCGACGTATAGACATGATGGCTAGTGATATCAAAAAAAACATTGACTCATTTTCAAGCATTTACGCGTTTTCGATTGCTTTGGATGAGAGTACCGATTTATCTGACAGAGTACAGTTAGCTATTTTTATACGAGGTGTTGATGAAGAATTTGTAGTGACATAGGAATTACTGCCTTTAAGGCCACTAGAAGGGACCACTATTGGAAAAGTTATTTTTGCTGAGGTGCAAAGTACTTTTGAGCAATATAGTGTGTGCAGTGGTGTAAATTAGTTGGAGTGTGCACAGATAGTGCGCCTTCAATTGTCGGTTCACGAAAAGATTTTATTGGAATTCTGAAGGAAAGAGCAACCGCTATGAATGTGCAAGAATGTGATTTAATAATTCTGCATTGAATTATTCACCAACAAAACTTGTGTTCTACGTCCATTCAACTGAAGAACGTTATGGATGTGGTAGTAAATACGATCAATTTCATTAGATCCCGCGGTCTTAACCATCGCCAGTTTAAAGCATTTTTGGCTGGACTCTCTTCAGATGATGTGACATCCTCTTGCGAAGTAAGGTGACTAAGCAAAGGTAAAATGCTAAAAATATTTTATGACCTTAGAAAAGAAATAGCTGATTTTATGGAAATGAAGGAAAACATTACCGCAAATTTGTGATCTAACACGGGTTTGTGACTTGGCATTCCTGGTAGACATCACAGGACACTTAAACGACTTAGACTTGAAGCTTCAAAAACGAGGGCAATTGTTAAATCAGCTGTACAGTCATCTTAAAGCTTTTCAAAACGAAATTCGCTTGTGGGAAACACAAATGAGAAGTAAAAACTGTTTTAATTTTTTGACATTACTCAGTCACGAAAACACTGAATACGGTCGCTATGCTGAAGAACTGAAACTACTATCAGAGCAATTCACTGATCGGTTTTCCGATTTTAAGAATATGGATAGTACTTTCACTATTTTTGCAAATCCTTGTAAGTGTAATGTGGAAGATGCTCCGCTTCACCTACAAATGGAGTCGATCGAGCTTCAAGAAGACTCGTATTTGAAGTCTAAATTTGATGATGTGGAACAAAGCGAGTTTTTCGAAGAAAAGTATCTACCGCTGAGACTTTTCGCACGAAAAATAATTTGTACATTCGGTAACACGTATAAATGTGAGCAGCTTTTTTCATGAAAATTTATAAAAATAAGCATCATACTCGGCTTACAGAAGTCAATTTAGAAAACACTGCGCCTATTTACTAGTGATATTAACCCAATATTGATCATCTTGTTTCTGAGCTTCAAACTCAAGTCTCTCATTTTCATTTGATTTTTCTCAACTGTTTTTGTTAATTTGTTTTTTATATGCTTGATTATGCTATTATAATTAATAAATAAAAAAAATGTGAATTTTTATCGCTTTTTTATTCACTAATACCTACTTATTTCTTACCTACGGCCCGCGACCTGATTAAGTCCTGAAATTACGCCCTCACCTAAGCAAAGGTTGCACTTACCTGTCTTAAAGTAAAAAGAAACAAAGTCCCAAATAACTGTCGAAACCCTCAAAGCCTCATGTACTGTCCGTTACAATATTGCAAGCAGTTGTAGCGAGTTTACAAATAAAATAAAGGATAAAACGGAACTTTTAAAAAAAAGTTATTCTTAATTTCCACCATCCGATAATAAATTTTCCAGTCTTATATGAAATTTCTCAAAAAATATGAGTTTGGCTCAAGATGATTAAAGAGCCTAATACCGAAAAATGTTATAAAAAATAAACTTGATCAGAATTGAGACCTACATTCAATATTCAAAAACATTTTTACATTTTTGGTGTAGATTATAATCATTCTTAATCATTTTGTGTTTAAAGAAACGTAGTGTTGTTTTTCACTTGCATTTCTACTACCCCTCAACCCTCGCTTTTCACTCTACGACGCGCGACGCCCACCGCTCCAGTGTTGTCCGACTGTCCAGCATTTGGTCAAAAGAAATATGTTCACTCTAGTATAGTAAAATAGTAAAATTATGTTATTATGCATCAACGCTTTTTTTTCTTAGGATCTTTCAAACCAAAACGTAATGGAGTCGGGCGACCGAGAAGCACCAAGAACTGCTGAAGCTGAAGAACTCGTATTACAGTTATTAGAAGAAGAACCAAGTACCAGTGTTCGGAAATTATCATCAGCATGCCAAAACGTTAGTAAATACCTTTCTCCAAGAACAGTGGCTTCATCCCTACCATATTCAGAAAATTCATGCTATGTCGGTAGCTGACTACATTGCACCTATATTTCGACGGCATTTTTCGAAAGGCAAAGAAACAACTATAGCTTTGTAAGTGAAGTTCTTTTTAGTGGTGGGGCTGGCTTTACCCGTGATGGGATTATTAATTTTCCCAATATGTATATCTGGAGTGACGAAAAGCTACATGCTATTTATCATTAATGTATGGATGGGAATAATTGGGGACTGTTTAGTTAGACCATATATCATTGATGGCAATTTCAATGAAGATAAATATCTCACTTTTTGCGATTATCAGAAGAAGTCCCTTTGTATATTCGAAATACTATGAAAAAATGCTGATGTATGCGCACCAAGCGCCTCCTCATTTCAGCAGACCCGTAATTATTTTTAGTTTAAATATTACATTACTCGACCGATAGCTCGGCCGAGGTGGTCGTTTTCGAACTCCTGTAAATAACAAGGACGTTATTAAATCGTATACTTACATCTGCTAACACCATTAGAAATGTTCACCACATTTGTTTAGACAACTTCAGAAAATGTATTAAGGTTTAAGATGCAAATATTAATAATAATATTTGCATCTTAATTATTATATACCGGGTGTCAACGATATCGTTTTACACGACGCCATTCAATTGCTTTTTAGGTTAGGATTTTTTTATTTGGGTTAACGAAATATGGTATTAAGACACATATTTTTCATGAAAAAACAATTGAATATTACTGCCAGTTTTTCCGATATCAGAACCAAGTTAAGAATTTCAAAGGGAACCCTGTATATTATTTTACATAGTTTGATAGAGCTTAGAATTACCTTTTCAATGACATATCACACGTTATATTTTTTTTCAAAATGGCGGACTAATGGCGTAATAAATATTAATATTTACTTAAAAAAGGAAATATTGTAACGTTTTAGGGTCCCTAGATGACGAGAAACATGTTTTCTCAATTCCGTCTGTCTGTCTGTCATTCGCGGCGTAGCTAAAAAACTACTTATCCGATTGGCTTCAAATTTTGGCCAAAAATTAAGGGTTATATGAGAATGACCTGGTAACTGGATTTATCTCAGATTTTGCAAAAACATCAAGTATTATGTTGGAATCAACTGGTAAAATTTTGGTACGAATCCAAGATGGCGGAACAAAATGGCGGCCTATTAAATTAAAAATTTAGCCTGTAAAAAATTGCTTAATGGTTTAATTTCAAATTGAGTGCCATAACTAATTATGGTATAGTGGTATAGGGATCAACTAATAAAATAGTGGTACTAATTCAAGATGGCCGAACAAAATGCCCGTCAAATAAAATGTTTGTAACCGTGAAAAAATCACCCTTTCAGGTTTTGCACGTCTTTACGTTTTAGCGTCCCTAGATGCCAAAAAAATGTTTTATGTCCGTCTGTCTAATAAATAAAATAGTCTTGTTCAATTGATTTTAAATTTTGCAGAACAATTAAATGTGAAAATGGGATACTTATTGAATTTATTTTAAATTATGCCCAAGTGTGACATAGGTAAAACGGAAATGATAAACATATTGTCATGATGGAATAAAATGGCGCCCAATAAAAATGAAGAGACAGTATATGTAACACATATATACTGTGACTGTGGAACTAAACTGGATCACACATCACTCTTTCTAATAAAAGTAATTATTCATAACGAGGGAAGTTCGTGGTAAAGGAAATTTAGCGATTTTTTAAATAAATAGACTTCTTGTTACATTTTAAAACGTTGGTATGTATCGTGCAAAGTAATAAGATGTGAAAAGTTCACCAATCTGGAACTCTTCTATTTAGAAATCGATTGGCGTAAGAGCAAATAGCTTCAGCAGCATTATCTTTTA
Organism: Kuschelorhynchus macadamiae; assembly: GCA_030620095.1. Taxonomy (NCBI): domain Eukaryota; kingdom Metazoa; phylum Arthropoda; class Insecta; order Coleoptera; family Curculionidae; genus Kuschelorhynchus; species Kuschelorhynchus macadamiae. Next base: position 43,165 of record JAUTXW010001280.1, read on the forward strand.
CAAGTCCAAAAAATCTCTAAATGCTGTCAAAATGATTTATGTCAACTTCTGTAGGTAGTAACCTAATAGTATAGTAGTAGTTAATAAAATGCTATTCTTTCCAAAACGGTACAAGATATCGATAAACATAAGGTAGGTATACTTTTTTGTAGCAAAATGATGCAGGGAATCAAACGGTGAAAGAAAAATCCAATATTTGGAAACTCATTTTAAAAAAGAGATAATTATCAAGAAATGTTCTCAATATGTGCACTTTGAACCAATGCATTTTCTATCTAAACGTCTCCGTTGTACTCGATATAACATGTGGTGATGATTTGTAATGGCATTAGCAGATGTAAGTATAGAATTTAATAACTCGTCCCTGTTATTTACAGGAGTTTAATAAACTAACTTTTGAGATGGCCCCCAAAGAAAAAAATCGAGCGGATTAAGATGGGGAGGCCGCCAAGGTGGCCTTGGAAAAGGACTACCTCGGTCGATCCATCGGTCGTAATATTTGAATAACCTCTTACGGGTCTGCTGAAATGAGGAAGCGCATCATCGTGCATCCGCCACATATTATTTCGAATATTCAAAGGGACCTCGCCTAACAATGGATTAAGATGTTCTCGCAAAAACGTGAGATAAATAGATAAAAAGATTTAAATTGCCATCAATGATATACGGTCCAACTAAACATTCCTGAAATTTCTAAATATAGTAGGGGGTGAAGCAACTGTTCTTGAAGAACCTCATGTACTACCGTTTTGGTAATATTACATGCTGATGATAATTCCCGAACACTGGTACTTGGTTCTTCTTCTAATAACGGTAATACCAGTTCTTCAGCTGCAGCAGTTCTTATGCTTCTTGATCGCCCGACTCCACCACATTCTGGATCCTGAGAAAAAAGTATTGAGGCACAATAACATAATTCTACTATTTCCATTACATACCAGTCTCCGGCAAACTCCTACCAACCCGTATATAACTTCTCCAATCTGGAACTCTTCTATTTGCAAATCGGTTGACGTAAAAGCGAACAGCTTCAGTAGCATTAACTTCTGGCAGTCCAAACATTAGATGCGTATCTGCATATTCTTCATTGCTAAACTCGGAACAAAATGACGGCCTAACAAAATGTTTTTTGTGCATTGGCAATTTATTTTTTGAAGACTACGTAAATAATGTTATGAAAAATAAATACAAAATAATAATAATGAATTACAAACTTGAAAAAAACTAAAACAAATTACGGTTTATAAGATTTGTATAAGTTATTATCAAATAATTATAGAAGGTGTCAATTAATGTCGTGGGCATATTTCAGGGAGTGATAGTACTCGACAAAGTAGGCAAAAAATACCAATATATACATGGTCAGAAATGCATCATTTTCGTTATACAGAGTGTCAAAGTTTCATGTTTTTTCTAGTTATTTGCGTTTTTCTCCATTACATTCAGAAATTATTAGTTCAAATTTAGTACATATATTATTTTTAAAAATCTCTAAAATAAAATATCAAAATTTTCCGCCGCAGTATACAGGGTTTTACATTTTTTGCATCACCGACAAGTTTATCTTTCAGAACTATGTTCATTTGTTTAGCTTTTTAGTCTTCTGCATTATTGGACTTATTTGCAAAAATTTCCATCGATGCAAATTAAATGCAGACGAAATAATGAAACTCGTTTTTTGCGTTTGTCTCCACTAAATTCTGAGATAATTAGTTCAAATTTTGTGAATGTATTATTTTTAGAAACCTCTATAATAAAATATTAAAATTGCCCGTCTCAGTATACAGGGTGTTACATCTTTTCCATCACCTACAGGTTTACCTTTCGAAACTTTTTTTTTGGAGCACCCTGTATGAATTCTGATACAAAATTTAAACTCATTGTTCATTTCTTTCACTCTTTAGTCTTTTGCATTATTCTCGTCAGAGTTTTCGACTTATTTGCAAAAATTGCCATCGATGCAAATTAAATGTAGGTGAAATTTTCTAATAATAATTCTGTTTTTTGATCTGACATTTTGAAACAGATAATATTTTGTTGGACGTTTCCGTAGTAGTTTCGAGTTGTTAATGATGGTTGAATTCACAAATCAAAAATATGCAGAAATGATTTCATTTATAGACTTGCCAGACCAGTTTGAAAGTGGTAGGCAAGCTAAAGACTTCATTGTGAAGCTAGATAACGGCCGAACAGAGTGACTGTTAACGCGGGACAAGAAGACCCTAAATTCCATCGTAGGAGTAGTAACGGGAGCTGTTGATTAAGGAGGCACCTCTCTATTTTAGCCATCGAGGAGGACTACGTGGACGGAGTATCGGGAGGAGGAGCAAACTCCACTCCACTTCCTGTGTAGGTGTGAAGCACGAGCAAGACTACGCACACTGGTATACACCACATTACCGCGCGGTATACTTTTTTTTATTTTTTATTTCTTGGATTAGCTCATGGTTTCAAAATTAGAAATTTTTGTTGTTTTTAAGACTGTTTTAAGCGTATGATAAAAAGTATATTTTGCAATCCATATCCAAAACACTAATTCAAAAGTAAATATAAACATTTGAGTAGGTAATCAAAATACAAATGTGTCCCCTTCATATGATAAGATTTTGGTCAATTTTGGTTTTTAAAGCCCCTTGATACAGCCTTACAAACTCGACTAATTTTATGAAAAACGCATAATTTATGTAGATAAAAATTATTTATTTAGCAATATTTAAACACTGATCTGCTGTACGATCAAGTCTGAACCTTCTTCTTATAGCCTATGAAGAAATTGGCTGCTAAAATCCTGCTACAACTTATACAATTCAAAAAAAACACTAATTCAAAAGTAAATAAAACTTTTTGTCAGGCATGACGTCAAACGATGCATTGTTTGTGTGTACTTAAACAGCAGTTTTTATGACAACGGCTCTCAAAGTGCGACTGTAAGAATTTAGAGTGCCATGAAACAAAAGAAACTGCGCGTTAGAAATTTAAGCTAAGCTCTTTAACTTTCACATTTAAACGTCATAGTGGGTCAGTTTTGTTGAATATTTTTTGTCGCTCTGTTAAATGTTGTATTTTTTTAATAATAATAATATACATATCATTCAGTGTGAGTGACAAAACTAGCGTGTCATTTTGGATTTGGGTATCATGGAAGGTAAGTTGTTTTCATTTTTTTTTTCTGCAAATATAATATTACAATAGATCTCATAGATGTCTGTCTAGCATTTTGTTTAAAGCCTCCTCGTTTTTTAACCCCCACGAATGCTAACAAAAAAGGGGATTATGAGTTTCGACCCCTTTGTCATTGTGGGTGCGCTTTTTTTATACAAACCATGGCTTGCGTGGTATCAAATTAAAGATATTTTTATTTAGATAACTAGAATCGTGCTAACAATTAAAAAGAAAATTAATTTTACTTATAAGGTGTTTAAATTCGTTTTATTCTTAAGTTAAATCTGACATATTACTTATATTCTAGATCTGCCAGAACCGCTCACCATCGCAACTCATTATAAATTGGTTAAAGGCCATGGTAAAACTCAAAAAGATATCACCAACGCAATTTCCAAATATTTCTAAGAATCTTAAACTAAAAATAAAGAAACAAATTAATAATTTCTACACCAATTTTAAGGCTAAATAGTTGAGGTCATGCAGAAATCACACTCGCTTTGAGACTTTTTACCGAAACTAGTTAAATATCCCATATTTAATTAAAAGTGATGATAAAACTCATCGAGGAAAGAAACCAAAACCATTTCGTGAAATTTCAAAACGATCTAAACTAGAAAAAGTAAAAAATATTATCGCTGAAAACGATTCAGAGCAGATTGTGTACGCTGTGCAAGTCTCCCTCAATATCTCCGGAAAGAAAAATAGCGCATTTGTTTTGGAACAGATATGGAAATCGAAGGAAAATGCTACTAAACCTAAGAAGGTTTTACAAAACACTAGTTCCAAAGCAATAATTCCGTATACTAAGGAGAAAGCTCTAGCGATATTCGTCAACGCTAGGTTAACTAAGCACTTACAATGTCATCAGATTGCAAGCTAAATTACAAAACGTAAATATTTACCCTGCATATAATCATTATCTGCAAGCCAAGAAAGAGTGCTACCCTCCAAATATTACGATACATAAAGTATTTTGCCACTATCCAGCTGCAAGCATTGTTGGATCATACAATCAGTCGTTTAGCTACATTCCAAGTAGAAGTTTTGAAACAGAATGTTTTGATCGGATATTGTATAGAGATGACGTTTAAATGGGAGTGTGATAGGTCCAGCAATCTAAAACAGTACAAGCAAACTTTTCCGGAGAACTGCGAAATTATATCAGATTCTGACCTATTTGTTGTATCTCTAGTTCCCATTCAATTAACAGCATCAAGTAACAGATTCGAAAAAAATTTTGTGGAACAACCCAGCTCCCTCCTCAACCCGATTTTGTCGATCAATCAGATTTGTCATGAAAAAGGAAACCATCGAGTTTGCAGAAGAAGAGGTTAAGAATGTAAAACAAGTACTATGACCTACAAAAATTACGATAAATGGAAATCAGCATGAAGTAACTCAGAAGCTTCATATGGCTATGGTTGATGGAAAAGTATGTGCTTCGTTGAGTGACATTTCAGCCCAAGGATGTTTCATATGTGGTGCTCTGTCTTCTGAGATGAATAGACTCAGCCTTCAAAAACCGATTAATAAAAAAATGCTTTGTTTTGGACTGGCCCCTCTGCATGGAAGAATAAGATTTTTTGAATGCCTTTTGCACATTTCCTATCGTCTGGACATCAAAAAATGGCAAGCTAGGTAGGATAATTTGAACTGATACTTGGCTTTTTACTTCGGTTTATTTACTGGCAGAATTATTTATTGCCGCTTTATTTCAATAAGGTCGCAACTAGAAAAAGACAGTGGCAAGCAAAGGAAAGAGATCATTACAAGAAGATTCAGAGCCGAAATGAATATCGTAGTAGATCAAGTGCGACAAGGAACGGGAAAGTCAAATGACGGAAAAACCGCAATAGTATTTGCACCATCTGCCATAACAGGATTGAGTATTACACTCATTCACAAATGTGCAGATATGTTAACTGCTATTAATTCACATCTACCATTAAGTCCCGAAAATTTTCATGAGGGTACAACAGAAATTCGCAATCTTTATCTTTCTCTTTTCATCTCTATTCATGGTACTACATGCCTTCGTCTGTACACCAGATTCTCCTGCACAGTGCTAAAGTAATAAAGCACTTTCTTCTGCCAATTGGAGTTTTTTCTGAAGATGCCCAAGAGACGAGAAACAAAGATTTTCGAAAATAAACTTTTGTTTTAGGTACTTTACTTTTTGACTAATGCTTATTGTCTCGCTTCAATACTCGGTGCCCGCACCACATCCTTATTCTTTCTTTCTATCGTTTTTCAGTCGTGACGTCCAGCATGTCTTTATCAGAAGATGTGCCTCATATATTAAAAACGTTAAGCTAGTGGTCCGTATATGGTTAGCTTTGGGTAGACCAATAGCTTATTTGACCATAGAAGCAGGGTTTTTTGTCACACACTATTGCTGACATACAGATATAATTCTTCCTAAATATTTATATTCCCTACATTTTTTGATTTCGTGTACATCTAACAATGGATTTTCCATTGATCCTTCTCCTACCTTCAATCATTCAAAGATTTTCTGTACTTTATCTCAAGTTCCCATTTTTATCCCCTATGTTTATATTCCTCACAAACAAATTAATAGCACTGCTATTTCATATCGTGAAAATAATACCCGTAAGATTTCACAGACCCAAGAGAACGAAGATCTGCTTCATATGCTATTGATTTCGTCTGACCCAATCATTTCGCAATTGATACCACCCATTAGACCTAAAAAAGAAATATTCTCAAAAGGAGTTATTTACTACACCGCTGAACCAAATATAAACACAGTAGATGAACCAGAGAGTAGCTGTGAGGGGGAAGGCTGATTAGTATAAGTATAGTTAAATATAATATTTTATGACAATACAGGAAATTAATATAAAACACGTGACTAACCAATATTAATCCATAGTTTAAAGTTTATCTAAGGGCACGAACCCACAATCGTTTGTACTTGAATTCCCAAAATTGCGTATAAAAATGTTTGAAGAACTTGAATAACCTCTCCTTGTAATAATTGTAAACACTGTTATTTTGGTTATTCATGAGCTCTGCACAACTGAGAAATAAAGGGAGTAGTCAGAATTAAGATTTAACAACACTTGAAATAATTTGGATGTCATATGAAATATATTTCATTCGACTCTAATAATTAAATTTCCGCGCGGTAATATCAAGGCTTGGACCAGTGTGCTACCCCAGGTTATTTTGGGCACTACGGTCTTGCATAGGGATGCAAAAGTAAAGAAACTAAGGAAAGATATCCAGTCTGGGGTAGACTAAAAGGTTCTTATAGGCGTACCAGTCAGGTCTCTAGACCTCCCCCCACCTACTACTACTAGTATGGACTTATCAATGGAAATTTTTATGAAGCCAGACAACTATATGGACAAAGATATCCAAATCAAAAGGTGCCCAATCGACAAACATTTGCAAAGGTACATAATCGGCTATGTGAAAATGGATCATTTAAGAAATCCACGTTAGCACTCCTGAAGTCGAGGAAGCAGTCCTGAACGCAGTAGAAAATGATCCTGTTACCAGTACGAGAAAAGTTACAGTAACACTTAACATTTCATTTCTGCTTGTATGGAAAATTTTAGTTGACAGCCTAATGTATTCTTACCACATCCAAAGAATTCAAGCTCTTCTCCCACGTGATTTTCCACTACTTTTAACAGTGGCGGCTCGTGGGATTTAAGTTAAGTGGTGCACTAGAAAGCAAATAGTGCTGCAGGCAAAAAATTGCGCCGCAGGTGAAAATTTTTCGGGGTGCCACGCCCAAAATGACTAATTTTTTACCTTTCTGTTTTTTTTAATAGAAAAAATTACTAGTTACATACATTATATACCATTTATATTACTTGCTAAATTAGTAAAAAAATTAAACATTATAAAAAATTTAACAATAATCTTGAGTTCCTTGAGATAATTTATTCGCCTTTCATGTGTAGTTACAGATGTGTTTGTAAATCAAACTTACCAGAATAATTAGTCATAATGAATAAGTAATACACTCCAAAACTATATACAGTAAAAAGAAGAATATTTTACACTGAACTGCGGTATTTTAAATCTAGTTTTCGTTCTGTTTTACCGGCGAAAAGGTCAATGACTCGTTTATTAAAGTCTTCAATATTATTAAGAAACAGTTTTTCAGCTGATAACATTCCCAAGGCACTTAGTCTTTCTTCTTTCATAGAGTTGCGCAAAAAAGTTTTTAGTTTTTTTTAGCATAGAAAAGCATCTTTCAGCTTCAGAGGTTGACATAGGTTTTGTCACTAAAACTTCCAATAACTTAATAGTTTCTTGAAAAGTGCAACTCATATATTCCTGTGAAACCAACGATCAAAGAGGAACGGCTTCAGAAATGGTTTGCTTCTCTTTCATAAAGTACTTGCAGTTCTGTTTTTAGACGATTTTTCTCTAGAAATGGATATATCTTAACTGTATCAGAGAGCAATTTGTCGGGAAATTTTTTTTGGTATTCGATAAAATGTTCCTTCATAAATAATGCGGTAGCTGTCAGATGTCCTGTTGTATTATGGAATCGCAAACTTCCAAGGCTTCAATTTTTTTATTTGTTGAAATAGATAGATCGGAACGAGGGTAACGTCGCCTTTTTTGAAGAACATTTTCATCTTCGTTTTCTAAAAGCTCCAAGTTGATAAGGTCGGTATTAATCATCTGCAGTTGCTTAAAAATTATTTCGACATGTGGCATGATTTTATGAAAAACTGTCAACCAAAATATAAAATCTTTGCTCTGCAATCTAAGTTTATATGCACCAGCTTGTTCAATCGTTGAATTCAATTTCATATTTTTGTCGTTCTCTAAAATATCCATAACGTGTATCAGCTCATTTCGGTATTCTTAAACTGTATCAATTCCTCGAGAATGAAAATTCGATCTCGTTTGTGATGATCGTGGTAATCGTCTATGAGCTATATCATCCAATTCTTTTGTTCTTTGAGGTGACGTAGAAAAAAAAGAACAAATTCCAGTCAGATGAGCAAAAAAAATCCGAACCGATGCATTAATTGAAGCTGCAGTGCTCATTATAAGGTTAATCTGATGAGCATAGCAATGCACATAATTTGCTAAAGAATATTTATCTTTAATTATTTTTTCTACCCCATTTACACCTCCGCTCATAACTGACGTCCTAGCTTTGCACTATTAACTTATTGGGTCACTAATTAAAGGATCAATTTCATTTAAAATGCAATTTGCTATTGAAATGGCATTGTGTCCGGGAGGATTTACAAATATCCAAAATCTTTCTACTGGCTTACTGGAGACAATGTATTGTAAAAGAATGACTAATTGAAATTCGTTGGCGACATCGGTAGTTTCGTCGGCTATTACCGCTACATAATTCGCTTTTTTAATTTCTTCAGTCACTTCTTCATGGTAAACGATAATCATGCAGTTTAATAATTCGTTCTGTATCGTCTTAGAGGTTCCTTTAAATGCTGTTGCTTTGTTTAAAATGTTCCTTTAAATCTCTATCCAGTTGAGAACTAAAATCTACCAATTCTCGGAACACTCCTTTATTTCCGGATTCTTCGGTTTCATCATGACCTCTCAATGCCAATTCTAATGCACCACAAAATCTAATACAGTTGATAATCAAATCAACTTGATTGTTGTGCGTAATAATATTTTGTCTATAAGCCGAACTTAATTGAGTCATTATATTTGATTTTCCGAGCAAAGAAAAACTAAAAATATTATTTATATTTACCTTGCTGTTCTCGTGCGTTTTAATTTTCTCATAAATATGCACTAAATCAGTAACCCCATGCCTTGTTGGTTGATACCAACGTAATCCTTGATTTTTTCATATCGTCATCATCGAAGGTGCTTCTGTGGTAAACCTCCACTAGCACTGGGAAATTTTAATAATTATTTGAAAAAAGTCTCATGACAGGATTTCGGACTCAGATCTCCCAAAGGCGGAAATCCTACCACTGAGCTAACAAAACCATAAAAATAAAAGTTAAAATCAATTTTCGTGATTACAAACATTTTACTTGGCCGCCACTTTGTTCCGCCATCTTGAAATAGTAACACATTTTTACTAGTTGATCCCTGTACCACAATTTTTGGTACACAATCAAACCATTAAGCAGTTTTTTTCAGGTTGAATTTTTAAATATTTTATTAAGCTGCCATTTTGGATTTGTACCAAAATGTTACCATTTGATTCCAAGATAATACTTGATGTTTTTGCAAAATTTGAGATAAATTGGATAACTAGTTTTTTGATAATATTTTTTTTAACATTTCACTGGGCCGCTATATATAATTTAAAATTTGGGAAAATATAAAGTATGATATAGGGATAAACTGTGTGTGTACTAGTCCTATATGCCAAAACAAAATTGCGGCCTAATAAAATGTTTAAATATTCCGTAAAATTCCAATTCCTGGAATAAAACCTTTCTATGGGGAAAATAATAAAGTACATAATTTATTTTTTGTAGACTGCATAATGTAATGAAAAATAAATAATAATAACTGAAATAATATATGAATGAAATAATAAATTACATTTTATAGGATATGTATAGTTATTACCAAATAATTATAAACATATACTGTATTAGTTAAAAGGTAAATTAACATATTTTTTATAATTTAATATTAGCAACTCTAAGAAAAAAATTACAAAGAAAATTGTATGTCCCCATTTTTTTAAAGGTATTAGTTGGATGCGCTCAGTCTCAATTTTTTTTTTGGTTTTATTGCAATAGTATCACACTAAATTAGAGGAACATATCAACACATCTTAAAATATTTAAAAGTGGCTTACCTTACAAAAAAATAGAGGATTAATACAAATTGAACAAATGTCAAAATTTGTCGAAGCCATTTTGAATTTATAAATGTTCATCAAGATTAAAAAATAATTACTTGTACTCTTAAATACTACATACCGATTTATAGTTGAATTTGCACAAATGACAAAATTCGTCAGTCATATTGAGGGCACCAATTCGAACTGTTTGCTAAAAAATCATAATTCGCGTTCTTAAACCCCCAAATATACTGGTTTTGTTTGAAATTGAATTTACGCAAATAATAAAATTTGTCTGTCATGCCACGCCGTTTTGAATTTTTAAATGTTGACTAAATATTTATAATTACGTTTTTATATACTTACTCCCTGATACCGATCGAATCTATACAAATGACAAAATTGTCAGCCATGTTATCGCCGATATTTTGATTTTTTTAATGCTGACTGAAAAATCAAAATTTACACAGTTAAGTACCCCCAAATATCTATTTTAAACGAATCGGGGTTGGAGCCGCCATCTTTTTTTCAAATTCTATTATTACGCAAACTGTATATCATGCATTAAGAACCTCATCGTTTTTTGCAGTAAGTTAAACAGGCATTCGAGTCAACTGAGAATATTCTCGGTTTTGGAATTTGATAAATATAATAACTAAATATTTTGAAATATAAATTTATTATTCCGAACGATAGTATTTAGGTATTGAATTTATTTTATAATTTACCAGCAAAACTTAAAAAAAAACTGCTTTTGAAGAATCTATATTATATTTTCATAAAAACCTAAAACAAATCACTCAAAATATAAAATTAAAATGCTCACTAACTGAATCACGTGTTTTATCTTGTAAATCTTTGTAGACATTCGTGTTGTTATGAGTAATCGTCAACAGAATTTAACGACTATATTTCACATATTGCCTAATAATGCCTCAAATATCCTCGTAAATGCAAATATTTTCCCATATTGTCTTGTAATTGAAAATATTGTCTTATAATTCCCTGTACTTTTGAGAATTCCTAGGTGGGCCGTGGTTTCGCCCCTCTTGCCAGGGCCGCATTACCCGTTAGTATATAATTTTTCTTGTTTCATTTTATCAGTAAAGTAGGTATATAATTTGTATACCTTATTATATTGAAGAAGAGTATAAGCTTCTGCCATATGAAAGTAAGGACCTTTTCTTTTTTTTTTTTTTGGTCGCCACTTTTTCCCACGAGCTTGGGACCCGTTAATATGTTTGTGCCTAGGGCCCCAAAAATGATTAATGCGCTACTGTCTCTTGCCCATACCTCGTTCAGAACCTGTTTCAACTAAGAGATATATTTAGCGGACGAATTAAATAATATATTGTTAAGCCAAGAATTGAACATAAAATACATACCCTTCTCGTGAAACCATATTCTGAGAACTGACACTGTCTGGAACATCTCGACGAGTCCCGAGTTTTTTGTGACGTCAGTGCATTTAACTAAATAAATCATTCAACAATTTATTAATTTTTTAACCGTTCCCAATTGTTGTAAGACACACTAGGGACACCGGTTTTTATATATTTTTAATAATTCAAATTCAACTAAGATAATAACATTTTATTAAACTTAAAAATAAAATTTACAGGAATGCGTCTTCTAAAGAATATAATAAACGTATGCTAAATAAAATAAATATGACATACATATACCATTTGAAAATAATTATAAATTTGGTTGCCAACATCCCATTCTTAAATTAACACTGATCGTGATATATTTGAACACCAACTGATACTTATTAGTAGAACTACTGCCTATATAAATGAAAGTACAGAATTTTTTTAGTATATTTTATTAAATAAAACAAGTGAAAGATTAAGTAGCTACTACAAAATGTCCATTCGCTGACCAAAAATTCCTCAAGTTTTATGAAATAAAATAAATTTTACAGAGCATAAAACAAAAATGTTAATAAAAATATACAAACTTCCCTACAACAATATTACGTCAGCAACACCTAACTTTTATTGGAAAAGTTTTTATAAAAGAGGGGATGCACAGTTAACCATTAAAAAGACGACACAAATGGTAACACTGTCAAAGATTCATGGTTATAACCGTCAGTTATAAGCCTGTTAACACCTTTGGATTACTAACTTATTCAAACAAAGACCTAAGTGTTTCTTCTAATCAACAAGACACTAATTAATATTTTATTTGATATTATGAAAAATAAATATTTACAAAAAGTAACTTTAGTTCATAATATACAAATTTCAAACACCGATATGAATGTAAGCAAGCGAAGTTATACTGCATCAATTAAAAAAAGATTAAGGGTGACCAATTTCATATCCACCATTTTTTAAAAATCTTTCATGCAGCAGTCAGGGCAAGTTTTTAAATTGCAGATGTTTCATTTGGCGAATTTCGAAGCGTTTTGTTTTCGTTTTTTCATTCAACAACTCATCAAATTCATCCAATTTTTAAGCCATTGGAAGCGATCAACATTCTTAGGTTAGAAAAACATAAGAATAAAGGACTCTGCAGTGGGCTTATGGAAGAGTGGTCCCGCTCAAACAGCTTGACATTTTAATATGATGTAGTTTTATATCTCCTGAGCAAATCTTATCATTGTCGCGACAAATATAAGGCAAGTCTTGCCCTTGGGTATGTTCCAGAACATGGCGGTCCGCTAGGGCCAAATTCATCCCGAAACCGAGTAATCTTTTAGGTCTATAAGCCCGACATCCTTCTTAATGAAGGCATTGGAAAAGATTGTCGACAGGTATTTAATGGAGGGAGCACTAGCAGTCTAGCACTATAGGGGAAGGCGATCAACAGAATCGGCTCTCCACAGTATGACGCAAAAGGTCGAGAAGACTACACTTTAATAAAGCAGCTGTGGCCGTGTTTTTCGATGTTTAAAGGGCATTGACAGGGCGCGTACTACCATCATCTGCGACTCACTCGCAGCCAGGAGCGGCAAAATGAATCTGGTGCGATAGGTAAAAAGTACACTGCAAGAACGCAGCGTCCAGGCAAGTAAAAGCGGGTGCCAGATAGACACTGGGGTGCGTGCCGGATGCCCTCAAGACAGCTGTCTTTCACCTCACTTATGGTGTCTAGTTATTGACGACCTGCTAAATAGCAGTTTTACTGTTTATTTTTAGGTTTTTTGCAGAAGCTATTTCGACATTTAATTTGGACGATTTTTTATATTTTGACGCTGCTATTATTAACATAATATACAGAGCCTTTTTAGAAATTTTTGAGAAAGACATGCGAGGAGAACGATTTTAAGTGAAAAACGTGTTCCAGATTTTCTTAATTTAAACTTAGAGTATTTTTGGGATATTACTATCGGCATATACCAATATTGCTCCCTCTTATATCCAAGATACTACACACAATACTTCAGATATTCAGCTACACATTGACAAGTCGTTTAAATATTCCTAACATTATAAGGTAAGGTTATTTTTTATCAAGCATCACAATAAAACCACTCAAGGTTACTACTATACATACAAGTAGGGTACAAGAACTTTTAGGACTTGGGTCCATGTTGCGTTTTTTTGGGATTGTTTTAAGATGTTCATGGAACGAACGTAATGTTAGATTTCCGAAAAATTATGTACTGGAAACAATTTTGAACGCTAAACATAGAAATGGAAATGATAGAGTTCGAATTATTGCTTAGAAGATATATAATATTGTAGACAATAAAAACCACTCAAGGTTACTACTGTACATGTAGGTTTGGTGCAAGAACTTTTGGGACTTGTGCCCCTGTCGTCTTTTTTACGATTGTTTTAGGATATTCATGAAATGAACGTAACGTAAATCTTCGGAAAATTGTTTACTAAAATCAATTTTGGACGCTGAACATAGAAATGGACATGATGGAGTTCGAATTATTGCTTATTGTAAAGACAAATATATTTTTTTTAAAAAAAAATATATAAAGTATCCATTTGTATTTTGCGTTTCAAACTTTCAACTTGTAAATATAACTTGTGTTATTAGTTAAAATAATGTAAATAAGAAGATAGCCACAATAATGACACAAACTCCGTACAAACGTAAATTTATGCCTACGAAACATATTTTTAAAATAAACTACAAACCAAAAGTATCATTGAATAATTTTTAAATCACTTCTAGTAGATATATTTATAGATATTTTGGCGATTCCCCTGTGTTACAGCAATTCATACGTAAAGTTATTTTTTATCGCCCAACTTTTTTAACAAGAAATCTTAAGCAGTTTTCGTCATTTCTTTGTTTTATGTCATTCTGATTACCCCCTATATTGCGAAAATATATTTTGTAATACCAAAGTAATTAAATAATATTTTCAGGTTTATAATTGTAATGCAGTATGTAATTATATCCCCTTTATTTTATTTTTATTACGGGTTAAATAATGAAACGTACTGTTAAAATAAAGTTTGATTTTCCTAACTTTGAGGTAGCAAACCTTACTTTAGATATCAAAATTTCAAGCTGTTTGACCGTGACTACTTTTCCATAGGCCAACTGCGGGCTCCTCTTGTTTCCTCAATTTTATTGACATTTACGCGGGCATAATGGAAATAATATACCTTACCCTTGTCAATAGTTTTCAATCATCATATATTTTGGTGGTAAATTTACAAACGTGCCCCAATGCTGACTTCAAATTTGGAGCTTTCAGTAGTTGTAGTATAATTTAATATCATATCAATAAGTATATCATTACTCTGCAAAACAAAAATGGCAGATACACATTAAAGACCCCAATCCCGTCAGCACGATTATATACACCTAAAATTTGTATATTTTATATGTTAGATAACTGTTTTGATAATTGTTACCTAGGGTAATAATACATTCAGCCTTATGGTTTAAAAACAGAGTTTTGGAAAATTTAAAAATTAAAACTGAGTGAACAAACAACAGATTTCTATGTTTTGCTTAATACTAGCATATAAGTCGTTGGGCTTAATTAACAGTTTAAAAAATATATATATTCTAGTTTTAAAAAAACCAAAAAAGGAAATACAATTTGCCAAAATGCGTTTTCCTTTAAGTTTTTATTTATTTTAGAAATACATTTCAACCCTCTCACGTAAACTACATTTGCTTGTTACGATTACCAATGAAGCGAGGTTTATTTCATAATTTACTTGATTTACCGATAGACGTATTATCCCCAAAAGACATCAAATTTCATATAGTTCATTTACAAAAATCACTTTTCTTAATTTTGTATCAAAATATATCAACATACAGGGGCGCTACGTTCAAATCGGTCAGTGTATGATGTACTGAATAGATTAAAAGTAAAATATTGTTTAAAATTTCACTTAAAAAACAGTCTAAAATTTCACTACTTCTCTATGCAAAAGCTCCCCTTTTACGAAGGTTTTCGACAGCACTGAGAAGAAAATTGTGTGCAGTGTTGCCAAACTCACCTAATTCTCTTGAAATATATGGGTAAAAACACAAAAGTTATTAAATACAAAAAAATGACATCCTACTAATAGAGGAACATGCTGAGAGATTTATTATGCCTTTCGACCACCTGTGTACAAGAAACGTATGTCACTAGAGATATTCTGACATAGATGTTTCTTCTAATCAGAGATATGGGGTTCTGTAGAAATAACGATATACAGAAGAATAAAAAAAATAAATGGAAAAAAGTTGTTTCACTCTTCTCAAGAATAATTTCATATTACACACTTGGCAAACAATACATATCTTTTTAAAAAATAAAATAAAACAAAAGCATCATAATTTGCTAAGAACAACTTAACTTTATTGAAAACGTCTAATGATCCATGGAGACTTTCAGCACTGAAATCTTATATGGCGACGTTACACACATTCTGACCAAAAATTAAATAAAACATAGTGTACAAAGAGGAAATCCCTTCCTTTGAGGCTAAGCCCTAACCTCAACCCACCATGACGGGCCAAATCTTAACCCAGGACATGTAACACCTGATATGGATGTAAATCAGCCCGCGACATGGCACCCGAGGAGGTAGCCTAATCCTTACCATGGCAACCCGGAAAATTGAATTTTTAAAACTTTGATTAAAAAACTTTTCCCATAGACTTAAAATGAGGTCTTTTTAATTACGAAGCACTTACCAACGAAGATATCGAAATCAGTAAAAAAAAACAAGATGGGTAACAGATCCTATTAGGTTTAAATCATGAAGAGATAAGGGTAAAGTAAAAAAACACAAAGAACAAGGAATGTGAAACATACGAATTATTATAAAAGACTCAGAAATCTCAGGACTTATAGTATGAATAATAATAAAAAAGTTAACTGGGATTTGTATGAAGAATTCCAATGTATTTTCGACAAAAACAACTAAACACAAATAAAAAGGATATACAATAAAATTATCAAATTTTTTCTTATTTTAAAACATTAATGAGCTATATTTTATAAAAGTTTTAGAATCGTTGGAAAAATCTAGACAAATTTTATATGTTCTATGTAAAAATATAACCGTTTTCGAAATATTTAACGTTAAATATCCAATTTTTCCTACCTTCAAACACGCGTTACGAAAAATCGTTACCTAATACAAACAAATGAAGCATAGGTTCTATCTTACTTTTTACTAATCCCTCTTAAGGGGGAACTGCACGCAGTAATATGGATCATTTGCAAGCCGTCCGCCGCTGCAATATTATGTTAAAACTATGAGAGATATGTATTAGCTTCAATGTGATTTTAATAGAGAAATATGTATAGTTGGGCGCTAAATGCGAATTTTTATGAAAAAATCAAATCTAGAGTTATAAAATAAAAGTAGATCTGTCCATTTTCGACCATTTTTTGACCACTTTTTGACGCACACGCCTTCGCATATAATGTTTTTTCCACAAAATGGCTCTTTACCGCCTTACATTGATCCTTTGTCTACGTAACTGCAAAATTTGAAATGGTAAATCGTACTCATATCTTTGTATTCCTGCAGCGGATGAACCCTTTTGAACCCACTTTTAACCGAAATGTAATTTAAATTACCTATACATAACAATTTTTTTTGAGGTCGGACGTGCAGGAAGTTTTTTTTAATGCGTAGGTACCTTTTCATCTTACTTTCAACTCGACTAGCCCTTGTCGCTGGTTTTTCACTTTTTGCGTGCAGTTCTCCCTTAAGAAAAGAAAAAAAATTAAAATATTTGGATAAATATTTTAAGTAAGCCTTGAAATATTTATGCTAATATGCATTAAATTTGTATTTATTCATTAACATCTTTTTGCAATCTTTTGGGAAATTATACAACAGTAAGATAGAAACTTGGGCTTCATGTGTTTCTATTATGTATAGATTTTTCATAACGCCTGTTTAAAGTTAAGAAAAATGGATATTTAACTTTAAATATCCGGAAAACGTATATATTTTTACAAAGAACAAATTTTACTGTTTTTTCATAGATTCTAAAAATGTAGTAAAACATAGATTATTACATTTAGAAATTTTTTTATAGTTTAATCATATATCTTTTTTATTTGATGATCAATTGATTTTTTGAAAATACATTTCAATCCACAAAAATCCAAGTTTATGTTTACATTTAACATTTTTCTCTGTATCTTATGATAATGGAGACATAAAGTATTTTTACTCTCCTTTAAATCACCCTGTTTACTGTTGCAAACCTCTGGGTTTACCTTTTTTATTTATTTAAAAAAAAAAACGATCCACTTGTTTACATCAACCCAAAAAAGGCCTAACCTGAGCGTTTTTGGTTAAACGCATATTTAAAACAGGATTACATATAAAGTTCACTCTTTGCAAATAGTCAACTAACTCAATATCTGCTTTTACGCTTATTTACTTCCATAATAAGTTAAAAGTTTATTTTTATAGCAGTACACATCAAATTATTAAAACACTTCCTATAATAAAAATTGAACGAGTCTTAACTCATCATACAAAACTTAGCTTATATTCAACCCAAAAATTTGGTAACCTGCTGTCACCTGTCATTTGACACAAACCATAAGTTTTTTTAGATCAATATGTATATTTTGCCATTATTTTACAATAATCATCATATATTTTTTTAATTTCAGATAAAAAAAAGTTTTTTTTTCTTGTAAAATATGGTATAATCAATAGCAAGACAAATAAGTTTTTAAATAATTTTGTAAAATACATGTTGTCACATACGTGAAATATTTATAGGAATATGAATAGGTAAATAATTAAAACAAATTCAGTTTTAGTAAGAAATAAATATGTACACAATTTGTAAATAAATGTCCAGCAATTAGTACATTGCACAATATTTTGTAAAAAATTAAAAGCTAATTTTTCCCGTCTGGTTGTATATTCTAGGGCTGTGCGATAATCCAAATCAACGATCAACCAACGATTTTTATTAAAAGTAATCAATTAATTATATTGTCCACCCCTAGCCCATTCAGCCAATATCTAAATTAGCGGCTCAAAATGTTCACGTAAAATTTTATAGTTATTTAAGTCTTTTTAAGTCACTGTGTTAATAATATAATTTAAAGTTATACAATAAAGTTTGAGATAACCTTTAATATTTTAAATGTCAACGTCCGACAGATTTTTAATAAATATAGATATGTGTGTGCCTTTTTACTATTATGTAAATAATTTAAATGGGAAAACCATGCACTAATTTGACAAGAACAATTTTCAGAATTGATGAATGTTTTAAAATTAAATAGTGTCTCCTAGGGACAATCAATGGGTTTACTTGTACAGCACTGAGAAATTTTAGGACCTAGAGTGAAATGTTTTTTAGTAGTAAAATACCCAACAATTTCTAAAGATCAACAAAATTTAAAATACATATATTGTTATATTTATGTATAAAGTACTTTACAGTATTTTGGAAATATCATCTAACAAATGTCTGTAAACTACACCGCCTTCAGGCTTAAAAAATATATTTTTCGTGTATCTATAATACCTTAGAAAGTAGGTACTTTCAATATAAAAACATTAATAACCATAGTACAGATTTTAGAGTAAAAACAGATGCCCCGCCCCTATCAATGAACCCGTTAAATACGTAATAACTTCATAAATAAAACGGTTTGGCTTCACATACAGTAAAAACGTTATAAAAAGCATACCAGATATAAAGTGAAACGTTTGAAAAACACCTCCAAAGGTGTTTTAAAATAGAAGCTCAACATCTCTAAAAATAGTTATGGTTCTGAAAAAAGTTTTAAAAGGTTAGCTCATTGACAGCTGGCCCAGAGCTAGCAATTTTTCTACAGCAGCATTTATATCCCCAAAAGTAGAAATTAAGGCTTGCAAGTTCGCTTCACGATTCAGGAAACCCATTGCCGTCAACTGCTCCAATTGTTGTTGGTAACGCTGTTCTGGTGGTAACGACTGGTCGTTTCCAGCTGTCATTCCAGCTACCATACGTGCCATAAACTGTGAAATAAAATTGGTGTTATAGTCTTAGAGCCAGTGAGCATTTTACTAACGTCATTCATAAATGCACGGAACACTAGTAATGGAAATTTTCGCCCTGCGTTTACCTGAAACCAAGGTTTAACTTCCAAAGAAAATAAAATTAAGTCATTTTTTAAAAGGCTGATTTTTTGAGGGGTGATATATATTATATATATCAATAAGTAATGAAAAAATATTATTGCCAGATCTTTTTCTTAAAACAACGGGAATTCTGGACATGGTGAAATGGAGTCTATAATCTTTATTTCCTAAGATACAAAAAAAATTAATATAAAAGTTCTAAGGTTTTATATGAACCACCAGGATTTGTTAAAAAAATAAACAAATAACAACTGGAGAGTAAAAAAATGAGCATCCACTTTTCAAATAGAACATCCTATATAATATAGTTTCATTAAATGGCTCTTATCTAGCTGATTATAATTATGTAAGCTCTGATACATTTATCTTTAAATACATTTACTCTACATTTATATCTTAGAAGGTTCTCCCGTTTTCTAACGCAATGCTTCTTATTGCGGGGTTTTTATTAATTTTCTCGGTTGACTAGATAGAAATATCAAACCTGGTATATTTAATGAAACAACATTATGCAGGGTATTGAAAACTATTTTTTTCGTGAATAGTTGACAAAAAAAAATCTTAACTATAACAATCATTTTTGTATGAGCCCAACATTAGCTTCCACACATTAAGTTAGTCTAAAGAGGAAATTTTCATACGAATTTTCAAACATTTCCTGGGGAATTAATTCTATAACATTTCTTATATTAATTTTAAGTTCTTCCACATTTCGTGGTAAAGTGTTATAACACCTTTCCTTCACAAAAATCCACAGACAAAAATCCGGGGTCGTTAGATCTGGGTAATATGGGGCCCACCTTAGAGTAAGAATTAAAGTAGAGATCACAATTCATCCATAAATCACGTTAGGGGTATGCGCCAACATGGTTCCCCTATTTTTCACATTCCATCGACCAATGTTTACGATAAAACAAGAAGTGGTGATGGCTCATGTTCAAGCCGTGGCCATTTGTTGACGAATGTCAGTGGCGGCGCGAGTTTTCACTTCCCGCATAAGGAAATATCATTAATCGTGAAAAAATCATCGTTCCGGGTTTTTACAGATCTTCATGTTTTTCCGTTACTGTTGGTCGGTCGGTATGTTCCGGTATGGCTAAAAAATCCACTTACTCGATTAACTTTAATTTTATTTAATTTCCCACAAAGATTACGTCTGATACAAAAAAAAAACTGGTAAAATATTGGTATGCTTCATTATCGTTGACAAAAGGAAGGATTCTTACCTATTCCTTAATGAGGCAAATAGGTATTTTTACGAATATCAAAGAAATAATCGTTCCCTACTTCACTATTAAAATCAAACCAATAAGTTCTAAATTTAAACCTCTTTAGTGAATACTATTGTTAGAGTTTTAAACTATAATCAATGCTTTTAACGCGCTTTTATTGGCTTCCTACTCGTCTGATTGTATGTTTGTATGTCTGGTTCAAATCTTGTAATGGATTTTTCACCACTTCCATTACCGATTATTTTCAAATTTGACATGCATACACTTTCGGATATAAAAAAATCCAAATTTTTTTAGTCAACGTTTAGAAATCCAAAATGGCGCGGCAATACGGCCAACGAATTTTGTTACTTGTGTAGATTAAACTGAAAATTGGTGCCTAGGAAAATTTAAGAGTGCCAGCATTTAAAAATTCAAAATAGCGGTGCCAAAATGACAATATCAACAGGTCGGACGGATGATTTTAACATTTGTGGGGATTATTTAAGAATGCACAACAAAAATCAAAATGGTGGCGCCAATATAGCGAACGAATTTTGTCATTTGTACAGATTCGGCTGAAATATCAGTATCTAGAAGTATTTAAGAATGAAAGTTATGAAAATTTAGTCAATATTTGAGAATTAAAAATAGCGGCAGCAACATAGCAGACTAATTTTAAAATGTTTGCAGATTTGATTAAAATTCGGCATTTTGGGGTATTTAAGACTGCACATCATGAGTTTTTGTCAACATTTTAAAAATTCAAGACTGTAATGCCAACATGGCGGCAGAATTTTAACATTTATACAGATTTGAGAATACATATCATACATTTTTAGTAAATATTTAAAAAATGAGAGTAGGAATGCCTAGATTGCGAGCGAATTTTTTAACATTTATACAGATTTGATTAAAAATCGATATTAAGTGTGCAATTTATACATTTTTAGTAATAAATATTCAAAATGGGGATGTCATCAAACAATCATACGGATAAGTACTTTTTTCAGATATTTTTAAACATTTAATTAGGCCACCAGGTTTTGTTCCCCCATTTTGAATTTGTCTTAACATTTTTACCAGTTCATCCCTATATAATATTTGATTTTTGAGCAAAATTTGAACATAATCGACGCAGTAGTTTTCTGCATTGACTTTTATAACATTTTATTAGGCCGCCATTTTGGATTTGTGGTAAAACTTATCAGTTGATGGTCATGTCGCACCTAATTTTTCTGCAAAATTTGGATAAATGGATGAGCATTTTTTAGTAATATTTTTTTAACATTTCAATAGACCGCCATTTTGTTCAGCCATATTGGATTTTTAACAAAATGTTACCAGGTCATCATCATATGACTATCAATTTTTAACCAAAACTTGAAGTAAATAGAACAAGCAGTTCTTGAGCTTTGTCGCGGACAGACATACATATTATCGACGGAACTGAGAAAACATGTTTTTTTTGCAACTAGATTACTTTCCTCTTGCGAGAAAGGTAAAAAAAAGGCGAGCGCTATAAGATAAAAATAGAATAGCCAATTGTCATATTGTTTTTCCATGTTAATAGCTAAAATTTAAAAAATAAAACATTTTTTTTTTAATTTTTAATATCCTAAATCTTAAATTCTAACCAGTTTAGAACATGTTTACAAACAAAACAAAAAAAGGCGCAAAATCATCCGAAACTTTATTATTTCCCCAGATTTCATCCAAAATCTAGTGATTTTCGAAATCGCAATACGTTTTTTTGAGTGTGAGACGCCCTTTGACTATTTTAATATAGTGTAGATATATTCTATAAATATTTTAATTATCTGATAGGAGAAACTATAGTAGTCATCAAAAAAATCACCTCAGAGTCTTTCTTGTATCATTTTGCTTCTGAGGATTCTTACATGACCCCCGACGAAATAAACGTTCTATTATACTGAACCGGATCAATACGGTCAATACGTCATGTGACCCAAAATAAGTGCATAAGGTATCTTCCACTAGACATGTCTCCTGGAAAAGGAAATCTTGCTGTTTACTTAGTGATTAAAAGAAAATTCAACTTAAACGGCCATTTTTTTACAAACTCACATTGCCGCACCATAGTTAGGTCAACTAAAGCTCCTAGTTTCGCAATGTCCAAGATAAAGTAAATAAAACTTATTTATTAAATATTTAAAAAATCAATGTTCTTCTAATGTCACCGCACCTTTGAACGCTGCTTCTTGAAGTAATATAATTAGAAGATTTGAACCATATCAACAAATACCCAATAATACATTAACACATGCAGTAGTGACGCTAAGAAAAGCTTGGTATCTAATAAAATATTTTTTAGCATTAATTTCTTTAATGTTAAAATGTATTGTAGTTTCACGACCCGCTATTGGTTTTTAAGCCACGGCGGTCATGTGACCCTGTAACAATCTTTACTGTAGACTATTATACTTTTTTACTGTAAGGATCCCTGGTCAATGAAAGTGGGATGGTCTAATACGTGGAGTTGTCGATCGGGTTTGCCATATCTAACTAAAATTCTTGTTACTGGTGTAATCTGATCTGCGGCTTTGGGTATTTTAGTTTGTTATTTTGTAATAAAAGTAATTTCTTTATACTGCTTCGAAACTAATACTGGAAACACATTACTATTCTTTGTATGAAAATTGTATTGCATCATGTTTAAACATATTTACCGTAATATAAATTGGTATAAACATTGGAGTTCCTGGCTAGGCTTGACATCGTCGTACGATCGACCTTATACTGTGAGGTAATCTTGGCAGTGGCTAAATATGTAAATAATGAACTCTATTTTTATTCTTACTCTAACGGGCCCACCATATAAGACCTCCCCTATTGCAATGTTTGAATAACGCGCTGGGGCGCAATCTTGTTGGAAGTATATCGTTGTGTTCTTGACGAACATTGTACGATACGGTTTTGTCACCTTAATCGCTTTTTAAATGAAAACATCAATATTCCTGTAAATGTTAAAAATTCTATGTTTAAAAGTACAGCAACTGTATTAATTATTAGCTTTTAAAATTAACAAACATATTGTTATTTTTGTTTAAAAAGCGTTTAAGATAATAAAACAATTTTGTCTCTTATAATGTTTAGTCAAGAACCTATTAATATGTCTTTAATTATTCCATTCTCTTTAAGTTGCGGATTAAAAATGCCACTTACTCGTTTAGCAAACGAATACGACCGCACGATATGAAACTCAAGAGTACGAAATAAAAGTAGGGATCGCAATTAATTCATTCTATCGACCAATGTTTAATGATAAAACAAGAAGTACGGATGGCCCATGTCCAAGCACGTGGCATTTGTTGACGACTGCCAGTGGCGGCGAGAGTTTTTACTCCCCTAAATGCTGAAAAACGTGTTTTCCAGTTCTGTCGGTCGGTGGGTCGGTCTGTTCCCGGTTTAACTAAAAAATATACTTACTCGTTTAACTTTATTTTTATTTAATTTTGCACAAAAATTAAGTCTGATAAACTGGTATAATATTGGTATGAATTCAATATGGCGAAACACAATGACGGACTATTAAAATATTTGATGTACGAAAATGAAAAAATGAGGCAAATAGGTATTATTGCATCATTTTCAGTGTTTTCACTAATGTGTGCGGATTTTATTCATGCCAATAATAAGATTTGCGAGATAGTAAACTTGTAATATTTTTTAAATTAAATTGTTTGGCAACACGGTACGTAATGCATAACAGCCACCAATTTCTTTCCCCACTTCACTATCTAAAATCAAACCATTAAGTAGGCAAGTTTAAAAGAAAATTAATTATTTATATATTAATATATTATGCTTTTAGAGTTTTAAACAAAAAAACGCTTTTATTGGCTTCACTAATCGTCTGATTGTATGGTTGTATGTTCTGGTAATGGATTTTTCACCACTCCCACATTTCCGATTAATTTCAAATTTGGCATGCATACACTTTCGTATACAAAAAAATCCGAATTTTCATTTAGAAATTCAAAATGGCGGTGCCCATACGGCCGTCGAATTTTGTTACTTGTGTAGATTAAACTGAACGTCGGTGTTTAGGGAAATTTAAGAGTGTCGGCATTTAAAAATTCAAAATAGCGGGGTCAACATGTCGGACAGATTTTAACATTTGTGCGGATTATTTAAGAATGAATTTGTCATTTGGACACATTCGACTGAAAAATCAGTATCTCAGAGTATTTAAGAGTGAAAGTCGGCATCTGGGGGTATTTAAGAATGCATATCATACATTTTTGGTAAATATTTAAAAAATCAGAGTAAGAATGCCAAGATTGCGGGCGAATTTTAACATTTATGCAAATTTGATTAAAAGTCAATATTGAGTGCAATTTATATATTTTTAGTAATAAATATTCAAAATGGCAATGTCAACAGTTGAATAGATCTGACTGAAAATGGGTATTTGCTACTATGATTAAAAGTATTTTCATTAATCGTTTTTTTGTAGGTTTACCAATATTAAAATAGAAGCACACTAAAAGACGAAAGTTAAAATATACATGGTATCACAAAAGAAAGGCAAAAAATTTCAAGGGATGAATCTTTGAGTATTAATATATTCCCATAAAATTGTCTAAAGGCAAAAACTCTGTACATATTTATGAAATGGTTCTATGATTGTATTGAAGCTCGACATGTTGTCTACACAGTTTAAAAGGAACTTCTATGCTAAAAACATCTTTTTGGACTTCCACCAAGGGCGTGTATCTGCTTTTATTATTTGTTGTAAAATTACACCTATTTATAAGAACATTTCTTGTTATAAACAATTAATTATGTTTTTAAAAAATGTAAGGCATTTTTAATTTGCATTTTCACAGCACAAGGGGCGTTCATTAAGACAGTCTTGATATTATATCTAGAAAAATCGGTAACGCAGCTTATATATACATATAGTTATTTGGTGGTAACTTTAAACACATCATGTTATTATTACTGTGCCAAAAGTTCTGTTACAAGGGTTTTAAATGTTTTTGTCCAAGTACCCAGAACTTACTTTATAACAAAACTCTCGCTTTTGCTACATTTTTATATTGCTTGTAAAGCGGAAAGTCGCGGTTCTCTTGAATCGTTATATTGCGCATGTGGAAATAAGAATGTGTGGTAATACACCTGTTTTATTTATATATCTAACAGTTATTCAGATTTAAACAAATATACATTTCTTATCTCCACAACTCTTTTGTCCAGATCTAAAATACATACGTACATACAAATATTTATTTACTTAGAAAAAAAACCTAAATAAAACATAGATAAACCAGTATACCATTTTTAAAATTTTGTTTTTGCTCTTTATTAAATGTTTTTACTTTTTA
Organism: Kuschelorhynchus macadamiae; assembly: GCA_030620095.1. Taxonomy (NCBI): domain Eukaryota; kingdom Metazoa; phylum Arthropoda; class Insecta; order Coleoptera; family Curculionidae; genus Kuschelorhynchus; species Kuschelorhynchus macadamiae. The sequence goes on from JAUTXW010001280.1 coordinate 69,221, forward strand.
ACTTAAAATTTAAATATTTTTTGTAAATTTAATAACCTGTAAAAAAAATTAGTTATGACTTTTATTAATTTCCTTCATAAAAAGGTTTTTATTCGCAAAAATGGAAATTTACCGACTTATTAAACATTTAATAAGGTCGCCATTTTGTTTTGTCAAATACGATGATACAATTTTACTAGCTCTTCTCTGTTTCACATTTGATTTTTGTACAAAATATCAACTCGTTTGGATAAATAGTTTCTTGATAGTGATATTTTAAATATTTTGTTCCACCATAATGGCTCCTCACCAAAATATTTTATCACGCTTGGTTTTTGTATAAACTTTAAAATCAATCCAATAAGTAGTTCTTTCAATCCAAATTTTTAAACATTTAATTAGACCGACATTTTGAATTTGTATCAAAACTTTTACCAGTTCATCCCTATATAATACCTGATTTTTGAGCAAAATTTGAAAATTATTGATGAAGGAATTTTTTACACTGAACATTTTGTTACGACGCCATTTTGGAATTGTAGCAAAATTTACCAGTTTATGGTCACGTCACACCTAATTTTTCTGCAAAATTTGGGGTAAAACGGATAAGTAGTTTTTTAGTAATAATTTTTTTAACATTTAGATACTCCGCCATTTTGTTCCGCCATATTGGATTTTTACCGAAATGTTTCCACGTCATCCTCAAACAACCTTTAATTTTTAACCAAAATTCTAAGTAAATAGGGTAAGTAAATTTTAAGTTTTGTCGCGGACAGACATACAGACAGGCAGACCGACGAAATTGAAAAAAAACATGTTTTTTTGTGACTAAAATACTTTCCTCGCAAGAATCTAGCGCTCTAAGACAAAAGTAGAATAGCAAATTTTCGTCATCTTATTCCATGTTAATCGCAACGCACAGCATTGTTTGATAAGGGACCTTTGATGTCTTGTACTAGGGTCTACAATGCATTACCAGTAGAAGAAATTAGGGAAAGTCAAGGCAATGTTAGGTTCAAGACAACTCTAAAAAAATTTTACTAGAAAAAAAGTTTTACTTGCTTCATGACTTTTATGTATGTTAGTTAATATAATTTCTAATAGTTTACAAGTTCTGACTAGTCTGTTTTTAGTGTAATTTATATATAATTTTAATATAAATTTGACGATATCACTGTTCCTAAAGAATAATGTATAGCAAGTGAACAAATAAATACATACATAAATAAATAAATAAATAAATAAATAAATATATATATATATATATATATATATATATATATATATATATATATAAATATATATATATATATATATATATATATATATATATATATATATATATATATATATATATATATATATATATAAATATATATACAAAAAGATTTATTTTTTAATTCTCAATACCCTAAATCTCAAATTGTAATCAGTACAGAACATGTTTATAAACACATTTTTATTTCGATGAATTAAAGAATCACTATTTAAATTCCTTTACCTCACAACACTTAAAATAAAAACTTGGCCCAACTCAAATGAAAATTTAAAAAATGACCTGAAATCAGATATCATCCAAAATCGCCTTACGTTTTTTTGGGAGTGAGATGCCCCGCGACTAGTACCCAGTAAATAATACTTTAAGTTAGGTTAGCAAATAATAGCATATAGGTAGTTATTGGGAATAATGTTCAACACGAAACTGTTTGCTATATAGACAAAGATGCATATATAATTTTGATATATGTACAGATATTTTTTTATTCGAATAGGACAATTATTAGTCGAACTCTACTTTCTAATAGAAAAAAAAAATTGTAATCGAGAAAAAAAAATCACCTTCGAGACTTTCTTGTATCATTTCGCTTTTGAGGATTCTCACGTGACTCAGCCCAAATTTCCTTTCCACCCGATGAATATCTGTAATAGTTATAAGCTCAGTTAGATGCTGGAGTTCTTTGATGTTAATTACCTTATAAATGATCCAACACAGGTGAATTGTCATGATGACAAACCTGATTGCTTATAGTAAGTAAAAATTCTGCAGTTTCTGTATATTTTCGATATTTATAAAGTTTGTATGAAAAAGAGCAAAAACAACATTAATTGGGTACTGAAAGAACCAGGTTTTCAGTTAATATTTTTTTAACTTTAGCTGGAAGAACATATTCGTATAATGACTTGGGTCGAAAGTAAGATTTTTGACAAATATTATTAACATTTAAATGTAAGTTTACGTCCATAACTAACCCAAGATCTTTTACTTCATTGGACCATTCCACTATTGTATGAACCAGTTTAATGTTCACAGTTTAATGTTCAGATTAGAGTCCTCAATGTCAGTATGGGAATACAGAATTTCCTGCGTTTTGCTTTATAAGTTAAGAATTTCTCTCAGCCCATTGTTATATACTCTTCCTCAATTAAATCTACTGTGTCAGATAGAGAGGTCGATGAGGGTAAGTAAACCTGTCAACCAGAATACATGTGATAACTGGATTATTTTATATGTTATACCAGATCAGCTGTAAATGTTATAAAGAGAAGGGGCCTAGGATGGATTCTTGTGGGACACCCCCTTCCACTAATGTGATAAAATCTTTGAAAAAATTGTCTACAATCAAATTATTGATTTTGTAGAGAATAGCAATTTAATAACGTACAAGCAATCTGGTTTTAGGAAGAGACACAGTCGTGCAACTGCTATTCAGTGTGTTGGATGAATGGAAAACTAGTATGGATAATAATTATAGTATGATTGCAGTATTTTTAGTCTTGCAAAGAGCATTTGGTACTATTGATAGAAAAAAGCTTTTATCTAAATTATATATGATAGGAATACAGAATAATGTCTTCAAATGGTTTGAAAGCTATCTTAATAATAAACTAACTGCCACTTGAAGTGTGTCAGGGCGATTTTTTGGTTAAATTGAAAGGCCTGTAACTTTTAAACTAAGACAGATATTACGTTGCGGTTTAAAGGAGGTTCTTAAGATTTTTATCCTTAAGTCAGTGCCGTACCCGAATTTTATTACAAAGTGTCATAAGATTTTCTACAGGGTGATAAACAAAAGTCTTTTTTTTTCGCACAACTTTGACATTAGCGGGAATCTACCAAAAGTTTTTTGAATTTATTTTTCTTGATTTTTAGGCTCAATAAATCAATATCAAAAAAGTAATTTCTCAGTTTTTTGATATTTGCTTTATAGCGAATTCTACAGGGTGATTTCCGAAAAATGTCATTTTCTACGCAATTTTCGACCATATTTCTTGCAGTTACGACACCCCTAATACATTTTAGTGATTCTCCATTGGTTATGCTGTCAGACAAAAAAGCAAGCCAAATTTGTAGTCAAGTATTACTTGGCCCGTGCCAGAGGCGTACTAACTGTTTTTTCGGAACGAAGCCGGGTTACAGTGAATTTTGGTATTTTCAACTTTAATTTACAAGAGACTGGTTCGTTTTTATTTTCCACAAACTTTTGGGTACCTTGTGTCTATACCTCGAAACGTTTTTTTGTATTTTTTCGATATCTCAACCATAGACGGCGGTAGGGTTTTTTGCATGGGGTCACAATTTTGATAAATATTACATTACATTCTGCATGCTATATTTTAGTATCCAAAATAAAAGGACCAAAAAAAAACACCAAAAAAAATACCAAAGACCAAAAAAAATATATGGAATCAGGTCAGTGACGTACCACGGGATCAAATTTTAATAAAAAGGGATACAAATTCGAAATAATTTTAAAAAAATAGACTAATTGCAAAAAAATTTTTCTGTGGCCAAGTAAAGACAATTGGGTACAAGACATTATCCTCAAAAAATTTCTTAGTTGAAAGTCATTGGCGTACGCTCAGGCAAATAATTATGCGCCAACTTTAATTTGGTAGGTAATTACAATGGGATTTCTTAACGCAAATGATCAAATAGGACATTTTTCTACGAATTTGCAATAGTCCTTTAAAAATTCACCCTAATTTTTGATTTATTTATTTTTAGCTACCAATTAGAGTATAATTTTCAGTGGCGTAGTTAGTTTTCGAAATAAGTCCATGTTTTGCAATTAGAAAATATTGATTTTACTAGCAGCAATATACCAAGAACAAGACAACAGAAAAAACACAATTAATTAATAACATAAACACAACAACAAACAAATAATTAAATAACAAACGAAACAACAGGTATTATACTAATTACTGAGTTAATATCACGTAGGTCCACCACGTTTATTAATTACCTCTTGGCACCTATGAGGCATTGATCTTACCAAATTACGAATGAAGTCTCTGAGCACATTATTCCATTCTTCTACGATGACAACTTCTAACTCCTAAAGATTTTCAGGAGGATTAACGCGACTTCTTATATTTAATTTTAGATAGTTCCAGACATGTTTGATCTGGTGATTTTGGTGGAAATCCAACAACAGTGATGTTAAGTTGTTGAAACAGATCTGTTATAATACGCGCTTTATGAATCTTTATACTTTTATTATCTTGAATTAATAGAAATTCGTTTCCATACCCCATAGCAAATGGGGCCATATAATTTCTAATAATTCTTGCATAAACTTCCGCATTGACTGTCTCGTTTGTCAAAAATAAGTCAGTCACTCCGTTGAAGCCTACTCCACCCCATATGGTAACACCTCCGCCTCCGAAAGCCTCTTCTTCTGCCATGTGTGCAGCATACCATTCGCCCCTTTCCAACCATACTCTTATTCTTCCATCATTTTTGTACAAATCTACCCTGCTTTCATCTGTAAACATGCATTGGGCCCATGCCTCCACTTCAACCTTGCAGCTCTATGTTGCGGCAAAATTCGGAGGCATTTTGCTCTTCTCATTTTTCAAAAATATAATCAAACAAATTCCTAAACTGCTACCCTTAATAAATATTATATTACACAGGATGTCCCAGAAATCAACGATCAAACTTAAGGGCGAAAGAGAGGTCACTTAGATTCAAAATATCCCTGTATGTGGTTTTATCCCGTTGTTAATGATTAAAAAGATATTCTAATTTTTGTATTTATTAATAAAATGGAATATTACATAAATTAAGTTACATTAAACACTCCGTAGATTTTTCGAAAAATTATTATGCTCATTTCGGCGCCATTGTGAAAAAAATTGTATAGTAGAAAAAATGCACCGAACAAAAAAAATATAATGAAACTCCTATTAATTTTGCTCAAAGAATACATGATTAATGAACTGACCTCTAATTCGCGTACACCCTGTATAACAAACAAATGTTAACAAGATTGTTAAAAACTATCAAAAATAAGGGTGTAAAAAGATTGTAATGCGATAAAGCGAGTGATGTAACAGGAGTAGGAAAAAAGATCTTAAAACCGATTTACATCGAGATTGCGCCTGCAATGCAATGAAAAATTGGCCGTAGGCATGCGCAATCTGACTTTTTGATCAGCTTTGGCCATTTATTAAATGTTGTGTAAAGGCGCTTTTAGCTTATTATCTCTTTGCATTTAAAATTATGTTATTTTTACTAACCTTAAACCGTTCCGCAATAGATATCGACTGATTGTATTTTCACACACATTAACTCCATGATTTCTTAATTGTGTTTTGAAATATGGAGTACTTTTTAGTCGGTTACTGCGCATTTTGACAGCAACACCTCCTCCATGTCTATACTCATGTGAACCAGTTAGCCCAATTCTTTTTGATAAGCGTATAATGGTACTTCGGCTTACATTGTATAAATTTGCACCTTCAACCTTCGACTTTCCTTCTTCCAGCAACAAATACAATTATTTCTTTCTGCAGTGGAAAGCCTGGGCATTTTGAAATACAGATTCTTTTTTAATTTTTTTTCTCAAATTATGAAATACCATCAAATTTTACAAAACAATAAAGTGACAGATTGAAAATGTTTTATTTAGTCTTTTGTTTTTTTTTGTCATGGCCTACTAAAACAAGGTTGAAATCTGCCACAAAGCAAAAATTATAGTTTTTTATCGACCAAAATCGAATACCCACGACTATGGGTTTTGACAAAAACAGGCGAAAGATATGTTTAAAACACAAATATGTTTTTTTTTAATAAATTGTTGTCTTTATACATTGTTGCACTAAAAGAATCCTAGTAAAGCCAATATTTTCTAATTACAAAACCTGTACTTATTTCGAAAACTAACTACGCCACTGAAAATTCTACTCTAATAGGTAGCTAAAACTATATAAATCAGAAATTAGGGTCGATTTTTAAGGGACTATTGCAAATTTGTAGAAAACTGTCCCGTTTGATCATTTGCGTTAAGAAATACAATTTTAATTACCTACCAAATTAAAGTTGGCGCATAATTATTTGCCTAAGCGTACGCCAATGACTTTTAACTAAGAATTTTTTTTAAGGATGATGTCTTTACCTTGCCACGGAAAATATTTTTGCAATTAATCTATTTTTTTTAATGATTTCGAATTTTTTTTTATAAAAATATGGCCCCGTGGTAAAACACGGACCTGATTGTATATATTCTTTTTAAATTGATTCTATTATTTTTCGATAGTAAAATATAGCATGCAAAATGTAATGTAACATTTAACAAAATTGTGACCCCATGCAAAACACCCTACCGCCGTTTATGGTTGAGATATCGAAAAAAACAAAAAAACTTCTCGAGGTATAGAACCAAGATACCAAAAAGTTTGTGGAAAATAAAAAAGAACCTTAAGTAACCCTGCCTCGTTCCGAAAAAAAAAGTTAGTTCGCCTCTGACACGGGCCAGGTAATACTAGACTACAAATTTGGCTTGCTTTTTTTCTAACAGCGTAACTCATGGAGAACCACCAAAATGTATTAGTGGTTTCGTAACTTTGCAAGAAATAGGGTAGAAAATTGCATAGAAAATGACATTTTTCAAGAGTCACCCTGTAGAATTCGCTATAAAGCAAATATCAAAAATCTGAGAAATTACTTTTTTGATATTGACTCGAGCCTAAAAATCAAGAAAAAAAAAATTTGACTTGAGTCTAAAAATCAAGAAAAAAAAATTTTTAAAAATTTTGGTAGATTCGCGCTAATGTCAAAGTTGTGCGAAAAAAACCGACTTTTGTTTATCACCCTCTAAGAAACCTTATGACACTTTGTAATAAGATTCGGCACTGACTTAAGAATAAAAATCTTAAGAATCTCCTTTAAACCGCAACTTAATATCTGTCTTAGTTCGAAAGTTACAGGCCTTTCAATTTTACCAAAAAATCGTCTTGACGTTCTTCAAATGGCAGTTAGTTTAGAAAGCAGATAGTGATTATGAATGGTAAGATTTCTGATGAAGTGTCAAATGATCATGGTGTACCACAGGGGAGTATTTTGGGACCCTTATTGTTTATATTATACATAAATGATATAGTACATATTGTCAATTCAGTTGATATTCATTTATTTGCAGACACCCTAATTTATGCATCATCGAAAGATCTTGAGCAACTGGCGACTAACATTAACGGTGCATTGATTAATATACATAAATTTACCTGTCAGAACTTACTGAATGTTAATATATCCAAAACGAAATTTATATCCTAGGAACTGAAAATGTTAGAAAAAAATTCATAGAAAATGAAAACGTCCTACAGTTTAGTAATTGTCCTATAGAACATGTGAAAAAAATTAAATACTTCAGAATAACATGTGCCTCGTATTTATAATTTTGAGCAAAACTCACTGTATACAATATAATGGTTCTTCCTCACTTTACCTTCTGCACAAGTATTCCGTATTTAATAAACATGAATGAAGTTTGTGTCTTGCAAAAATTACACAACAGGAGGATAATTTTATCATGTAGCAGATATACACCAATTAGATTGATATAGGAATGCTTACAGTGGCTACCAGTATCTGAATAAGAAAGTTTTAATGTGTTAACCCCAATATTTAAAATTAAGATTGGTTTATGTATCTCCTTATCTGTGCAATAAAGTCATGTATAACAACAAGGTGAATACCTATAACACTAGGCAGCACAACAACTTTTTTATTGCATCTAGAAATAAAAGAATGGTTCAAAATTCCATATTGTTCAGGGGATTTGATATGTTTAAGAAGCTACCAGATTTCATAATATTGCCAATCTGTTTATTGTTTTAAAAAACAGCTCAACATATATACTGTCATAGGTAACACAAATGTTTTTCTTTTCTGTAATACTACTATCTATTTTGCTGGGAAGATAAGACTTGCGCTTTTAATCCTTGCATATGTATGCTTTGAGACACCATAAGTTCCAGCTAGGCTTGCCATATAGGCAAATGTTAAATATGTTCATATTTTAGAGATTTATTTTGATATAGTTTAGAAATTTCATTATTATATAAATAGAATTAGAGTTAAGTTTAGAAAGTATGTTTACCATGTCAAAAGGAGTTGTATATCCTTGTTTACTGAATTCGTTATATAGATCTAAGTTAAGTTTATTAATTGGGCATTCAAAAAACATATGATTTATTGTCTCAACCTGTCGGTATTCGCAGTTTGGAGTTTCTTTTCTGCCGATTTTATACAGATTTTGGCTTGTAACGCCATGTGTTGTTTTGATCCTGATGATAGGTTTGACCTTGTTTGAGTGAGTCCTTTCATTGTTCAGCGTGTTCTTGTTTTATTTTTGTTTTGATAATGGGAAGAATTTGTGAATATATCTATTTTTCTTGGTATGTATATTCAATAACCTTCCTATACTTGTCGGCATGTTTGTTTCCCTCGATACCGGCATGTCCTGGGATTCAGGATATCTTGATTTCGAAATTGTACTCTGCTTCTATCATTCGTTTTTTAGCCATTATAGTAAAGTAGTAATTAACGGGGTGAACGATTATTCTGTTAAACTTTTCTTTTTCACTTTTTCTTTCTTTTTTAACGCAAATAGAATTCTTTGCAGATTACAACTGTTTTCACTGAGCATATATCCGTTTCATTTATTTATTTATTTTATTTATTTATTGAATAAATACCTCGGGTATAATATACTAAACTAAACAGTATCCTAACTATACTAAAAAGTTCAGCCCTGAGCCTGAGAAGCAAACAATTTTTTTTATTTATAAGGTCAATAAATTTACTAACACCAATGTTGTCTATATCTATATTGTTAACATAAATATTAAAATAGTTACATATTCTATATACTGGTGAATTTTAATAAATATTTATTCTAGGAAAGTCCACATGAAATGTCTTGTGCTAGATCCGTTTATCAAAAATGGCTGCTGCGAGAGAATGTCTATTTTTAAGGGATAGCCTTCCAAGAATATTTAACAGATTAAAGTCGTTATAACCTTGTTTCGGATAGTAACCAAACTTTTTAAAAAACATATATTTTAAAAAATTTCTCTGTACTCTCTCAATACTTTTGCTCCACACATCATACTGTGGTGACTAAATCAAACTTGCATTTCTAATCCAGGTCAAACAAGACAATCAAACAACCTTAAACAAACGTCAACCTTAAAACTTTTCGTAGATCTGATAATGAAACCCATGATTCAATGGGATTCATTAATTTTATTCATAATGTGTTCTGAAAAGTTTAAATTAGTGTCGATTAATACTCACAAATCTTTTTGAGTAGAGGTTTGCTCAAGGGCCACCTCACCAATAAAATACTCTATGTTCACAATATTCTTTTTAAGTACAAAATACATTGCTGAGCATTTTCTTACATTAAGGTTAAAACTATTGGCCTTGCACCAGTTAACCAAACTACTTATATCCTCCTGTAAACAATCAAAGTCATGGTCATTTATCACCTCAATAAAGAGTTTAAAGTCATCAGCAAACAGTAACTTATTTGAATGTTTAACAACTCGACATATCATTAATTGCTATTAGGAATAATTGAGGTCCTAGGTTAGATCCGTGGGGAAAACCGGAAGTACTAATTCATATGTTAAATTTGGCGCCTTTTAGCTCAATGTATTGCTTTCTGTTACTTAAATATGACTGGATTAAATCCACTAAATTTGGTGTTTCATTCATTTTTTTCAAGGAATCAATTACAACACTATGTGATACCCTATCAAACGCCTTTTCCATATCAGTATAAATTACATCAACTTGTGTTTTATTATTTAAAAAATTATATATAAATTGTGAAAAGGTAAGCAAACTAGTAAGTGTTGATCTATTCAGCAAATAACCATGTTGAAATTGAGAGAAGCTATTGTTTAACCAAGTCATATATTTAATTAAAGAAAACTTTCGAGATAGCATTTACTATAGTTATGGGTTGATAATTAGTTACCTCATGTTTAACCTCGCCTTTAAAAACGGGCACTACTTTGCTAATACACCAGTCCCTAGGATAGGTTGCTGTACGGAGACTAAGGTTAAATATGTGCAGCAATGGCTGTACAAAGAATTCCCCACAACCCTTGACTATATAGCCTGGTCCAATAGCTCTGCTGCCCTTTAACTTTTTTAGAGCTGCTAGTACCTCAAGATCAGTAAAAAGAGACTCACAAAAATAATCTCTGGTCACTACAGTCTACATCTGTTAGTCCTGACGAGAAGTTATGTTTAAGGCTGTCCTTCCATCTTTTTTTGAACCATATGTGTAACTGAATTAATGTAATTTTGTATGTTTAGCTTGAACAATTTTTGGTTATCAAGATTTCTTTTCTTTAGGTTAATACATATATATGTTGTTAATGGGTAACTAGAAATAATTATATGCTTGTACAAGATATGGGGTGTCCCTCCCCTCTAGTAATTAACATCTAAAGCATTGTGACTTCTTATTTGTTTTAGTATTGGAATTCATGGGTGATTCTTGATATGAATTATGTTGGAGATAAATTTAATTCCAAGCCAAGCCCTTATTTCAGCTGCCTCTGCTGCTAAGGCATTAGTTGGAGTGGACCTCACACAGTCTAATAAAATTAGAGATAAAATTTAATTAAAATATTATTGTCTTCCCTATTATTGCGGGAATATTAGTTATAAATGTATATTTTTGTATTTTGCTTAAAGTTTATATTTCTTTTTTGTAATTAGTTTTTATGAGCTAAATAAAGAATTCAAACAAACAAAAAAATTCTGGTGGTTCAGGTAAAATCCTACAAATCTTGGATTAAGAGTTTTTTCATTCTTTAAAAATAAATGCTGTCTTGATTTATTATGTATCCTCACGTACTAAATCAAGAAGTTTTAGAAAAAATCAAAGTTTGAATATGATTTGATATTTACATATCAAAATAAATCCCAAACAACTTTTTTTCATTAGTTTTCTACATACTTAAAAAATAAAGACACAATTTCAAAACCTTATGAAATTTTAAACACATCCTATATGTATAAATTAATAATAAATCAATATTATAGGTAAATAAATACAATAATAAATTAATATAATATATAAAAATTTGATGCAATACTTACTTCTGAAAATGGATCTCCCCCACCGGTCGCAGCACCAGTAGCGATTGGTGTAGTACCCATGGCACTACCAGCAGGAGGCGCTGTACTAGTGGTGGTTGTAGAACTAACAGTTCCCTCAGTAGTTGGGCCCTGTGTACCAGGTGTCGAGCTAGGGGGAGCAGTAGGGGGGACAAAAGTATTCACAAGTGAAGGAGCAGTTTGCCTCAACGTTTCCATACCTGAAAAACAATATATTATATTAGCTATTGTAACAAAGAACCTTTACTTGTACACCCTGTGTATTATATGTCAATTAAATAGACCTCTTCTGTTGTATTATAAATATCATTGGTTTATTTATAGCTTTCATCTTAAAAGACAACCAGAAAATTGGTAGAAACCCTGCCATAATAGATAATGTATTAAGAAAACATGTTAACATTCTAATAAATATGGTGGAATCAACAAAAATTAAATTGTTTCTGACGTTTTTTGGAAAAATCCTATATATAAACTATTTTTACTATAAAATAAGTTTTGGATTATTTTGAAAATAAAATAAGATAACATTGAAGTGCTGTTTTTAAGACCTTTAGCAACTTCTTTACAGAATTAATGAGTTGAGTCGGGTTCCGAAAGTTAGCAAGTAATTAATTTATTTAAAGTAATCTAAAAGTATGCAGTTTCAAAAAATATATTTTTCTCCTTAAATCAGTGATAGAAAATTCTTTTATTTTTACTATGGCAATGCAGGGGTATATTAAAAAAAATTGCCAATTTTTAGTTTTTTTATATTTTCAATGTTTTCATGTGGTATTGCTTTTTTTTTTCTTACTATTGATAAATTAACTGGTATTTTATATATTTTCGTTAAATTAACCAAATTGTATCTGGCATACACTACGGAACATTGCATTTACCAGCTTCAGCACAAAACATTTTTAATAAGTTCTGTTCATGGTTATGAAAAAATATATTTACAAACTTTATTTTAATTCTGTTTTTGCACACAAAAATGTAGTAATTACTTATGCTAAATGTTACTAGTTTTGTTAAAAATACCAAAATGGTTATTTTAATTTTTGTATTTGATTGATGATTATGATTCAACGAAATGAGGTACCATGGAGTATTTTACTATGTAAACCCTTATACCCCAAAAATTTAATAGAACAAGTAAATGCAGTGGTGTTAGATTTTCTCCCTGTTATAAGCATACAAACCAGAATTGTCCTAAAGAACCACCCAAAAAGTTGGGCTTTTGGGAAAGAAAAAAAAATGTCAACAATGAATTAGTTTAGAAACTAATTATAGATGCTTGACATTGGCTTTCACTTTGCATCTTTTCGATTTATAGGTCTTTTTATAGTTCAAAAATAACTTTTAATGTTAATTAATGTTGGCCGATAGCTGTAGTATATGCGAATTATGTGGATTTGAAAATTGCCCAATATGGCAACACTGAATTCCATGTTTCTTAATAGCTGACAGTGAAAGTTAAATTGTTTTAACAAAAAGTGGAAATGTGTAAGAAAAAAATCAAAATACCACATACAAATTATACCTAAAAATTAAAGAATTTAAAAAACACACTAATGTTTTTTTAATCACCCTGATATAAACCTTTTAGAAGAATCTTTGAAAAAATAAAGGAGAATTACAATCTTTTATATAGCGGTGGGCAGCGGAACTTTTCATCTTTAGAAACTTACCAATTTCAGAAACTTTCTGCCAGAAAATAAAATTTTCAATCTTTTTTTAGTTCTTGACTTTTAATATTTTGCTTAGGTTTTTAACAGTTAAAGCTGGGTTAATTCCCTTGTGGTTAGTATTGCAACATTGTTCTAGTTAATATGTTTATTTTTATTTTGAGCATAAGTGGTTATTTTTTTTTGCTAATTCATTATGGTAGTAACAAAAAAATAAATATCAATAATACACATCCAATATCTTTTACTTTCGCAGTTTTATTATTGAAGTTTATGTGAATAAGCTAGTTCTTATTATTTTCGTTTTTTTTTTATTGAGAATTTTTATTTTTATTTACTTCTAAAAAGTGGAAACCGTCCTCTCATAAATAAAAAAATCAATTTTTAAAAATTTTTAAATATTTGAATTTAAAGCACAAAGTTCACTTTGTTTTTGGATAAATATAGACTATTTCATTTGAATTTAATGTTCAGAGAAGTTTTGTACAAAAGTTTTTGGGAAAGTTCCAGCAAACAGAAATTATCCCATTACTACTTTCATATAACTCTCTGTATAGAAAAAATGCTTGCTGTTAAAACCAGAATCAACTTAATATCTTAATTCCATTCAAAAAATATTCCCGAGTTTTTTTTTTTTTTGGTGAAAATTATGTATATCCAGCAGTTTACAAGAAACTTAGTGCACTATACAACATGAACAACGCTTCTGCATTTAAAAAATATACCTCATTAAGCAAAGGATTTGAAGAGGGAGAAACTTACCTTGTTGAATCTGCATTATAGCATTTAGAGCTTGCGGATTCGTCATAAGATTCTGCATTTCTGGATTTTGAAGCTGTTGTATAAATTGGGGCATCATATTTCTCATTTGTTCCTGTAATTGAGGATGCCTTGAAAGTAATGGGTTTTCTGCCAAGAGTGCACTGGCCATGTTGGGATCAGCAGCTAGGGCTTCCAAAACAGACCGGGTGTATGGAGCTGATAACATGTTTTGAATCATAGATGGATTTTCTGACATTTGCTGGAGTAAACTTGCCATCGGTGGATTACTGAGTACATTTCTTCCTGGAGTGGTGGCTGAAGGAGGATTTGGAGCGCCTCTACTCCAAGGATTTGGTAAAGGGTCCCTATTTTCAGTTCCTAAAATATATGTGATAACTTAGTATCAAATACCCACATAATAGTCCAGGAAGCAATAGTTGGTAGAACTATACTTCACATGAAAGCTCAGGAAAATTAGGAAAACCAATTTTTTATTTTAGCACTTCGAGACCTCTTTTAAACTAGCCAAAGTTTACATTGCTATATCCTCTTTACATCCAAAGAAAAAATTCAAAAATTAATTTTTATAAAAGAAATTTTTAACAAATTTTTAGTTTCTATTAAAAATAAATCTAATAAATTCTAATGACCAGTAATCATTACCTTGTTGTGGATTATTCACTTGAGTATTATCCATTAGCCCAGAAAAAGGATTTTGAGTAAACTGTTCAGTTGCTGCTGATAACATAGGTTCCTGGATATCTCGGTACATTCTGTGTAAAGCATTATATCCTCCAGGAATGCTCTCCAAGTTGCTCATTGCCCTATCATGACTTCTCATTAATTCCTGCAACATAGAAGGATTCCTTGCAAGCTCCATTGTTTGCCGAAGCAGTTCTGGGTTGTTGAGCATATGACTTATTTCTGGATTCCTTTCCATTAAATCTTGCATTTGAGGATTTCTGGTTATTAAGGCCCTCATGTTTTCTGGGTCATTCATCAATCTCTGCACCAATGGATTATCTAATAAGGATCTCAACATTTCTGGATTGGATAATAATTCACTTTGCATTCTGTTTTGGATTTCCATGAAATTTGATGATCCTAAACCTAGTGAATCCAAGCCAGCTAACCCACCCAAATTGCCCAAACTGAAAGGAGTAGCTCCGATATCAGCTGAAAAAAGTTCAAAATTTTTCACATTATTTTTTCAACATAACATGTACCATATATTTGGATTGATAAGTATTGCATAATTAAAAATTACAGTACAATCACATAATCATTTGGTTTTTTGGTTTGGCGTTTCTTATTTCCTATTTCTAATCCTCATCAGTGTAAATTTGAAAACTGCAGTGTTTATAAAAATAAATATTCAACCTTCACAAAGATATAGAGGAAGCGTTAATGCTAGACAATGACAATGTGTAATAAATACAATGCAAAAGAAAACGACACCTATTGTCTCACTTTATGCGATAATTGCAATGTGCATTAATTGTTCAACACTTAGTGCTCCTGAACATAGGGGCGAAACTGTAAAGCACTGGTCCCCTTGCTTAATTTACCCCTGTTTAGAATGTTTACAATCCAAAACAACTGATAAGGATGAAAACTCTTAGCAATGTTATCAAAATGTGTACGGAAAGCTTTTGGTCACCAAAGGGCCAAAAATGAAAAATCTACTGATAAAATTTCCAAATATATAGAGGCAACAAATAAAGCTCGTAATTCTATGAAAACAGACCTAAAAACCTGAACAAGCAGAAATTGCAAGCAAGGTAGAAGAATGGGTAACATCCTTTGGTAACATAAAGAAAATGTTAAAAGATAATCAACCCAATGCCACCATTACACAGGATTTTTCAAGAATTCGTCAAGACCTAATAACAATTTGACTAAGAGAGGGATTGGAAGATCTAAAGGGCAAATTTGTTGCACACCAAGCCGAGTTACTGTGCTTAAAGCAGGATTTTGCAAAAATGAACACAAACAATCAAGATAAAACCAACCAAACTACAATTCTTAATATGATCGCAACTGAAAACCAAAGTCATTTCATGAACTCGAAAAACAATCAGCCAATCATGAAACACAAAGAATTTGTAGGATGAAAAACAAAACAGATAAAAAGCTTGTTGCTGTTATAATGATACCACAAAACTGCATTTTTATTTCAAAAACCTTTAAGGATTCTATAGAAACCATGATTGAGCTGAGTCCCTAAATAACAATTTTGGCCCGACAATAAACTGAAAATAGAGGACATCACCATCAAATCAGGTGATTACAAGGCCTTTAAAAATAGCGCAAAAAGGACTTGGAGGAGCACTTATTGAACCTCGAGAATTAGCCTGAAGACATTATAATCCAAAGTATAAAAATTTTCGTCCCTCAAGAAATAACCAATGAAAGCTCCTACAACAGAAATTCAAACAGACCCTTCCATAAAATTTATTAAAACTGTAAAATAAAATTCTACAATTGAAGCTGCTTGAGCTGCAGGATAACCCACAATTCGTTTGTTTCCCAAATTTGGATGAAAGAAAAACATGCAGTTTCAAGGAGAGACCACATTCATGGAGGAGTTCCATTTATAGTCAAAACTGTACTTATAAAACTATAAATTTATCTTAGTTTTCTATTGAATTTGTGTTCGAATGTGTAGGATAAGGCTTTTAATGACATAATATAAAGATAGCTCTTTTAACTATTTATCGTTCTAGCAGCAATGTAGCTCCTGTTAATTTTAATGTATTTATTTCAGCATTGAGTTCAACTTTATGCCATGTAATGTCAATATATTTTAATTTGTGGTGATTTTAATATTAATAATTTAATGGAGTCACCAGAAAAATATGTCCTCTTTGACTTACTGGAAAGTTTCAACCTAAAATCGGAAAAATATGGATGAAGGAAAACATATTAATGAAAAATGTTTAAGAACAATGTACTTTGCTGACTTGGAGGGTTGTTAAATATAGTATTATATTTTGAGGTAGAGATAGCAGATTTCAAAATCTATTTACCATGCAAAAACAAATTCATTGCATAATAAAAAGATTTAAGTATAATGAAACACGTAAGAACTGTTTTAGGAGGGCGGGTATATTAACACTGTATATATATATTATACAATTTCGAATGTTTAATGTTTTTCTTTAAGAATAGTTTTAATTTTCAGTCCCCTTCTAGTCACCAATACACCACAAGAATGTCTAATAAAAATTACCCCAGATTTTCTTGCTACTCAGATCTACATAACTATGGTAAAAGAAACACTACAAAAACTTTTACATACTGAAAGAAGGATGATTCACACAGTGCAAAGTGGTACTTTTCTTAAAAAGCATACTTTTTTTAAGGTTTGTTATACCTAATAGCTTTAAGGGCATCATAAAGAAGTGAATCGCAATAAAAAATATACAGGGTCTTATTTAAAAAAATGAAATTTATTTTTTATATCTATTCAAATAGAGTGAGAAAAAAAAACCAAATATTCGATTTTTTTCTTATATCTTCAGAAGTATTCAGAATTTCCAAACTTCTAAGGTTCAAATTGCACAACTTTACCCTAATTTAAACAACTTTGCATCTTTTATAGTTTCTGAGATTCCAATGATACACCTCGAATTTGGGACACTCTGTACAATCAACTACCAGGAAGCTTAAGAGAAATAACTTAAAAAAAGTGAAAAGAGTTATCTTTTTGAAAAAGTTATTACTTTTTTTTATGTTATCTGTGAAATGAATAAATATTCTAAAAAAGGGTCTTACTTAAAACGGCCACAAGCTCGAATATCGAGCACTTTGTATATCTCATGGGCGTACGTTTTTATGGGGGCAGAAAGAAATATATTTCAAATCTAATATCAGCTGTACATTGCTCACACTCTAGAATATCCAAATGCCAAGTTTGGTCATAATATAAGCAGTCTAACTTATGTAATTTTTGATGATTTTTTTGATGAAGATATTTCGAAAATCGTTTGAGATGTGGAAGGGGAAACTGCCGCTATTCGAAAAGGTCACGAAACAATGCGTCGGATCCGGAATGTAGAAAATAGACCTAATCATGATTTTTGTGGTAAGGCCGAAACATCTTTTTGTCTTAAAACTACTAAACTAAAAAACACAACTGATGACATCAGATTTAAAATCAATTATTTCCTACAGGGAGTTTGCTCTTGAAAATGTTTCATTTCTGCCCCAATTAAAAATGTATGCCTATGGAATATACTATCCACAACACTTGTGTCAATTTCAAATGCAAAACCCTGTATATAGTGCGGCTCTTTAATGCCCTCCCATTTTTCTTTTTTGAATCAGCCGAAATAAAAAATTGAAAGGTAGTAGGTTGCAGGGGCGCTGTATGTAGTTTGTAATCTGCAAGGAGTGACAATCTAAATACAGTGATGAAATCCTTACTCTTTACGAGCCACGTTCTGTTCCCTTAATATATTCTAATATACACTATTTAGCAAATTTACTTTTTTCCTGATTTTTCATGAAATCAAATACATTTTAAAACACCTAAGTATTTATTTATTTATTTATCTGTGGGCGTTTAGACAAACTATGTATAAATATTTAAAAATTTTATTAGGCCGCCATTTTGTTTTGCCATATAGGATATGCACTAAAAATTTACCAGTACAGTCCTATTTAACACTTTTGACGTCATTTTATATTCATCATAAATTTTTTAACTAATGATTATTTTGAATATAGGAATATTTTTTAATTGAATTTGAATTAAATTTTCAAAATACTAACCTGGTGGTCTCTGCGATGTAGTCTCGGTGGTCTGAGGCGCAGCACGAATAACTAAGTGAATGGTTAAACCATCCTTAATATTATGTGTCTGTAAATTATCACCTTCTTTCATAATTTTTCCTGCAAAAATCAGACATAACTGCTCAGGTTCTGCATTAAACTTTGGGGCAACAAGATCTTTAAACTAAAATGAAAAAAAGAAGCTTTTTAGAAGGCAGTTGTAATAAGTATAACATATACTAGCATACATACACTTGTACCAGATAAGCACAATAAAATAACTTATAAAATAAATCAATATTCAAATAAAAATTTTATAATCAAGAAATGTGAAATACAATTTATGTATTTGTATTATAACATTTGAAATAAAAATATTATTATTATTACACCATATTTTAAACTAGAGAAAAACGCCATAAAATTATCTACATGCCTTAGAAGAATATTAGCATACACACATATTTTATTAATAGTAGTGGAAAAGCCATAATTGGTTCTGCGATAATCAGGCTTAAAAAATTGTTGGCAAATGAAATAACAAAGTTTTATTAGTTCCATACAATATTGGAATTAAAAAACAAAATATGTGTTTAAAAGAAAATAAGAGTAATAACTCTTTTTACAAAACTATAGACAAAGATTACATTTTTATTATACAGTATGAAATAAAAGTGTTTTTAATTATGTTAAGAAACTTTTCATCTGAGTTGTATGGTTCAATCAGCGGCAAGAAAATCACCCCTGTGTTGGCACGAAGTCCAAACTTTAAAAGCTCATTTAAAGTTCAGGTTTTAAAGACAGAGAAGCAAAAGCTCATGAATCCAGAAATCTGGAGAAAAGGTATTGTGAACAATTTTCTTCATCTTCGTCGAAAACCAACTTGGAGGAATCATCCAGTAGGAGAAAAACAGAATGGGTAGAGAAAGAGATTACCAAAAAAGAGGTACTGAATGTGTTACATCAAAACATTCAGTGTCTCCGAAATAAAACACAGGAAATTGAACTCTTCCTGAATATGACAGAAGAGCAACAAGATATACTATGCTTATCAGAACATTGGCTGAAACCAGAGGAGATCAAAATAAAGGGGTTCAAGATAGGCACTTGTTTTGCACAAGCACAAATGGAATATGGGGGAGTTTGTAATCTACTCAGCGAAAAAATTGTGGCACAGAAATTCCACAAATCAAAAACCTCAGCATTGAGGGGGAGGTGAATTCTGCTCCATAATAAGGCTAGTAAATTAATAATTGTATGTCTTTATCGTACTTGTTTAGGAAATTCTGATGTATTTTTAGAAATTTTAGAATCCGTAGGTGTCTTTTTAAAATGTATAAAAACTTTAATATTGTGTGTGTTGTGGAGATTTTAATATTAATTTTATGCTGGAAAGTGTTGAAAACAATAGATTATTTGAGATTTTTAATTCCTATAACATCCACCAAATAATTTTTCAGTCTACTAGAGTGACCAAAAAAAGCAGTTTATACTTGGATAATATTTATTTATTTATTTATTTGCAAGCTAGGCCAAGCCTAATAAAATGAAAAAAAAAATTACAAATCATGACTGTTATATAAGTTCAACTTAAACAAATACTAACCTAATGAATCTTACTTATAATATGTATACACTTATACTAATACTAACTGATATATTACTAACATTTACATTATAAGTTTTAAGAGAAATACACACAGCTCAAGGATCAAGAAAGGCCTCACTGCAATAGGGGAGAATAATGTTATGATCTAAGTAAAATACTCAGTCGTCTTTTAAAAACATCAAGTGATCTACAATCCTTCACCTCTACCGGTAACCCATTATACTGGTTTAGACTTTTAAAGAATAAAGAATTCATGGCTCTACCAGTGTTAGTTTTTTTTAATGTGAACGTTATTTCTATTCCGGGTTTTGTAGTCATGTACATCTCTATTATAGATAATATATTCGCAAAGATATGGTGGTAATAAATTGTTTAATACCTTATATATAAAAATCATTGTAAAAAACTTAATTCTTTTTTCAACCAACATCCATTCCAAACAGGAGAATATAAGTCTGATAGGTGTATATCGATTGCACACCAGTACAATACGCTTACCCCTATTTTGTAATTTTTGCAGTGATGCCTTACTATTATCAAAAAGAAAAAGCAAATTATAGTATTATATACCATAATCCTGGAATTCATGCTCAAATGTTTTGCTACCCTTGAAAAAAAGAATAATTTCTTTGAAATTTTTTTATGAATGTATTCAAAGTGACTTTCAAATGATAAAAAATTGTCTATAAAAAAACCCAAATATTTAACTTCTCTCACCAGCTCTAGCTGAGATCCATATATTTCAATTTTCACATTGTTTATAGTTAAATATTTATACTTTGTTGTTAAAATCATTGCCTTAGTGTTATTGATATTTAATTTTAATGTATTTACATTTAAATATTTTTCTACTTTTAATAGTTCTTTATTTATATTGGTGATAGCAGTCTGAAGATTCTCATGGCTACAAGAAATTACAGAATCTTCCGTAAATAAATTTAAAAAATCAGGTTCAATGAATTGACTTAAATCATTCAGATAAATAACGAAAAGCAAGGGTCCTAAAACGCTCCCTTGCGGTACTCCATAATGAATGTTAATTTTCTCAGAAAAAAAAAAAATATTTCACAATCAATTGTTTCTAATGCACATTTAAAATCCAAAAATATTGCTACTACAAATTTATAATTATCAATTAATTTACTCCACATAGGCATTGTAAGTTGTAAGGCGGACTCACAAGAATGATGATGATGTTTTCTAAAGCCAGATTGGTTTGAGAAGAGTAAACCGGTTGTATTGAAATAATCTGTCACCTGTTTGTGAACAGCTATTTGTATCAATTATTTCAGTGCATTTAAGAACAATATTAGAGATAATAAAATTTATATTGACTGAGTTCATTACACTTGCCCAATCGACAGTTAAAATATTATAATTTATTATTTCAAATGTGTTGTTTGAGAGGTTTCAAAATTGTTTTTTATTTATTACTGTATTACAGTAATTTTCGTACATTTCTCAGGCTATAATGGGGGTTCTGTGATTGTATCGACTCTATCTGACCATCATGCACAGTGTGTCAGTATTAATCACAATCAAATAGAATTTTAATGAGTAAATGAGGACTTTGTAACAACCAGATCTTTTACCGAGGCTCGATTGGATCAGGTATATCAGGAGATCTTGGACTGGAATTGGTATGGTGTGCTTGGGACAGGGGATGTTGACCGAGCATATTTATGCTTCGTCAACAGTATCACTGAAAACAAATTTAATTTTTCCTAAGAAAAGGTTTAGAAGCAAGAAAGGTAAGACAAAAAAGTGGATAACAAATGGCATTAAAATATCATGCAAAAATAAAAGAACACTTTATCTTAAAAGTATTTCAGGACAGGTAACCAAGGCAATTAAAAAAGCAAAATAGCTAGCTAATCAAGAGTTATCGATCAATCACAGAATAAAACAAAAGGAACAAAACGGATTTTAATTAAAAAAATAACTAATTCAGATACTAAAAAAACTTCTCTTTTTGATAATTTTAATTGTAACTCAGATTGAGAGTTTCTAAATGAAATCAACGATTTTTTTCTTAACATGTGCCCAGATATTAAACAAAATAGTAAGCTTGACTTTAACAAAATTAAAATCAATAATGGCTCAATATTTTTTAAGCTAGATATCATCGTATCCCAATAACCAATCATAAACCAATCAGATAGTGAAATTGGAAGCAAGGGGATGGGAGTCCTTCTCAGACCTGTTGACCATAAAGACAGGTGTCTCCCAGGGCCTTTTCTGTTCCTTATTTTTATTGGAGATGTCACACTGAACAATCCTGTTGGGATTGTGACCCTCTTTGCGGATGATAGGACGTCGATTTCTGCAAATGACAATGTGCCTGCTCTGTGTGATGAAGTGAGAACTTGTGCCTAATTTAGTAATTACTATAGTTTAGCCAATGGTCACACTAAAACCTGAGTTAATGGTTTTTGCAACATACACTGCTGACTATTCTCTTTTGGTAAAAGCATTCAGTAAAATCACTCAACAAAATTCTTGGATGTTTTTTTGGACTGCTGCATTTCATAGCGCACATTGACTCAGTTCTTAAGAAGTTATCTTTGAATATGTTTGTAGTCTGGAGGTTGCGCCATTGTACAAACAGAAATATCCTAATCTCACATTACTTTGCCTATACACAGTCATTGCTTAGCTATGCATGTCAAGTGAGGAATTGGAGAAATGCGACAAGAATTAATGAGGTAATGATAGCTCAAAAAAAGATTATACAAACAATATCTTTTAAGACAGCTGTGCTGTGGCTTTTTATTGTGTCTGCAGTTTTGTTATGTAGACTAAATTTTAGTACCTAATTAAACTTTGTTTGACGTTGCTTTGTCATCATTTATTGTGATCGTATGGCAATAAAGAATATGAATATGAGTATGAGTATTGTAACAGCTTATTATGTATGTGTGTGTGATTAATTTTACATTGTTTTAATTTATATATCATGTTTGCACTTTGAACAATTGAATCTCTAGTTTAGCCCAAATTTATATTAAGTTTACTTTATTGACAAACCGTATGTCTTATATTGTAAGATCTTTATCCAAAGTTAGGAGTGGTTCAGAATCTGCTTATGATGATGATTACCATTAGAAACATATCTAACATATTTAATTTAAGTTGTGGAACACCAAGCGATCTGTCAAATGGTTCCAATCAACATTTGGTAAGTTAAGGTCGCCTGTTAGCAATATTGAATCACATTCATTAAAGACAGTACTTCATCATCAAGCACCAGACAATATCTTTTATATATATTTAGATTTGATTGTGGTGAACTGAAATGAAATATATATTTCCAGTCAGATTAAAGTTAAAGTTACATGTAGCCTGAACAATAACCTGCCAAACACGTCAAATAAAATGTATTACACTTAGTTCTAAGCTTATGCTACTTATATAGGTACATCTAAAAAAAACAGTACACATATTTAAAACAGCAAATGTAAAACCTAAGTAGTGATGGGCAACATGCATCATTTCTTTAATACACCAGTAAAAGAATTACACAGCTAACAGCATTGAACAAACAGACAGAAATAAACAGGAGTAAATAAAATTATGCAGGAACTGATCTGAGAGGTATTCATCGACAGAGTAATATGTCCTTCCAGACAGCAACTGTTTTGCTCTAGCAGAAAACAATTTATATGAGTTTATTCCCTTTATTGAATGAGTAAGATTATTAAAACACTTAATGCCCAGATATTCACATCCTTCCTGCCCAATTGTAAGCCGATTATATGGCTGGTCCAAAAGTTTGCAGCCTTGTGTTGGGTAGGGGTGCGCTTCATGCCTTCGGATAAATGAATCTTCATGTTTTTTGATATGATCTAATAGTGTGAATATGTAAAGACATGGGAACGTTAATATTTTCAAGTTAATGAACGCGCCCTTGCATGTTTCTAAAGGTTTTAATTTTGCTATGATCCTGATGACCTTTAATATAAATAATTTAAATAATAATATAAATTTAAATACTTTGAGTGCCTCCCTTCCCCTCCCCAATATTTTTTTTTACTTTAATGACAAAAAATAATTCTTTAATAGAATTATAGTCCATGGATAAAAAAAAACGAACATAATGTCCGTTTAATAGCAATAAGAACTCCACTTTTACTTCACCAATCACTAGAAGCGAAAGACCTGTCACTATGATGCCCAAGCTCAGATGGTAAGATATCTGGGTTTAACCACATTTCTGTCAATAATAAAATATTAGAATCTTCGAGACATACATTTTGATTTAATATATGTGACTTTGTCTTAGACTCCGCACATTTTTATGATACACACATAGACTGAACTCATTTATTTTACTTTCTTGGTTGTTGGATATCCGCTGTCTGACAATCCTGAGCAGGAGTTGTGGGTTTTTCTTGAGGTGTATGTTTCCTAAAATAAATCTTATTAGGCAATCCCTTGGTCAAGAACTAGGTGTATGCAAATTGTTATATATTTTGACAAAAACACCAATCTTAAAAGTTGCCTTGTCCTTGGGTTTGTAACTGTTCCACAACAACAGCATTAGTATCCAGATTCTCAAAATTAAGGTTGGTGAAAATGTAGTCTTTAATCTTACTTGACACTATTTTAAAATCAGCTGAAGTATGTCTACCAGAGCCTTTCATAAGTGGATTAGCTTTGTAGTCATGCCTCTTAATATTTTTTTATGGAAGGGTAGCATTTTGTAGTGCTAAGTCAATTCCACCGATTCTTTAGATACCAAAATTGATGTTCCTAAATTCAACTGTTTTCGAGAAAATGGCGCTTGAAAATTGTCATTTTTGACCTTTTTAAGCTCTGTAACTCCTAAACGACGTAACTTGCAACAAAACGGTTTGCACTTTCCTAACTTAGTTTTTAGTTATCTATCTGCTAACATCAATTTCTACTTTAACAGGAGGTATCAAAAAATTGATGTTAGATAACTAAAAACTCGGACAAGAAAGTGCAATCCGTTTTGTTGCAAGTTTATATATATATATATATATATATATATATATATATATATATATATATATATATATATATATATATATATATATATATATATATATATATATATATATATATATATATATATATATATATATATATATATATATATATATATATATATATATATATATATATATATATATATATATATATATATATATATATATATATTTGTATATATATATATATATATATATATATATATATATATATATGTATATAT
The DNA here is from genome assembly GCA_030620095.1 of Kuschelorhynchus macadamiae. Classification (NCBI taxonomy): domain Eukaryota; kingdom Metazoa; phylum Arthropoda; class Insecta; order Coleoptera; family Curculionidae; genus Kuschelorhynchus; species Kuschelorhynchus macadamiae. The sequence goes on from JAUTXW010001280.1 coordinate 94,684, forward strand.
ATATATATATATATATATATATATATATATATATATATATATATATATATATATATATATATATATATATATATATATATATATATATATATATATATATATATATATATATATATATATATATATATATATATATATATATATATATATGTATGTATGTATGTATATATATATATATATATATATATATATATATATATATATATATATATATATATATATATATATATATATATATATATATATATATATATATATATATATATATATATATATATATATATATATATATATATATATATATATATATATATATATATATATATATATATATATATATATATATATATATATATATATATATATATATATATATATATATATATATATATATATATATATATATATATATATATATATATATATATATATATATATATATATATATATATATATATATATATATATATATATATATATATATATATATATATATATATATATATATATATATAACTGGTGTTGATCTTGATTGTGTGTTAAAGGAAGATAAAAACAAACTTTTCAAATACCCATGCGACTGCTGCCAAAAAACAGTTTGCAAAAATTACTCAGGACTAAGTGCCTCTGAAGTGAGATGTCTACTTACAACAACAAACAAAAACTGGACAATAATGGGAAGTACCTTAAATATGACCAAACAAGTGCTCAAAGAGAATACCTTAAGGATATTCTTAAGCAACTGCAAGAAAGAAAGAATACAGGTGAGTCTAACATAAGAATCATGTATGTCGATTTATTTTGTTTATTTATTTATTCACTCAAGTACACTACAGAAAGAAACATTTTAATTGGTACAAACTACTATTAAAACCTACTTAAATAATGTACGTGATTATGAATAAAGACAAGCAAAATTTTAAGTCAGTATATTGATAATGAAATTTTATAGTGATTTACTAATTGTTTAACATTCTTTTTAAACCAGATAGGTTAAGCGAGAAAATATCAAAGTCAGAAAAGAAGTTGTTATAGTTACATACTAAATGGTCAATGAAAGCAGTTTGGCCATAGTTGGTTCTATGATTTTCTCGTACGCCTTAATGGAACTAAGAATAACACTAAGCCTAATAAATTACTGCAATCAATAAAACCGTTAATAAGTTTGTAAATAAATAGCAAATAAGCATTTCTGCATCGATGCTCCAGACTTTTGAAACCACAAAGCAAAAGCCTGATATCTTATGGTATATTATGATATGGAATATACAGTAAGTATTTAACGAACTTATTTTGAATTCGTTCTGGTTATTTACATGACAAGTAGAAAATGGTGACCATATTACTGAGCAATACTCTAAAATGCTGCGAACCAAACAATTGTATAACAAGTGCCTTCGTGTCATAAATATGTTTAGTGGTCCTTATAATAACACCAAGCATTCTAAACCCCTTCAGAACAATGCTATCAATATGAAGGTTAAATGTCAAGCCGGTGTCAAAAATTACTCCCAAATCGTTAATGGATGATACATTTTCAATATTTATATTATTGATAGCATATACTATTCTGTTTGGATCTCCATGCTTATAGAAGCTTATAGATTTACATTTCGATGTGTTAATTGTCAAGTAATTTGAATTACACCATTCGTTAAATCTATTAAGATCAGACTGCAAACATTCAGAATCAGGCTTTGCAATAGTAAAAAATTTTTGGTCATCTGCATACAAAAGACAATAAGACGATTTAAAACATGAAATGACGTCGTTCATGAATAATAAGAAAAGTACAGGCCCCAGATGAGAACCCTGTGGAACGCCTGATGAAACATACACCTTACGTGAGACAGAACCAGACACCACTACCCGCTGACGACGCTGGATCAAATATGATTTGATCCATCCGAGATAATTACCAGAAATACCCATTTCAGATAGTTTGTGCAACAGTAGAGGATGGCAGACGCTATCAAAAACTTTAGACAGGTCAGTATAAATGAAGTCAATCTGATGTCCAGCCTCGACTGATGAAACAAGAAAATTTTGATACTCTGCAAGGTTAGTAGCAGTTGAGCGACCTCAGAAAAAACCGAGCTGTTCAGGCGCAATATAATTTTTGAAAGTATCAAAAATCTCATCAGTGAGAATGGCCTCAAAGAGTTTAGGTATGACGGAGAGTAGTGATATTCCTCGATAATTGTTAGTATTCATTCTGTCACCACTTTTAAATATAGGATAAAGATTAGAATGTTTCCATGTTACAAGAAAATAGCTGGCGTCCATTGACTTTTGAAAAATGTAAGGGGCATTCCAAAGAATGTATCAGAAAGAGTTATAAAAGATGTAGATAAAAAAGAGGCAGGAAAGGACAATACATTGCCAAACAATGGCAGTAATAATTTGTCCAAAAACTAAAATAATTAACAACAATCATATCAACATATTACACCAATGTAAATTCTCTTATGAGCAAACTGTATGAATTTCATGCTGAAATACAGAAACTCCAACCAACAATAATATTTATAACCGAAACCTGGCTGCATAAAAGCACTCCAGATGCAAAAATTGGTTTAAACAACTTTAACATCTACAGAAATGACCGAGCCGAGGGGCATGTGTCATGGTAAAAAATGAAATAAACAGGTTAGGTATCCAATCAAATCTAAATGACAAATATAAAAAATAGGTACCACCAGATTATTGGTCGGATGTGTCTACAGGCCACCTAATATCACCATGGTCGACAACACTGCCCTGGTAGAAATGCTTACTACAATCCATGCAACCAACCCCAGCACCATCATACTGGGGGATTTTAATTATCTAGAAATAAAATGGAAGTCACTTTCACTCGAGACACCCAGCCTGTCTGCTCTAGAATTTCTCAACCACTATCAAAAGTGGAATAGCTGGCAAATAGTCAATTAAGACACTAGGTTTCATGGAGACCAATCATCCCTCCTAGACTGGCTGCTAATTAGTGACAAAAAACTAATCTCCAATATAGAATCATGTGGAATCTGTGGCATTATTACAGTCTCCCAGTTCCATGCCAAATAAAAATCAAGAAAAAAAAAGACTACAATAGAAACTATTGGAAAGCCGATGACAGTGCAATTAATGAACATTTGACTCTGCAACTTGCAGCAAGAGATGTAACCTATGGAATGCTTGAGGATATAATAACAATGACCATTGACCAGTACTTTCCGCCAACCTTAATCAAAGTAAACCCCAAAAAGCCATGGCTATATGCTAAAATATTTAATGACATAGAAAAGAAAAAGAAACTCTGGAAACTCTATCGAATCAACACAACCCCTAAAAGCTACAACCAATACAGGCAAGTAAACAACACACTGAAAATTAAGATCCTAAACGCCAAATATGAACAGAGCCTACTACTAGAGAAGGAAGAAACTCAAACTCAAAACATGGCTTTATTGTCATAGATAAAAATTCATTGACAAAGCTGTAAAAATCTTAAGACTAAAGAATAAAAAACTTAACCTACTACAGTCAAACAGTCGATGAAATACACAAAAACAATAAAAAGAATTCCAAAAACTCTGCAACCAAATAATAGGCTCTCTCAAGCAACAAATTCTTCACTTGCGTTCTGAAAGATGTGTAATTGTGTATCTGCCTCAATTGGGTGGGAAGGTCTCACGTCGCTAATCTGGTCATAAAATTTTTTATGTAATAAGCACACTGTTTCCAAGATAAAAATACTAGGCAGAGTAAGAAGCTTATGATTAAGAAACAGAGGTCTGCAGGATGTCTACCTTTTCACATTACATAAAGCACACAGTGCTCGCTTCTGAAGTACAAAGACAAAATAAAATAAATAACCAGCGCAAGAACCCCAGAAACAAATGCCAGAATGCAAGTGTGATTCCACAAGGGCAAAATACAATATACATTCTTTGCTGTAAGAAAATCCAACTCATGGGCTACGACTCGCAAAGCAAAACAACGCTTTGCCACTTTAGTGCAGATGTATTGTATACGCTGGACAAACTTCAATTTATTGTCGATATTCAGCCCCTAAAATTTGTTAACCTGAATATTGGTCATTAACTGAGATTCTAAGTAAACATCACTTATGTTGCATTTGAAAGTCATTAGATTAGTTTTTGATATATTAAGGGACAAGCAATTTGCATTACACCACTCTTTGATTATTGCCAAGTCCTCAGTCAATGTATCTTCTAAAAGTTCCTTTTGTTTCTGACGCCATAGTATTGTCGTGTCATCTGCAAACATTGTGATCTGCCCTGATTTGTTTACACTAGCCAGATCATTGACATAAAGCAAGAACAGCAAAGGCCCCAAAACCGATCCCTATAGAACACCAGTCTCGAAGGAAAGAAGATCAGACTCTACGTTATTAATTATTACGGATTGTACGTACTAAGACAGGTAAGAAAGACAGAAACAAAAACACTTCTACAACTACATAAAATGAAGCCTCACACTGGAGCACTTTGGAATACGGAATAACCTACTACTATTTATAAGAAACCTTTTAACATTGTACCTACAAGGTAAGGGCCAATGGTGAATATTCCGAATCCAACTCAGGGTTAAGTGGGGTCCCCCAAAGGTCAGTCATTGATTATTACCTACATAAGTGATCTGCACCACCAAATAAATATAAATATCTCTTACTTTGCTGATGACACCAAGCTGTACTGTGATCCTGTATTTTCTGGAGTGTTTAAAGATGACATAAAGACCATAGAGGATTGGAAACAAAAGTGGCAATTGAAATTGAATCAAGAAAAATGCACCACGGACCTAACAATCCACAAAAAACTGCCAGTTATTCTCTATGAACATCAGAGAATTTGAGGAACAGAAAGACCTTGGTATAGTTGATAGATAGATAGATAGATAAACTTCCATATATTTCATAAGTAATGTTACGAAAATTTACAATAATCGTACATTACAAACCACAAGGTGGTGTTAAATATTGTCAAAGAAAATTTTGTTACAACTACTTTAATCTACACTTACAGGTGCCATATAAGATATCACAAGTTTTCCTTGTCCCTATCATTATAAAATAGCCTTTTGTTCAAAATATATTTTAAGGCTCTGTTTTAATTAGATTTAGAAGTTACGAACATTTTCTAGAAGAGTTAATAATTTTTGTTACACTGTATTCTACATTTTTTTGTACATATGTGAAATTACACCTCTCAATTACCAAATCTGTCTGAAACCTAGTACTATGATTATGATTTCTTTGTATGTTTTCAAATAAATTTTTGTTTTCAGTTACAAATAACATTTCCTCAAATACATATAAACCAACAACATTCAGAATTTTGTGTTCACAAAATAAAGGTTTACAGCTATCTTGTTGTTTTATTTGGAATATACTGCGGAGACATCTCTTTTGCAAAATCAGTATTCTTTGGAGTGCTTTCATGCAGCCAGGTTTCGGTTGTAAATATTAATGTTGGTTGGAGTTTCTGTATTTCAGCATGAAATTCATACAGTTTGCTCATAAGAGAATTTACATTGGTGTAATATGTTGATATGATTGTTGCTAATTATTTTAGTTTTTGGACAAATTATTACTGCCATTGTTTGGCAATGTATTGTCCTTTCCTGCCTCTTTCTGATACAATCTTTGGAATGCCCCTTACATTTTTCAAAAGTCAATGGACGCCAGCTATTTTCTTGTAACATGGAAACATTCTAATCTTTATCCTATATTTAAAAGTGGTGACAGAATGAATACTAACAATTATCGAGGAATATCACTACTCTCCGTCATACCTAAACTCTTTGAGGCCATTCTCACTGATGAGATTTTTGATACTTTCAAAAATTATATTGCGCCTGAACAGCTCGGTTTTTTCTGAGGTCGCTCAACTGCTACTAACCTTGCAGAGTATCAAAATTTTCTTGTTTCATCAGTCGAGGCTGGACATCAGATTGACTACATTCATACATATCCATACCTAGATTTGGACTCTTTGCATAAATACACATTCATTGCTTATTTTCATATTTATGGTTTCGTTTTATGTTTTGGATTTATTACTACATTTTTCATGTTCAGTGTAACATCAAGAAGAAAACTAATCGAGGCAACAAGGTAAGTAAATTTTTATTTTCAAAACATAGACAATAAGTTTTTTGCCATGAAATAATCCTGCTTAAGATTTTATTTGGTTTATGCTTTCCTGCTGTTGGTGAGAGAGGAAATAATGTATGGGAAGTTGTTATGACATGTGTGATCACATAAACATTTTTGACATTTTGGTTAAACAAGCCCAAAGCAAATTCGGTCGTGTTAGAGTATGTCAAAGTCAAAGTCAAAGTCAAAAATCTCTATATTTATAAAAATACATCGAATTGTGTCTTTAAATAAATGGCGTCCTGATAAATCTTATAACTAAGAGTGTATATAAAAGCAAAATGCTCTTTAAAAATTAGGCACTAGAGTTAAATATTATAAAATTAACATCACATATTAAAATATAACAATACATTACAAATTAAAATCTAACAATACATTACAAATTAAAATCTAACAATACATTACAGATTAAAATAATAAAACACATTAAAGGCCAAGTGCAAAGAACAATGAGTCAATCACAATCATGATGACAGGCACTCGGCAACTGTATAGGGCTCGGTACCAAGAATACACTGTCGGACAGCTCTCCGAAAGCACGACGTACCCAACATTGCCTTCAAATTTGGTGGAAGCTTATTAAAATACTTAATGCACGAGGATACTGGACTGCTCAGAGAGAGTGAGTCTATGCACAGGGAAATCAAAATCAAGTGACCTGGTGTTATATTTATGAATAGGTATATATTGATTGAATAATCTTCTATTCATATGTAGAAAGATTAAAGACTCAAAAATATGCAGGCCAGCCAAGGTGAGCAAGCTATGCTTCCGGAAAACCCCTCTGCACGACTCCCGCCAGCTCATGCCCAGGACTATACGCAGCGCCCTCTTCTGATTCAAAAAAACCTTTTCAATGCCAACACAGCTGCCCCAAAAAATAACCCCAAATCTGAGGAGTGATTCAAAATTGGCATGATAGGACATGAGCAATGTTTTTGTGTCCAAGTAGTTCTTTAGGACTCGTAGTAAATAACAGCAACTATTTAACTTACCACTTACATACTCAATCTCCTTTCCCCAACCAAGATGGCAATCAACAAAAATACCCAAGAATTTCGCCCCATCGGAAAGGGATACTTCTCCGGACAACAAATTAGCATGATCAGGAACCCAAGCAGATGATCGCTCAGTTCGAAACAGAACAAAGGCTGATTTATCTGGATTCAGCAAAAGATTATTCTGTTGAAACCACCTGACAGCCACAGACAGGCCATGCCATATGTTACACTCTGTTACAGTAAGATGTGGTAACCACCACTTTTACCTTCTCTGGCAGAGCACAAAGCCAAAAATTTGGGCCTTGTTGGTTTTATAATTCTACATCTGTATGCTAGGTTAGCCATAATTCTAAGTGCCTTTCTTAGAAGACCAAAGATCTTATTGCCAGATTTCCATAGTTCAGAAAATTCGCCCAAACTTAGAGAGCAATTAAAGAGGAGAGTCAATGGTGTACATAGTGAATTAGCACACCTCTTTATCAAGATGGAAGGCACTTTGTCAGGTCCAGTTCTTTTGTTGGGACGCAAGGCCTTTAAATCCTCGTCTTCTCGAAATGTGATACTTATATTATTACAAATGTTAAAATCGAGGTTTGAGTTAAATTGATATCTCCCCTACACAAAAACACTCTCCAAATAATCCCCAAACAAATTGGTGATATTGTTGCCACCTAAAACATGTGTGTCACCCCAATGCATCTTGCCAGGTATTAACATATTGTTTTTTAATAGATAGATAGAGTTATTTATTTGTGATAATACACAAAGTGCTTTTACACATCAATAAGTAGAGAAATGAAATGTCAATAATGGATTTTAAACTATTACAAAATAAGTATACAGGATACAAACTGTACAGTTAAACACAAAAATATTGAATTTTAAAGATATCAGTAGTACTGATTTTGCAGGTTAAAATTAATTGAAACAAAAAAAGAAAAAAAAAGCAGTTTAACAAATCTGATTGAGATCATTAAAATCATTATTGAGGTACTCCTCAAGAGAATAAAAAGATTTTTTTGAAAGATAGTCTTTAATTTTATTATTTTATTGTTATTATTATGCTGTTGCAGGCAGCAGTAAGCGGCATTGCCGATGAATACGCGGCATTGCCGATGAATATGCTGCACTGTTGTCTTTTCATTTTCTTTATCACAGTTTGAGACATTAATCACATTTTTTATCACAGTTTTACCCTTAAAGTTTCACACATAGTGGACTAGATTGTTGTTTAAGCTTTTAATGTTTTTGTCAAGTCAAATATTCTTGTTTGGAGTTGTAATGGCTTTTTCATTCAGGGAGTCCACCTGCACACTACACAGTTTGCAATAAAAATTTTTCTGGCCAATGATGAGCACTTCTCCTTTTTTAACTTCCTACTATGTCCTCAGATTTCACTGACATTTGGTGTGAACAAATTGAGGTTTAATTCCTTGGAATAATGGTGGTTAAGTATTTTGTATGTTTCTATTAGGTCTCCTCTCTCTCTTCTCTCTTTCAGTGTGGGCAGTCCAAACACTTTCAGCCGCTTTTTATATGGGGTGTCTTTAAGGGTGTGTGGTATTTTTGTTAATCACCTTTGGACTTTCTCCAGACCTTAATTATCCTTTATGAAATATGGATTCCATAGTGTATGTCCATATTCAAGCTTGTATATATTTTTTTCATCCTATGAGTGGATTTATTTGAGAAAGGTTTTTGTATTAAATATATGAATGAGTTTGTTTTTTTCATTATTTGTGTGATATGAGACTCCCATTTCAGATTACTTGTGACAACAAAACAAGCAAAATCGATACCGCGTAGCCGTGATTGAGAACAAAGTACTGCTAAAGTAAATACCACTAAAATGGAACAATCTGCAAGGTCGACTACAAATATAAAATTATTGAAAATAAACACAGATGGAAATGAGTCTGATATCAGTTCAGAAAATGGATATACACAAGTATTAAGAAGAAATATAAGACACAAAAGCTTAGGCACCAGGGAAAAGGAACATAATTTTGAAGGCGGAGACAGAAGGATGTGGCTAGGTAAAATGTACAGCTAGAAATGATAATGAACTATACTTGTTAAAAGAGTGGTTTTAAAAGTGTAAACCCAACTGTTAAAGAAATCCCAACAGAAGAGCATCGACTTAAAAATTTCTTGATAGCAGTCTCTATGGACAAAAAAGATTTACTGTACGAAAGCTCATTTTGGCCACAGTATAGGTGTATATATATAGTATATATATAGTATAGTATAGGCGTTAAACGTTTCGATTTCAAGAAACATCAGAACTTCCTGGGGAGCATGGGAGACGAATTAGTTTAGAGAAGAGGTAATTTTTTATAAGCTAAACTAATGATGAACTTCATAGTATGAAGAACAAAACAAGTAAAGATTTAAACAAATCAGATCATAGAAAGTGTTTTAATGTCTACCATCAAAATATTCAATGCATTAGAAACAAAATTCTGGAAGTTGCAGAAGCTATAAGTAACCTGACAAGTGTGCCTGACATATTGTGTTTAGTGAACATTGGCTTGTAGAAGAAGAAATTATCTATACAAAAATTGAATGATATGAATTAGCATCACATTTTGCAAGAAAGGAAATGAAACATGGAGGAACACGTATCTATATAAAATATGGTTTGAACTTCCAAGAAGTACCGGAAATCAACAAAATGAGTATAGAAGGGGCATGCGAATGTAGATAATAAATTAAAAACTTCTGTTCTATGTATATACAGAAGAGTTGGTGAATTTGAACTATTTTTACAAATATTTTAATGCATGTTAGATTATTTATTAAGAAAATTTGTCAAGTATGATACAATCATTACAGCAGATTTTAATATTAACTTGTTCAATCAAAATGATAAAACAAAGGCATTTTAGATATGATAAAATCATATGACTATCAACAAACAATTGTTGAAGCAACACAGGTAGCTAGAGATTCTTCCTCATTAATCGATAATATATTTGTAAATCTACTAATAAGCTATGAAGCAAATGTAATTGATTCTTCCCTTTCAGACCACAGAGCCCAACTGCTTTGTTTAGTCATAGTGATACAAGACATAGAAGCCGGTATACAAAAAAACAATTCTTTTCTAAAACTAAAATATTTTCTTTTAAATAAGACCTGGAACAGATCAGTTGGGACTCAGTTTTTGATACTCATGATGCGAATACTGCTTATCAAATGTTTTCCAGTTTATTTACTAACAAAATGAAACAAATATTTGTAGAAAAAAAGGAAAGCATAAATAAACAGTCAAATTCTTGGATAACACCAGCAATTAAAGTATCCTGCAAAACGAAAAGATATCTCTATCAGCAAAAACAAATGGGTCATATAAGTACAGAATTCTTCAACAGATTTTGTGGTATTTTAGAAAAAGTTATTAAAAAAGCAAAGCAAATGTCAAATGAACTTTATATAAAAATCTGAGACAATAAAAACAAAGCCATGTGGAATGTGGTAAACAAAAAGCAAAGATAAATAAAAAAGTGGAGTCAATTTTTGAAAATTTCTCACAAAAATATTCTTCCTCTATTTTCCTGAGCCCTATAACCCCACAAATACAATACAAATCTGTATTAAAAACTTAAAAAATTAAAAATCTATAGGAAGCGATGAAATACCAATAGTTCTGATAAAGGAAACTGCCTCTATTATATCAACACCACTTTTACAAATATTGTAAATCTAACACTCTACAGGAAGCTTCCCAAATGTACTTAAGGTAGCATTGGTGAAGGCAATTTACAAAAAGGGTAAAAAGGATGATGAGTCAAACTACAGACCCATATACATTCTGTCAAATGTAAGATTTTTGAAAAAATTATATATGCTAGGCTGGAAAATTACTTGGAAACACAATCTCTGCTCTCGGAGTACCAAAATGGCTTCAGAAAATGCAAATCCACAATCCGAGCCATATATCAGGCTATGGTAAAAATATTAAACTCATTAAATAATAAACAAGATACAGCTATTTTGTGCCTAGACTTGTCAAAAGCATTTGACAGAGTAGACCATGGAATCCTTTGTAGTAAGTTAGAACAGGAGTGGCCCTGAGACTGATTGAATTGTATCTATCACTACTTACACAGTGCGTTTGTGAGTTGGATGAATGTGGTGATCTACTGAGGTCCAACACCATGGCAATAGAGAGGGGAGTACTCTAGGGATCAATTCTTGGGCCCCTATTATGCATTCTGTACACAAATGAATTGCCATATGTTAGTGATGAATATATTGTTCTTTACGCAGATGATACCACCATCATATTTAGTGAGAGGGATCGGGATGTGCTTCTCAGAAAAGTATCAAACACAATGAACGCTTTAAAAAGTTATTTTGAAGCAAATGACCTATTTCTAAATATCTCAAAAACCCAAATATTGTTTTTTGCAAATAGAAATCAGTAAGCTTTAACATTAATATATGATAATGAGGAATTGACCTCTATTGACTGCACACTTTTGTTAGGAATATTTATAGATAAAAGACATGACTGGAAAGCACATCTCGATTTTGTATGGATAAATATATCAAGGTATTGTTATGCACTAAGACTGATAGACGAGAATGTAAGTAAGGAGGCAGCTAAAATATGGTGTAATATTCTGGGAAAACTCGACCGATATGCAAAGAATACTGATTTTGCAAAAGAGATGTCTCCGCAGTATATTCCAAATAAAACAACAAGATAGCTGTAAACCTTTATTTTGTGACCACAAAATTCTCAATGTTGTTGGTTTATATATATATTTGAGGAAATGTTATTTGTAACTGAAAACAAAAATTTATTTGAAAACATACAAAGAAATCATAATCATAGTACTAGGTTTCAGACAGATTTGGTAATTGAGAGGTGTAATTTCAAATATATACAAAAAAATGTAGAATACAGTGTAACAAAAATTATTAACTCTTCTAAAAAATGTTCGTAACTTCTAAATCTAATTAAAACAGAGCCTTAAAATATATTTTGAACAAAAGGCTATTTTATAATGATAGGGACAAGGAAAACTTGTGATATCTTATATGGCACCTGTAAGTGTAGATTAAAGTAGTTGTAACAAAATTTTCTTTGACAATATTTAACACCACCTTGTGGTTTGTAATGTACGATTATTGTAAATTTTCGTAACATTACTTATGAAATATATGGAAGTTTATCCTATCTATCAACTATACCAAGGTCTTTCTGTTCCTCAAATTCTCTGATGTTCATAGAGAATAACTGGCAGTTTTTTGTGGATTGTTAGGTCCGTGGTGCATTTTTCTTGATTCAATTTCAATTGCCACTTTTGTTTCCAATCCTCTATGGTCTTTATGTCATCTTTAAACACTCCAGAAAATACAGGATCACAGTACAGCTTGGTGTCATCAGCAAAGTAAGAGATATTTATATTTATTTGGTGGTGCAGATCACTTATGTAGGTAATAATCAATGACTGACCTTTGGGGGACCCCACTTAACCCTGAGTTGGATTCGGAATATTCACCATTGGCCCTTACCTTGTAGGTACAATGTTAAAAGGTTTTTTATAAATAGTAGTAGGTTATTCCGTATTCCAAAGTGCTCCAGTGTGAGGCTTCATTTTATGTAGTTGTAGAAGTGTTTTTGTTTCTGTCTTTCTTACCTGTCTTAGCACGTACAATCCGTAATAATTAATAACGTATAGTCTGATCTTTCCTTCGAGACTGGTGTTCTATAGGGATCGGTTTTGGGGCCTTTGCTGTTCTTGCTTTATGTCAATGATCTGGCTAGTGTAAACAAATCAGGGCAGATCACAATGTTTGCAGATGACACGACAATACTATGGCGTCAGAAACAAAAGGAACTTTTAGAAGATACATTGACTGAGGACTTGGCAATAATCAAAGAGTGGTGTAATGCAAATTGCTTGTCCCTTAATATATCAAGAACTAATCTAATGACTTTCAAATGCAACATAAGTGATGTTTACTTAGAATCTCAGTTAATGACCAATGTTCAGGTTAACAAATTTTAGGGGCTGAATATCGACAATAAATTGAAGTTTGACCAGCGTATACAATACATCTGCACTAAAGTGGCAAAGGGTTGTTTTGCTTTGCGAGTCGTAGCCCATAAGTTGGATTTTCTTACAGCAAAGAATGTATATTGTATTTTGCCCTTGTGGAATCACACTTGCGTTCCGGCATTTGTTTCTGGGGTTCTTGCGCTGGTTATTTATTTTATTTTGTCTTTGTACTTCAGAAGCGAGCACTGTGTTCTTTATGTAATGTGAAAAGGTGGACATCCTGCAGACCTCTGTTTCTTAATCATAAGTTTCTTACTCTCCCTAGTATTCTTATCTTGGAAACAGTGTGCTTATTACATAAAAAATTTTATGACCAGATTAGCGACGTGAGACCTTCCCACCCAATTGAGGCAGATACACAATTACACATCTTTCAGAACGCAAGTGAAGAATTTGTTGCTTGAGAGAGCCTATTATTTGGTTGCAGAGTTTTTGGAATTCTTTTTATTGTTTTTGTGTATTTCATCGACTGTTTGACTGTAGTAGGTTAAGTTTTTTATTCTTTAGTCTTAAGATTTTTACAGCTTTGTCAATGAATTTTTATCTATGACAATAAAGCCATGTTTTGAGTTTGAGTTTCTTCCTTCTCTAGTAGTAGGCTCTGTTCATATTTGGCATTTAGGATCTTAATTTTCAGTGTGTTGTTTACTTGCCTGTATTGGTTGTAGCTTTTAGGGGTTGTGTTGATTCGATAGAGTTTCCAGAGTTTCTTTTTCTTTTCTATGTCATTAAATATTTTATCATATAGCCATGGCTTTTTGGGGTTTACTTTGATTAAGGTTGTAAGGAAAGTACTGGTCAATGGTCATTGTTATTATATCCTCAAGCATTCCATAGGTTACATCTCTTGCTGCAAGTTGCAGAGTCAAATGTTCATTAATTGCACTGTCATCGGCTTTCCAATAGTTTCTATTGTAGTCTTTTTTTCTTGATTTTTATTTGGCATGGAACTGGGAGACTGTAATAATGCCACAGATTCCACATGATTCTATATTGGAGATTAGTTTTTTGTCACTAATTAGCAGCCAGTCTAGGAGGGATGATTGGTCTCCATGAAACCTAGTGTCTTCATTGACTATTTGCCAGCTATTCCACTTTTGATAGTGGTTGAGAAATTCTAGAGCAGACAGGCTGGGTGTCTCGAGTGAAAGTGACTTCCATTTTATTTCTAGATAGTTAAAATCCCCCAGTATGATGGTGCTGGGGTTGGTTGCATGGATTGTAGTAAGCATTTCTATCAGGGCAGTGTTGTCGACCATGGTGATATTAGGTGGCCTGTAGACACATCCGAGCAATAATCTGGTGGTACCTATTTTTTATATTTGTCATTTAGATTTGATTGGTTACCTAACCTGTTTATTTCATTTTTTACCATGACACATGCCCCTCGGCTCGGTCATTTCTGTAGATGTTAAAGTTGTGTATATCCATTTTCTGAACTGATATCAGACTCATTTCCATCTGTGTTTATTTTCAATAATTTTATATTTGTAGTCGACCTTGCAGATTGTTCCATTTTAGTGGTATTTACTTTAGCAGTACTTTGTTCTCAATCACGGCTACGCGGTATCGATTTTGCTTGTTTTGTTGTCACAAGTAATCTGAAATGGGAGTCTCATATCACACAAATAATGAAAAAAACCAACTCATTCATATATTTAATACAAAAACCTTTCTCAAATAAATCCACTCATAGGATGAAAAAAATATATACAAGCTTGAATATGGACATACACTATGGAATCCATATTTCATAAAGGATAATTAAGGTCTGGAGAAAGTCCAAAGGTGATTCACAAAAATACCACACCCCTTAAAGACACCCCATATAAAAAGAGGCCGAAAGTGTTTCGACTGCCCACACTGAAAGAGAGAAGAGAGAGAGGAGACCTAATAGAAACATACAAAATACTTAACCACCATTATTCCAAGGAATTAAACCTCAATTTGTTCACACCAAATGTCAGTGAAATCAGAGGACATAGTAGGAAGTTAAAAAAGGAGAAGTGCTCATCATTGGCCAAAAAATTTTTATTGCAAACTGTGTAGTGTGCAGGTGGACTCCCTGAATGAAAAAACCATTACAACTCCAAACAAGAATATTTGACTTGACAAAAACATTAAAAGCTTAAACAACAATCTAGTCCACTATGTGTGAAACTTTAAGGGTAAAACTGTGATAAAAAATGTGATTAATGTCTCAAACTGTGATAAAGAAAATGAAAAGACAACAGTGCAGCATATTCATCGGCAATGCCGCGTATTCATCGGCAATGCCGCTTACTGCTGCCTGCAACAGCATAATAATAACAATAAAATAATAAAATTAAAGACTATCTTTCAAAAAAATCTTTTTATTCTCTTGAGGAGTACCTCAATAATGATTTTAATGATCTCAATCAGATTTGTTAAACTGCTTTTTTTTCTTTTTTTGTTTCAATTAATTTTAACCTGCAAAATCAGTACTACTGATATCTTTAAAATTCAATATTTTTGTGTTTAACTGTATAGTTTGTATCCTGTATACTTATTTTGTAATAGTTTAAAATCCATTATTGACATTTCATTTCTCTACTTATTGATGTGTAAAAGCACTTTGTGTATTATCACAAATAAATAACTCTATCTATCTATTAAAAAACAATATGTTAATACCTGGCAAGATGCATTGGGGTGACACACATGTTTTAGGTGGCAACAATATCACCAATTTGTTTGGGGATTATTTGGAGAGTGTTTTTGTGTAGGGGAGATATCAATTTAACTCAAACCTCGATTTTAACATTTGTAATAATATAAGTATCACATTTCGAGAAGACGAGGATTTAAAGGCCTTGCGTCCCAACAAAAGAACTGGACCTGACAAAGTGCCTTCCATCTTGATAAAGAGGTGTGCTAATTCACTATGTACACCATTGACTCTCCTCTTTAATTGCTCTCTAAGTTTGGGTGAATTTTCTGAACTATGGAAATCTGGCAATAAGATCTTTGGTCTTCTAAGAAAGGCACTTAGAATTATGGCTAACCTAGCATACAGATGTAGAATTATAAAACCAACAAGGCCCAAATTTTTGGCTTTGTGCTCTGCCAGAGAAGGTAAAAGTGGTGGTTACCACATCTTACTGTAACAGAGTGTAACATACTCTAACACGACAGAATTTGCTTTGGGCTTGTTTAACCAAAATGTCAAAAATGTTTATGTGATCACACATGTCATAACAACTTCCCATACATTATTTCCTCTCTCACCAACAGCAGGAAAGCATAAACCAAATAAAATCTTAAGCAGGATTATTTCATGGCAAAAAACTTATTGTCTATGTTTTGAAAATAAAAATTTACTTACCTTGTTGCCTCGATTAGTTTTCTTCTTGATGTTACACTGAACATGAAAAATGTAGTAATAAATCCAAAACATAAAACGAAACCATAAATATGAAAATAAGCAATGAATGTGTATTTATGCAAAGAGTCCAAATCTAGGTATGGATATGTATGTCTTGATATTTCACTTTACATTCAGTAAAATTACTTTAAACCTTATCCATATAGATTATGGATCTTAACCCCTGCAGTGCACAGTTAAAATTTCCAATCTTAACCGAACAATAAATTTAAAAAAAAAAACAAAAATACTCGTATATATGAAATATTTTCTAAGATCACATTTAAGGATTACTCAGCATTTAAAATTCTAGGAAAAAGTTTAATAGATGAGGATTCCCTCTTGTATCTAATAGTATAAAGAAGGTATAAGTTAATGAAATTGCTATGCATACACCTAAATAAAACCTACCTATAAAATTATTAGCTGAAAACAGAACTAAAAGTTAAAATGCCTTGCTGTAATGCTTACAAATAAGGTGAAGTTTGGCAATACCTGCATAACACTGTCAGATTTAATTAATTTAATTGAAGAATACTAAAATGTAAATTATGCAGGTAAAACCGTACTTACATCTTTGACATTCAAGTCTTCGTCTACTTCAAAGGATTCCTTTTCTTTTGGGCTTTTCACATGAATTGTAATTTTTTTCTTTGGGGTCGGAGGAGACGTTTCAGTTTCCATAGGAGGCGGAACTTCAGGTTCTTTTTCTGGTGAGGGTGCCGAGGGTGGTGGTTGTGGAGGTTGAGGTTCAGTTGGAGGTTCAACGACAGGTTCCTCATTTTTTTCAGTTTCTTTCTCCGTTACTTTTTCGGGTCCAGAATCGACCGGAACATCGTCGGCCATATTTGTCTAGAATGACTAGTTAAGTTTACTTCAGTTCTACACTGCACTAGTGACAATTTATTTATATTTATATGTATATTAACAAAACTGGATAATTAGAGATGCAACTTAAACCTAACGCTTATCCTTACTTCCAGAAAAATCACAAGAACACGTAATATTTGTAATTTGACTAATATTATAGTGAATCGGCAAGTCTCTCATATGTCAATTGTCAACCAATGTCAATTCTGAATTTTAAAATATCAAATTTTATTAACAACAAGAAACTCTAAGTTGCACACGATTTGATGTCAGACAAAGCAGGCAATTGCTACATGCTACAAAGGTGTAACGCATATATCTTCTCTCCGGCAAAGTAAATATATTCATATTGGTAAATGCAGCGATTCATAACGACGCACTATGGTCTGAATGATCATAATTTGCGCCAAAAATATTTTGTCACAAGAAAAATTCTTACAAAATCTCTTAATTGATTAAAACAAATTATACCGACGCAAAATAATAAAAACCATTATTTTTAGTTCTTTTTTCGAAAGAACATAATAGTTTATTTTATGTTTTATAATAGTTTACAATAAAAATTGGAACAATAAATTTTAACTAATACTAAAGACAAAATTTTATTCAAATTAACTTGTTCAATAATTAACAATTTAGTTAAATTATTAATCAACTACTAAATTACTTATCTCCTAATTTTTATTTAACTGATCATAAAAATAACATTAAATTTATTCGATATAAGAACAATAACAAAAACAATATAGATTTAAAAGTTCATTTCAGTTGATAACCCTAAAGTTTCTAAACCTCTAATATCTAAAATATCTTCCAGATTATCAAGATTAAAATTTGGTTCATTTTGAGAATTTTCCGTGTCTTTAGGAGCTAAATCTAAAGCAGTTTCTAACTCAGGAGCTTTTAGTAACCCAATTACAGCACTTGGAAGATTTTTTATTTTAAAATTTCTTTTTCTAGAACGAAGGCTGGCACTTGAAATAAGAGGATCTGAGGTATCTAGACCTCGGCAAAATACGTCTTCTAAGTTACTTACTCTGCTAGTTTTCCTAGCATGATGTAAACGATCTTGTTTGTAAAGTTTATTTCTTGATTCAGCAGCATCTTCACCAAAGTATCCCACAGGCAATAAACAATTTTCAATTATTTGCTTACTATGCACCAAAACTTTATGGATGGAAGCTGGCATGGGGAACCAAGGATATAAACTTACAAATAATGAACCTGTGTTAAAGCAGTACGTTTCAAATTTTTTAAGATCAAGAGGTAACCGACAAGCCAGAGCAATCAAAATAGTTTGAAATTTCGTTATCAGCTCAAGTGAAACACCCGTAATTTCTGAAAAAATGCCTGGGGTTTCAAAAGCTCTTCTTGCGGTATTACCGTCATTGCTAGAACCATAATTTGGTTTAGGTTTGTCCACGTGCAAACTTAGCTTCTCCCAAAAGTGATTTTGTATCATTTTTTTCCTTTCATTGACAACAAGTTTGTTAGGCTCTCCTCTAATTTGCCATACTTTAATTTCAATTCTGTAGCCGATATGGAGTACACATTCTAAAAACCTTATCCAACAGTGTAATGGACTAATTCCAAATTGTAACGAGTCTTGGTTAGGCGTAAAAATGGCAGATTTAAAATCTTTAACCTTCATGAATGTTGAAGGCGTTGCTCCACATATGGGGCATGCTTGGGATGATCTGGTATTTGTTAGGATACTTAAAATTTTGCCATCGATTACTGTTAAGCACAATTTGCAAGTAATTTCTAGAGTATGGCTTCCAACATTGCATTCCAGTGGACGTAAATTCTTAATCTGTTCGCCCAAATCTGCCTTTTCTTTTAGGACGTGATTTTTTGTTTCTTTTGTGTACTGTATTTTAAGCGGCCTACAAAATCGAGTAGATTGTGGTGTTGGGTTATCCCAAAGGACGTCATTTTTGGAACTCACCAACCGAAGTGGTATTACTGTAGTGGCAAATATGCTAGAGTCATCACAGGATGAGTTGCTAAACTTTTGCTTATAATTAGAATGGCCTGAACTGCCGTCAAACCCATAACTACAAATCATGGTAGCTCTCATATTAGTGCACTTTAAAAACTCAAATAAATTTATAAGAACATCTTCTTGCAGTAAAATTATTCTTGAAATTGTGTGATTTAGCAAATCTGCCAGTGGAACCGATGCAGTTGTCTCCGAAATTTGAATTCCATTTGGTCGACATTCTTTTTTTGCCTGCAAAATGTTTTCATAACTTGGGTAAATATCGCAGTTCCTCTCCTTAGCTCCAATTCTGGTGTTTATGTACTGACTTTTTGTAAAATTATTTTCTAACAAATAGGCTAACGCTTCCTGTGGAGTATAAAGCACTGGCTCTTTAAATTTTTCTGGCGAAAGAAAGCGTTTCATTTTTGCCGGTCTGCTAGTGCTTACTGCAGCTTCCCTGAGTACCACAGAAAGATCTTTTTGACCGCTATGTCGAGCTGCAATGCTGGCAGCTTTAACCATTAAATTCGGGTTATGTTGATGCTTCTTAGAAAGTTCAAAGGCGTCTCTTTGCTGTGACCTTAACGACTTATTTTCAAACGTCAAGCGCGGGCGACCCATAGATACATTTTCTGCTTTGGTTTTAACCAGAGTATTTGTATTGTTTTGTTGTGTCTTGAAAACTGAAGCCATTAAAAGCCAATCTTTGTATTTTTTTTCAAAATGATTTTTATTCCTGTTCACTTTTTTCCATCTTTTGGCTATATTCGAAGACAAAAATTTAACTTGTTCTTCCATAAATTCACTATTTTCTTCTGTGACTTTAAGGTTTTTAATGTTCTCTAATACAAATTTGGTTAAACTGGAAATTTTGAACTTTGCGTTGGTTTCTTTTTGCCAAACATTAAAAAGTTGCTGATTTGAGAAGCGGTACTCGCCTACAAAAAATACAAAAATTTGCCAAGTATGCAACTATATGCAAAAATCTTAGGTGCTACTATAAACTAGACACTTCAAACAATATAACACCAGGAAAAACTTTGTAACACCTGTTTACAGAATTTTGGTAGCTCTAAGAAACATTAAACAACAATAAAAATAATAGTAAAAAGCACCCTCTCTGGTATTCATATGTCTATGGAAATCAAGCGTGCTAAACAAGCATTTTCTTTCTAACAAAATTATTACACTTACCTCCTAAGTTAACATCCATTATAGAATAAATTATTTTCTTTAACTGTTTCTTAAAAAAACTCCGCCAAACTAGAGAAAGAATGTCTTAAACGTACACAAATAAAAACGTTGTTGACAGACGCCAACTTTCAACTATTTAAAAAGCAAAGCCTACTTAATTTTTAGTTGATTCATTATCTCTCGGTGCAATGAAGGGGTTATCAGGTGATATCATACGTGTCTTAAAATGGCTTATTTAATACATTGAAAATTGAGACTTTCAGCGCAAATTCTAGTCATTCAGACCATAGTGCGACGCCTTGTTCACCGCACCCGCAGAACGGAAAAAACTTGTATCAATTTACTGTTTTAAAGTGCAAAATCAATGTTTCAAACAACGGTGTGGTGCGCTGAGCAGTGTAGGGTGCGGTGCGCCGGTGAGTACACCCTAATGCTACGTCCTCATGTGCGAAACATTTTCGGCCGTTGCGCTTGAACAAAATCGAACACCCGTAAACATTTAACTTAAAAACTAACCACCGATACTTAAAAAGGAAGTACACATTTATGGTACAAAAACGGGTGACAATTTTGACGTTCGAACTGAATATAACCATTTATAAACTATTTTGCAAAAAAATATTTAACAAAACATATGAGGAAAAATAAAGATTGACGTAAATGGACGTGTCAACGTATGACGTAATTTACATTGTGTTCCACAATTTACTATACCCGTTTCGGAAACGGTTCCGTTTTGGTGAATATAAATCTGACAGATGTGACCAATGAATTCTATACTACGTAGTATTGTTTGCAAATTGTTCATTTATGGCTCCGTCATTTGTAGTCATTTTTAAAAGAAAGAACGCATAAAATATCTTAAGCTGATACCAAACAAAGGTAGTCTGTTAAATAAATAAACATTTAATTTTTGTATTTAGCAGTTATTTATAAATCGATCACGTATACAGGAAAATGGCCGGTCATCATAGGTCATTTATTCAATCATTTTCCAAAATCGGTCACTTATAAGTAAATGACCAGTCATTTTAGGTCATTAAAATGTATGCAGTAATTTTTAAAAATTGGCGAATTTCGGTCACTTTTAAAAATGACTGGCCATTTATGAAGGTGACCCGGTCATTTAAGATCACCTATAGGGTCACTTTTCGAAAATGACTTGTGACGTCCAACACTACTACGTACGTACTAGTGGGAATTTATAAATTGTGCCCTTAAGGCATTTAATGCTTTTTACTTCCCCCCCAAAAGGGAAGTATCGTAATCGTGAAAAAAATCACACTCAGAGATTTTATCAGATCTTTACGTTTCAGGGTCCTTAGATGACGAAAAACGTGTTTTCACGTTTCCGTCGGTCTGTCTGTCTGTCGGTCTGCCTGTTCGCGGCATAGCTAAAAAACTACTTATCTGATTGACTTCAAATTTTGGTCAAAAATTAAGGGTCATATGGGGATGACCTGGTTGGTATTTTAGTAAAAATCCAATATGGCAAAACAAAATGGTGGCCTAGTGAAATGTTAAAAAAATTATTACTAAGAAAGTGCTTATCCAATTTATATCAAATTTTACACAAAAATCAAGTACTATGTAGGAATCAACTGGTAAAGTTTTAGTATGAATCCAAAATGGCGGCTTAGTAAAATATTAAAGAATTCAGCCTGAAAAACTACTTAATGGACTGATTTCAAATTGTGTGCCAATAATAATTGTGGTATACAGATGAACTAGTAAGATTGAAGTACTAATTCAAGATGACGGAACAAAATGGCGGCTAAATATAACATTTGTAATCGTAAAAAAAATAATTTTCTCGGGTTTTATATATCTTTACCTTTTAGCGTCCCTAGATGCCAAAAAATATGTTTTATCAATTCCGTCGGTCCATCTGTTGGTTTGTTTGTCTGTCTGTCAGTTCACGGCATAGCTTAAAAACTATTTACCAGACTGACTTCTAATTTTAGTCAAAAATTAAGGCTCATATGGGGATAGCCTGGTCATATTTTGGTAAAAATCCAATACGCCGGAACAAGATGGCAGCCTACCAACTAATTATCCAATTTGCAGAAAAATCAAGTATTATGTAAGAATTAACTGGTAAAATGTTGGTACGAATGGAAGATGGCGGAACAAAATGGCGGCTTGATAAAATATTTAGAAATTCAACTAAGACTGATTTCAAATTGTGTGCCATAACTAAATCTAGTATAGAGATGAACTAATAAAACTGTGGTAGTAATTCAAGATGGCGGGACAAAAACAACTCAACCTAGCAGGTTTTACATATCTTCGCGTTTTAGCGTCCCTAGATGCCAAAGAATATGTTTCATCAATCCCGTCGGTCCACCTGTCGCTTTCTCTGTCTGTCTGTCGATTCGCGGCATAGCTGAGTAGTTTTACTCATCAGATTGAGTTCAAATTTTAGTCAAAAATTAAGGCTAATAAAATATTTAAAAAACCAGTCTGAAAAAAACTACTTACCAGGTTAATGTAAAATTTTGTGCAAGCATTATGTATAATACAGAGATAAGTTGGTAAAGTTGTGTTACGAATTCAAGATAGCGGAACAAAATAGCGACCAAATAACATGTTAAAAAATTTAACGTAAAAAAAATCTTATTAAATTAACTGTACATTTTGGAGAAAAATTAAATATGATATAAGAATAAACTGGTGCGAGTTTAACATGATGTGACAAAATTGCGATGTGTATCAATCTAAAAACTACTTCTTCAATTCATTTTAAAGTATGCCCAAAATGAAGTATCGCATAGATAGAATCTGGTATAAAACGTTGGTAGGGATCCAACATATTGGAACAAATTGGCGTCCAATAAAAATGTTTGATAAGACAGTATATATGTGTTCCTAAATAACTATGTATTGAACTAAATTGGTTCACACTTCACTATTCCTAATAAAAGGTAATATTCATAATGAGGGAAGTTCCGGGTAAAGGAAATTTACCAATTTTTTATTTTACAGTAATTTATAAATCGGTCACTTATAAAAGTAAATGACCGATCATTTATAGAGTCATTTTCAAAAATTGGCGGTATACGGTAAAGCACAGTACTATTCCCTCAAAGTTGGCGTGTGAATCATAGATCTAAATTTTTTCCTAGAAACAGTACTAGCTAAAAATATATTTTTATGTCGAATCCCGAAATGCAAGTGTGAGTGTTTCGTACACAAATGATGCGTCAATTTTAAATAACAAAACAATTTATTATAAAAAAAGATCATTGGTCAACTAGGGCCAAAATATTTGAAAACATTTATATATTATAAATTAAGAAACCAGCCAGGGACGGACATAGACTGTTGGCGAAATCTTAATTTATGTCGGCATTCATTATTTCATTTTTCAACGAACTGTAAAAAAATTATTCAAAGCCGGAAGGTCCAGACTTAGAATATAAAATATGAATGATACTAGGTAGCTACACAACTAGTTCTCAGTAGGATTCTTCTTACTTACTCCCCACCAATATTTTCTCTTCGGTGCGTCTCTGAAGCCTGCTGAAATATTACAGATCCTTGTAACTTTAAATTAAACGCCCAATCCAGTTTTTAAATAATCAAGTACATGGTGCTACACATATTTTTTCGAAAGTTTGTCTGTCTTAATATTCTTATTTGATTATGTTCGACTAAAAGCCAACATTTCTATGCGATTCCACAATAAAGGGTGAATACTGTTACTTAATTTAAGGTGTAACTTTATAAGGTCTTTTTCTGTGTCAGCTAGTTGTTTTCTGGTTTGATGGATTCGTTCTCTTAGTAAGGCTTTACTAGCATTTCGAAGTATGGTATTTGTTTTTTTTAGTTTTAATATGATAAGACAACCGTGTAAAAGTAGGAAGTAAACCGCTGTTACCACACTTAATTTCAAAGGTCAGAACACATAAAAGATTAATTTTCTTACCTCTCAGTTTCTCATACGTTCTAATTGTCTTGATGATCTCCTCCGCGTAGAGGTGTATAATGTTGATTCTTACTCCTTCACGGAGATTTGACATTTTCGAAGCTTTCCTGCTCGCGTCCGCATAGAAACTAAAGTGTTAGAGACTGCGAGCTTCCTTTTATAATCCCATCCTGTGCCGAAGGTTATATCTGAGCGGCCGTTGGTCATTATTTATGTTTTCCGGATGTTGCTGTTGTGGTTGCGCTAACTCCGTTTCATTTTTGTGATTTTAAATATGTCGATTATTGTCTTCCATACTGGTAGTTTTCATGATTCGTCCCTTTTATTTAAAACTTGGCTGACAAATAATGAAGTTTCATGATTTGTACTTAATAATTACAATACTTCTGTAGACAAGACTCACGTGCGGTTGGTGCAGCCGTATTTATTGGTCGCGGGTTTGGAGCAGTTTGAAGCACTCCACCTCGACGATGTGCCTAAAGAGGAAAAACATTTCGAATTTGCTGCTACATTGATTCAAACTTTGAATAACACTGGAATTGTGGCTTGCTGTATCTATCGACAACCTGGTGCGGATTATGATACTTTTTGTAATTGTTTGGAAAAACTGTTAATATCATTAACCAAACGAAATGTATTTTTATTTATCTCTGGTGACTTTAACTGTGATTTTTTAATTAATACTAAGGAAACTGTAATATTGTAAATATGTTTAGCTTATATGGGCTAGCACAATAATTTGCTGAGTGCAGGGTTCGTCTGGCAAGTTACTAGACAATATATTTTCAAAAGTAACTCTAACAAAAACAATAGGCTTTAGATTTCTCTGACATAATACTTTGACATTTATTCAGAAAGATTTGCTACAAGGAGTACCCCCTCTAGGCACTATTGACAAGAAAATGTTCAGTATTTCAAACATTTGTTATCAAAAGAATAGCGGCTTACCCTTTTACCATCACTAGATCTGAGAAACAAGTTTTCTTACTTCTTCTCCACATTTTATGGTCTATTTAATTTGTCTTTCCCTTGTCAGATCAAAACAAAGAGATCAAGAAAAACAAAATAGCAGTCCTTGGATGTGTAATCCATCTCTTGTACATGAGGGGGGCTGAGCTGCGGGAGTTCAACATAAAACAATCACATGACCATAATGTACAAAATATATACGAGGACAGACTTAAAAACCACAAAAAAAATATCGCGAATTATAAAAAACCTACAACTCGAACAGAATCCTTCATTCACGTTGTATCAGCATAGGAGGTCATCTACTCACATACAACTAATCCCAAAAAAAAAAAATTTAAATGAATACCGGAGAGAATAATATTTAAAGATTCTGAAGTAACTGGTCAAGCAGAAATAGCCAGTGGCGGGCATTCAGGTGAAGTAGGTGAAGTGCTACTTCACCAGGAAAAATAAACAATCAAAAATCTAATAAACTATATTTATTATATATTTCTTAAAATTTTAGTTTTTACATTCATTTATTCACCTAATTGGTAAAAAATAAACTGTACATCTCGAATAAATATTTTACTTGACCGTTGGCGGCATGTCTTTTTAAAACTTTCGACCGAACTTTATTATAACAACTATAACTGTGGCGCAAACCGCTTTGACTTTGCTGGAGGTGCTATGTTTAGTTTACGATTTTCCTACTATGTTGCCATGACAACGCGTATCCGATGACTTCGTGCCCAGCGCCATACAACGCTCTGGGTGAATTGCAGGCGCAGTACACTACACCCACATGTCGTTCAGTTTGCGGTGGTTGTTTGCTTTTATTTTCGCGGATTTCGCTGCAACCGGTGAGTTCCGTTGCAGTTAACTTGACTGTTTTGTGTTATATTTATTTATCGTGTTGTTACAACTTTAAATTCGAAGTTAGTAAATGTGATTGTTCAAGACTGGAATAAATTAAAAGACGTCTTTGAATTTATTACAAACTGTGACAAATCTGATGAAAAATCAATCCGCCTTGCGAAAGGATTTTTAGGTGAGATGAACGATTTTGAATTCACGTTTCTGGCATTAGTGTTTAATGACATTTTCTCAATCACGCACATACTACTTGACGTTCTTCAAAAAAAATCGCTTGACATTCATTTTTGCATATCCAATATAAAACGCTGTCGTGAGGCGCGCTGTAAAAAAGGAAATGAACATTTTTAGTACTATGTTTGATAAAGCAAATTCTATTACAGAAATAAATCATTACAAACGTGAGCTTGCTAAGCTTTCACCTGAAGAAATTAGGGCTAAGTATAGGGCTAGTATAGGCTAAGCTTTTTTATGAAATATTGGGCCATATTTTAATGGAAATGACACTAAGATTTCAAGACTGTGAAAAACTTATATTTTCATGTTTGGCAGGTTCTGCTAAATTTTCCGAATATAGTTTAAATTTTCCGACTGGCCCATTTGAAAATTTGTAGAGCAAGTGAAAAAAATTAATAAAAATAAATATATTTTTACCGAAGCATATAAATTGTTTTCCCTTATTTACCGTCGACAAGTGCTTCAGTGGAAAGAAGTTTTTCTTGATCCAAATGTATAAAAACTTATTTAAGAAATACGATATCTCAAGAAAGACTTACTTCTCTTGGCAATATTTCAATTCAAAAGTAATTTCTGGAGACGAGATTAAGGCAACTCATCCATTTTATGAGGATGTTATAAATAAATTTTCTGCTATGAAGGATAGGAGAATTGATTTAGTATACAAAATTTATTAAAACCGAATTGAGCAATATTGAAAAAGGTATGGGTTTCTAAATGATTTGATATCTTGTTTTTTATTAACTTTTCAAAAATGTTCGAAGATATAGATACGATAAAAATCGGTCTGTAATTATCGAGTTGGTCCGTTGGACCCTTTTTGGGTATGGGGACCACTCTTGAATTTTTCAAAGCATCAGGATATGTTGCATCTCTGATACAGAGGTTGAATAACTTAGTCAAGGGGTAGACTATATAATTGACAATAGGTTATATTATTTTGCTATTTATTCCACAGTACTCGCGGCTGGATATGTTTTTAGCCCTATTATGGCGGCCTTAACTTGAATTATATTGACCTCAGTGAGTTCAAAATGAATATCTTTCAAATTTGGTAGATTTTTGCCCTATATATGCACTAACATATTCTTTGGAAGTAACATTACAACTCGGAATATGTTTTACTAATGCAATGCTTTGCAATATCACCAAAAAAGTTATAGAACTGGTCAGGAAATATTTCGTATACGGTATTAGCTTTATTTGCGCAAAGGTTGGTATTCTATTTCATAACGTTCCAGATAGCGTTTGGACTGGGATTATGTGCGTTTATGTAGTTTTCATTAGCCCGTTGTTTGGCGTGTACTAAATTTGACCTATAATCCCTAGCATATTGCCTCGCGATTTGTAGGTTTTGCAGCAAACATCTTGACACATAGGCAATTTGAATTTAGGATGGGCCATTCAATCATAGATGCCATCCTCTCTTTCAACTTAAAAAAATTAAATAACTTCAATAGCCGGCTAAAATCAGTGGGTATTTTTTATGATTTCACAAAGGCCTTTGATACCATTAGCCATAAAAAAAACTACTTAACAAACTATTCTACTATGGTATAGCAACTGCATTCAGTTGGATAGAGGCATACTTGTCGGGACGTACACAGGCCAGTCAAGCTGTCTGGTAAGTATCTGATTGGGTGAACTGTTAGAACTGGAGTGCTTCCGAGCAATATTTGGGATACATTCTCTTCCTTCAATTTATAAACGACCTTCCCCTGACTATCAATAACAGCTATGTTACACTCTTTACGGATGACACTTCCGATGTTGTTGATAGTGACAATTATAAAAACCTCTGCATACGAGCACATGAGTGTGTTAAAGATATTACTGCTTGGTATATGGCAAATGGACTCTGTCTAAATAACGCAAAAACCAACTTTGTTTGGTTGTTTTCCACCACTAAGAATGCCCCAGGACGGAACCATATTGGTTAGGGACGGAACATCAAGTCTTGTACAGCAAGATTCTATTAAATTTCTGGGTATTATGATTAACCAACATCTCACATTGTGTAACCAAGTCGAGAACATATGCAACAAACTGTCCTCCAAAAACTGCGGAATTTTACAACTGAGTGATTATGTGGATAGTCATACGCTTAAACCTTTTTTTTATTACTATCTATACAATCTATTTTATCTTATGGGTTGCTTGCTTGGGGAAATACAAATGGTATTGGTCAAGTTCTTGTAAGCCAAAAGAGAATTGTTAGAATTATGTTTCGGCTGCCTTTCAGGGAATCTTGTCGACAAATTTTCTGAGTACAAAAAATTCTGACAGTCATAAACATCTACATTTTACAATGCGGTTGTAAGATTAATAGCAACTATAAAGACCATGTGAGAGGTGGAGACATCAGTCACTACAAAACTAGAAACGCCGACAGACTCTACATACCCAGTGCATGACTAACTCAGGTACAGGAAGGTCCACATATCACTTCCCTAAAAATATTTAATCATCTGCCTTATGCTTTGCCAAACCTTCCACAAATCAATATATTTAAACGACGATTAAAACATATATATATTATGTTTTTTTATTTATTCATTATCCGATTCGTCTTTTTCAAATTTTGACACAATTTATATTGTCTAATGAAATAATGTTTCATATATATATATATATATATATATATATATATATATATATATATATATATATATATATAACATTATTTCGTTAGACAATATCAATGTCAAAATTATATACATATACAGGGTGTCAATTAAGTACTTGTACAAACTTTAAGGGGTGATTCTTTGACTAATTTTAAGATTAAAAGTTCATATGAACGTGGGTCTGAAACGGCTTTGCTTCTGAGATACAGGGCGTCCAAAAAAACAATTTCATTTGGTTTTTTGCTTATATTTTTGTTAAGGAACATGACAATTGGACAAAATTTGGGATTCTGGGTATATTGGTGACGAGAAATTCAAATATTAGCTTAGTTTTTTATTTAATGTTAGAGGGCGCCACATACAGTGTTTCCTGAATTTAATTAACCATAACTTTTTTGTGAAGCCTTTTATGTCATTTTTGACTAGGCAGGCGTAGTCTCCATTCAATTTTACATAAAAAAAGTTACTCTTAGTATTTGTCACTAAAAGCAGCCGTTTTGGATAAAAAAGGGTTTGAAGTTAGATCTGCGTTGACATTTTTTAAATTGAATCATTTCCAAAATTTTGAAAAATAAGCGAAAAAATACTTTTTCAAAATCATGTGCTACGTTACTCTATCACATAACATATCACAATTACCAAATTAGTGGAAATTGGATAAAAATAATAAAATCGTAAAAATGTGCTGCATATTTCCTCTGCAGCCGCAGTACACAAGAAAATAGTATAGGTGAATCCATAGCAGGCCTTGGAAAACAATTGAGAGGTTTGCATGGAAGCAGAATCAGTCATGACAGTTGATTTAGAATAGTAGAGATTTTCCCCTCAGACTCGATTTTTGTGTTTGGTTGCGTAGTAGATTAGTACGAACCCCGGATTTCTTAAGCCTTGTGCATTTCACAGCCTCGTTTTCTCGAAATTCCATAATTAACTTTCATAACAACCATATCTGGGCTGAAGATAACCCCAATGCTATCAGAGAAAATCCTTTTCAGGTGCTATTTTCTCTCAATATTTGGGTAGGAATTATCGGTAATCGCCTTATTGGACAATGCATTCTTCCGCAAAGGCTTAATGGCGAAGAATATCGAAGGTTTTTGGAGCATGAACTTCCCAACCATTTAGAAGAAGTTGATTTAGAAACCAGAAACAGGATGTGGTTAATGCACGACGGAGCTCCGCCACACTTTAGTGTCGTTGCGCGTCAATTTCTAGACGAGAATTACCCTAACCGTTGGATAGGAAGAGCTGGACCACAAGCTTGGCCTCCCAGATCACCAGATGGATTATTTTCTGTGGGGTCACTTGAAGTCTTTGGTTTATAAAAGTCCGGTCCAAAATGAACAATATCTAAGAAATAGGATATTTGAATCTTGTGCCATTATTAATCAGACGCCAGGTATATTTGAAAGAGTTCGGCAATCAATGTTAAGTCGACTTATTGCATGCGTTGAAGTAGGCGGTGGTCATTTTCAACAATTATTGTAAAATAATGTTATTAACTAGTTTAGTTTTACTCTTGTAAATGATTTAAGTTTTTTACCGGATAATACAATCAATAAAAGATATTTTTTTCCTTATTTTTCAAAATCTTGAAAATGATCCAATTTAAAAAATTTCAACGCACTTTTAACTTCAAACCCTTTTTTATCCAAAATGGCTGCTTTTAGCGACAAATACTAAGAGCACCTTTTTTATGTAGAAATAAATGGAGAATAGGTCTGCCTAGTCAAAAATGACATAAAAGGCTTCATAAAAAAGTTATGGTTAATTGAATTTAGGAACAACACTGTATGTGGCGCCCTCTAACATTAAATAAAAAACTAAGTTAATATTTGAATTTCTCGTCATCAATATACCCAGAATCCCAAATTTTGTCCAATTGTCATGTTCCTTAACAAAAATATAAGCAAAAAACCAAATAAAATTGTTTTTTGGACGCCCTATATCTCAAAAACAAAGCCGTTTCAGACCCATGTTCATCTGAACTTTTCATCCTAAAATTAGTTAAAGAGTTAAAGTTTGTACAAGTACTTAATTGACACCCTGTATATATATATATATATATATATATATATATATATATATATATATATATATATATATATATATATATATATATATATATATATATATATATATATATATATATATATATATATATATATATATATATATATATATATATATATATATATATTTTTTTTTTTTTCTGTTTTTTCAATTTCGTCGGTCTGTCTGTCGCGCCAAAGCTATAAAAAAACGACTTACCCGATTGACTTTAAATTTTGGTCAAAAATTAAGGGTCATATGGGGATGACCTGGTAACATTTTGGTTTAAATCCAATCTGGATAAACAAAATAGCGGCCTAGTGAAATGTTAAAAAATTATTATTAAAAACTGCTTATCCAATTTATCTCAAATTTTGCACAAATGAATTATGTTGAAATCAAATTGTATGCCATAGCTAATTGTGGTATAGGGGTCAACTAGTAAAATTGTGGTACTAATTCAAGATGGCCAAACAAAATGGCGGCCAAATAAAATGTCTGTAATAAAGAAAAAAGTTACCCTCTCAGCTTTTACATATTTTCACGTTTTAGTGTCCTTAGATGCCAAAAAATATGTTTTATCCTCGGTTTTATCAATTCCATCCCGTTTGTCGGTCTCTCTGTCAGTTCGCGGCATAGCTTAAAATCTAAGCCGATTGACTTCAAATTTTGATCAAAAATTAAGAACTATATCGGGATGATCTGGTAATATTTTGAGAAAAATCCAGTATGACGAAACAAAATGCTGCCTAGTGAAATTAAAAAAAAAAATATTATGAAAAAACTACTTATCCAATTTATTTGAAATATTTGAAATTTTGCACAAACATTATATTGAAATCAACTGGTAAAATTTTGGTACGAATCCAAGATGGCGGAACAAAGTGGCGGTATAATAAAATATTAAAAAATTCAGCCTGAAAAATCTGCTTATTGGATTGATGTCGAATTGTGTGCCATAACTAATTGTGGTATAGGGATCAGCTACTAAAACTGTGTTTGTATCGTGAAAAAATCACCCTCTCAGGTTTTACACATCTTCACGTTTTAGCGTCCCTAGGTGCCAAAAAACTTGTTTTATCAATTATCTTGGTCCATCTGTGGGTCTGTCTATTGGTTCGCGGCATAGCTTAAAAACTACTTACGCGATTGACTCCAAATTTTGACCAAAAATTAAGATTCATATGGAGATGACCTGGTAATATTTTGGTAAAACTCCAATATGACGGAACAATGTTAAAAAAATTGTTTGAGTGGTGTATTATTTGCGGTTATGATCCAGTAAAAAAAAACAAGTCTAAATTGTCGACGTCTCGCAACTTTGTTGTTGCGTCCTCGGGATACATATTATATAGATCCTATATCCTGCATGAAACCCATATTATTAGCCTTTACCTACTGCGTTGGTCCGCAGATATTTTCCCGATATTATCTTTCTAAATGGTTTTCGTTAACGATCCTCTTGTTATTATGTTAGAGTGGTGTATTATTTGAGGTTAAGATCCAGTAGAAAAAAACAAAAGTCTTTTTTAAATTTCGTTTAGCAACTTTATTGTTGCATTCTTAGGACACATATTTACATTCTATGTCCTTCGTGAAACCCATATTATCAGTCTTTATCTACTTCGATGGTCCGCAGATATTTCCCAGAGTTATTAAGTTTCTAAATGGTTTTCGTTAACGATCCTCTTGTTATTATGTTAGAGCGGAGTATTATTTAGGATTAGGATCCAGTAAAAAAATATACAGTGACCGTCTAAAGTCCGTTCCCCCCCTATTAATGTTTGAGCCAACTCGTATATCGCAACGAAATTTGGAGGGCTTAAATAGGAGATGAAGAGCTATTTTTTTATGAAAAAATGATAGCTAAAAGTTATAAAATGGCGGCTACGCGCCATCTTGAATTAATATTTTAAATACAACACCCCGCATATTATTCCATTTTCAAAATCTGCTCATTATTCTTAACATTTTTCTCCAATACACTTTATTCCTAAATGTAATTGCTTTCGAAATAATGACGTTTGAAAATTGACATTTTGGTCATTTCAAATTCAATCAAAAATACGATCAAGTTTGCGTTGGAAACAAAATCGTTGTCGCGGTAACATCTTGATAACTAACTGTCAAATAGTCCGTTGAGCATCTTAATTATTTTATGAAAAGTGTGACCATGGCTCGCAGTTTACACGATAAATTTGAAGCAGTTTTGATTTTTGGAGAAGCTGGAAGAAATTTTCATCTAGCAGTCCATATGTTTAACGATAGATTTCCCGAAAACCCTATTTCGCGGTCATTTTTGCGCAAACTTTTAAATAAGCTCCAAGCAACTGGTACGATGAAAGATGCTCCAAGATCAGGAAGACCACCTCTTACAGAAGAAAAAAAAATTGAAATTGTTGCTGAAATGGTAATTAATCCTACTCAGTCGACGTCTGCAGTTGCTGAATCCTGCGAAGTAAGTTCGAAAAATGTCCAAAGAGTCCTAAAAAATGAAAAATTTCATCCCTATAAAATGAAAATCCTGCATGCTCTCACGGAGGATGATCCAGACCGGAGGGTTGAATTTTGTGAGTGGTTAACAAGAAAAATTGAAAGAGAACGATCCTTCCTAAAACGTGTATCTCAGATGAATGCACGTTTTTCCTTAATGGAAAAGTCAACAAACAGAACGTACGATACTAATTCGCATATTTTTAGAGAAGGGCATACCCAGTTTCCTGAAAAAGTTAATGTTTGGGCGGGGATTTTGGGCAACCACGTTGTTGGACCGATTTTTATCAGAGGCAATCTTACAGGAGATCTTTACAGAAATCTTTTAGAAACTGAAATTGAACCTCGAATAAGACAAATTGTATTAAACAATCAGGAAAAGTTTGAAAATCATATTTCAGCAGGACGGAGCACCTCCCCATTTCTATCGCATGGCTAGAGAGTTTCTCGATACAACTTTCCTGGGCGATGGATAGGTCGCAGGGGAAGTACAGAATGGCCACCAAGATCTCCGGATCTTACCCCTCTAGATTTTTTCCTTTGGGGAAATCTGAAGTTAAAAATCTGCGCCGCTGAATGTCAAACAATAGAAGAGTTGGAACGCAGAATAAGAGAAGCATGTGAAGAAATAGATGAACAGACTTTCATCAACGTGAGAGAAGCTATTCATAATAGGGCACTTTATTGTCAAGGTTTAGGAGGGGGCCACATCGAACACTTGATAAAATAATTATTGTTGGGGTTAAATAAGTGTTATTCAAAAATAAATAAAATATTTTTTTACCAACTAATTTCTTTTCCTTGTGAATTTACAGAACAAATTCGTAACCTTCAAGATTTTCCGGTAAGTGGTACTGTTTATCCTTAAAATACTGTCTTTACGCCTCTTATTAGTCGAATTCATTACAAGATTTAACTACAAATTAATTACAAAATTTAGTTAGCAGAATTTTTTATGGAAAGTGACTAAAACCATTACTTCATTTTAAACCGGATTTTCAATTTTCAAACGACATTATTTCGAAAACAATTACATTTAGGAATAAAGTGTATTAGAGAAAAATGTTAAGAATAATGAGCAGATTTTGAAAATGGAATAATATGCGGGGTGTTGTATTTAAAATATTAATTCAAGATGGCGCGTAGCCGCCATTTTATAACTTTTAGCTATCATTTTTTCATAAAAAAATA
Source organism: Kuschelorhynchus macadamiae (assembly GCA_030620095.1). Classification (NCBI taxonomy): domain Eukaryota; kingdom Metazoa; phylum Arthropoda; class Insecta; order Coleoptera; family Curculionidae; genus Kuschelorhynchus; species Kuschelorhynchus macadamiae. The sequence goes on from JAUTXW010001280.1 coordinate 129,713, forward strand.
GCTTTTCATCTCCTAATTAAGCCCTTCAAATTTCGTTGCGATATACGAGTTGGCTCAAAAATTAGTAGGGGGGGAACGGACTTTAGACGGTCACTGTATAACCTGCATGAAACCCATATTATCAGTTTTTATCTACTCCGTTGGTTCGCAGACATTTCCCAGATAATAAGTTTCTAAATGGTTTCCGTTAACGATCTGTCCTGTGTATGCAACAATAAAATTGAAAAACGTCGACAATTTAGAAAAGACTTTTTTTTACTCCTAATCCCAAATAATCGTTAACGAAAACCATTTAGAAACTCAATATCTAGGAAATATCTGCGGATATCGAATTTATATGTGTATTCTGAGGATGCAACAATAAAGTTGAGAAACGTCCGCAATTTAAAAAAAGACTTTTGTTTTTACTGGATCCTAACCCCAAATAATACGCCACTCTAATATACCAAAAGGATCGTCAACGAAAACCATTTAGAAAGTTAAACAAATTATTACTAAAAAAACTAATTATCCAATTTACCTCAACTTTTGCACAAAAACCAAGTGTTACATATGAATGAACAGGTAACATTTTGATAGAATCCAAGCATAACAAAATAGAAGCGTAATAAATTATTTAAAAAATCAGCCCGAGAATATTATTTATTAAATTAATTTCAATTTTTGTGCAAGAATTAAGTGTGATACAGAGATAAATTGGTGAAGTTGTGGTAGGAATTTCACATGGCGGCCAAATAAAATTTTTCAAGGTAAAAAAGTGTTCAATTGACTTTAAATTTTGCATAAAAATTAAATGTGAAAATGGGATAAACTGGTACGAATTCAACATGGCGTAACAAAATGGCGGTATGTAAAAACTACTTATTGAATCTATTTTAAATTATGCCCAAAAGTCAACTGTGACATAGGTAGAAAGAAACTGGTATATTGGTAGGGATCGAATCTGATGGAACAAATGACAGTATATGTAACACATATATAATGTGACTATGTGCTGAACTAAATTGTCTCACATTTCGCTATTAATAACAAATGGAAAAAAATCAGAACGAGGGAAGTTCCGGGTAAAGGAAATTTACCGATTTTTTATTGCTATATTTATTTGTTTAACATACATTTTCTATTTTTAGCCCTGAAGAAGAACATAAACATTTTCGAAAGCTTGATAAGCTAAAAAAGAAGCAGCAGTATATACAGGGTGGCCCAACGAAAAGGTCCCACCCTTATTTATGACTTTCCTGGTATATTTTGGGAAAAACGCTTGGACACGTCAATTTTGATTTTTAGGGGGACGTCTTTTCATGTATGATTGTATAATACAGGGTGTTCCAAAAATAAGATATCGCATTACACTTGACATTTTTAAATGGAAACCCCCAATTTTTTTTCTATTTTTGGATTCTCCAGGAAGTTTTTAGTAACTTTTGTATAATAGAGTTTATACCTATCTTCAACCATTTTGAAGTTTTTTTAATTTTTTTTATAAAATTCGCCTCATTTAATTTAGTACTGATAATACGGAAAAAAATAATAATCACCGATACCAGCAAGAAATTTAGCATCCGTCAATGTCATCGTAAATCATAGAACAACTTTATCTTTGATTTGAAATCGTTAAGTTGCCTAGTTCTATTATAATATTTTGCAATGATTTATTCAATTCAAGAAAGGGTCGAAATAACGAAACTGTATTATCAAAACGGAAGCATTGCAAGAGCTACCGCCCGGTTGTTTAATGCGTTACATCCAGACAAAAATATTAACCATAAGTATGTGGCTAAATTAATAAGAAAATTTGAAGCAACTGGATCTGTATCTAATATTCGCCGGAATCAGGAAAATCGTCCAAGTAGAAATGAAGCCAGAGAAATAGCAGTTTTGGGACACGTGGCTCTTGACAACACCCAAAGTACTCGTGGTCTGGCTACTTCTTCAGGATTTACACGCTCAACAGTGCAAAGAATTTTGAAATCCTATAAATTTCACCCGTACAAAACTAAACTTGTCCATGAGCTTAATGAAGACGATTATGATAGAAGGTTGGAGTTTTGCGAATTAATGACACAACGTTTGAACAATAACCCAAATTTGTTATTTAACATTTGTTTTTCGGATGAATGTACCTTCTATTTACATGGTGCTGTAAATAGACATAATTGTCGATATTGGAGCGACTCGAATCCACATTTGTTTCGAGAGGTACATTCGCAATACCCACAAAAAATTAATGTCTGGGCCGGCATTTTCGGAAATCATATTGTAGGACCTTTCTTTATTCCTGGAAACTTGACGGGGGAGTTGTACTTGGACATGTTGGAAAATACAATAGAGCCACGAATAACCGAAATAATAGAAAATGAGGTTAATTATAATGAAAATTTTCTTCATTTCCAACAAGATGGTGCATCACCGCACTATGTAGCTCCAGTACGACAGTTTTTGGACACCCATTTCCCAAATCAGTGGATCGGACGGCGCGGCCCCATTGAGTGGCCACCAAGGTCTCCGGACTTGAGTCCTTTAGATTACTTTCTTTGGGGACATATAAAAAGTAAGGTTTTTAGTACGAAGCCAGACTCCATCCAAGATCTTCGGGAGCGGATCACGGCGGAATGCAGACAAATAACTCCAGAAATGTGTGAAAATGTTAGGAATAGATTTGAGCAAAATATTTATTATTGCATGGAGGTAAACGGACACCACTTTCAACATTTATTACCACATTGACTTTTTGACACATTGTAGCTAAGTAACTAATTTTTGTTTAAATTTTAATGTGAATGTAAAACTGTAAATGGTTTAGTGTTCCTGATTCCGGCGAATATTAGATACAGATCTAGTTGCTTCAAATTTTCTTATTAATTTAGCCACATACTTATGGTTAATATTTTTGACTGAATGTAACGTATTAAACAACCGGGCAGTAGCCCTTGCAATGTTTCCGTTTTGATAATAAAGTTTCGTTATTTTGACCCTTTCTTGAATTTAATTTATCAATACTTGATATTATTCAATTATTCAAATAACTTCAAAATGGTTGAAGATAGGTATAAACTCTATTATACAAAAGTTACTAAAAACTTCCTGGAGAATCCAAAAATAGAAAAAAAATTGGGGGTTTCCATTTAAAAATGTCAAGTGTAATGCGATATCTTATTTTTGGAACACCCTGTATTATACAATCATACATGAAAAGACGTCCCCCTAAAAATCAAAATTGACGTGTCCAAGCGTTTTTCCCAAAATATACCAGGAAAGTCATAAATAAGGGTGGGACCTTTTCGTTGGGCCACCCTGTATATATATATATATATATATATATATATATATATTTATATATATATATATTTATATATATACTTGTTTTTTTAAGATTCTTGAACCTTATTATTCCTAAGCAGTTTTCTTGGGTTAAGGTTCATAGGGAAGAAAATAAACATTTTCGTGGTTAGCTAAAAAAGCGCAATATATATACATATATATATAGTTAAAGTTCGACGGAGGTAGAGTTAATGGCTTTTTTCCTGTATCATATTTTTATTTCAAGATATTGACATTAAAAACAAACGTTTCGACCAATACTTAGTCTTCATCATTGTTATTATAATATAAAAACTTTATTAGACAACGGCACATGATCAAAACAGACACAAAACTATTTTATTAAAGGAGTTTCCTCTATAGATATACTATGTTATAATGAAGTCTAAGTATCGGTCGAAACGTTTGTTTTTAATGTCAATATATTGAAATAAAAATATGATAAAGAAAAAGGCCATTAACTCTACCACCGTCGAACTTTAACGCAAGGTATATATATATATATATATATATATATATATATATATATATATATACAGCAAAAAAAAATTGACAAATCTTGTACTTCATAGTATTAACTTGTATAATTTCGTATATTCCTAGAACTTCATGGCGAAGTACCTGCGCCAATAGTTACTATAGATAAGCCCCTAACCATGTACTTAAACATTTTGTCTCGCCCTGTTCAAGAGAGCCTTTTGAGACCTTAACTGTTCTGAATTCTAGAATAAATTGCCTGTCAGTCAAAAATGTTTTTTTCAGAAAATCGGTTTACAATTAATAAAATTACATGTGATTGAAACTGACTGGCATCTTTATATCTTCAATAATGCACGTAGTAGATTTTAAAAGTTGGGTACGCTTAAATTAATTTTTAAATATTTGCAGTAGCCTACTATGAAGACCTCCAATTAAACTAATACATTATTTTATGAATCTAATTGAAATTCAATTCACCGACACAACCTTCTAAAACAAAGTCTATATTTCGCTAGGGACACAATAGGTACGAGAGGAGAATGGTAAATTGATAGTTTTTAGTATCAATAACATAAACAAACATGTGATTTAGAATATGTATAAAAGCAATAATGACTGAATTAAATTTCGAGTATAATTGAATACATCATGATAACGTGTACCGCTGTAATCAGTTGCTTACTAACTTTTTGCTTAGGGTTTGTTTCCTCTGAGCCTGTTGGATATAGTTATGGACCACCTGCAAAAGAAGAGACCGAAGTTGAAGTTCAAAAAGTAGAGGTGAGGATAATGTTGCATTTTTTCTCAGTTTCCTAAAAATATGTTTCAACATAACTAAGTTTGGCGAAATACATACAAGAGGAGTATAGATCAGATGTCACCAACCCATCAATCGCGAGCTACTGTAGCTCGAATGTATTATGATAGCTCGCGAATATTTAACAACTTAAATAAAATATTTGACAGCTTAATAAAAAAAAAACTATAATTTCCATAAATATTATTATAAAACCATATTAAACTCTGGAGCCATTTTGTAGATGAATCTTGAGGCTAAACTAGCATTGAGCAAAATTAAGATTCTGAAATGCATCCTGTTAATAGAGATGTATCTGCAAGACAAAAGGTAGCGTTGTGCAAATCTATATTCTAAAACTCAAAAGCGTTACAACAGTGGTCTAACACCAAGAGTACACCACAATAAACTTACTAAACCGGTCCATATACAAAGTGATGCATTAGTTGTTTTTTTTTGTTAAACATTTGGCTTAGATGTTTTGTGTTTGCCATATACAGGGTAACAATGGAAGTTTTAACCTAATTAAAAAAAATAGAGTGCTCCCAAAACGGCAATAATTATTTTAGAATTATTCCAAATGCAAACACTGTTTACTAAGAGCCTTCCCTAACGGATTTTTCTTTTAAGGATAGTAGATTAGTTATGACTTACTTTCAAATAATATGACTTTTTACCGATTTTCTATATTAGAAAAATAAAGCCGGCGATGTTTTTTCTCATAAAGTGGATATTGGATAATGGAAATTTAGTAAAAGTTACTCACATATATTACATTATGTAGGTATACAGAGTGTTACAACATTTTCGTATTCCTTACCTCTCTGATTGATATAATCAATTTCTAATGATGAAAATGTAATTATTTAAAAAATCGGTAAGTATCCTTTACCGGGAACATCACTTGTAATAAATCTTTTCTTATCTTAGGAATAGTGAAATGTGACCCAATTGAGTCCAGTAGTCATTTAATAACACATATATTTTATCTTTTTAAACATTCGTTTAGAAGTGTTGATTTTTTTATTAAATTTTATATTAAATTATATTAACATCTATGGTTTTTTTATTAGCTTTCTTTCCCGTTACTCGTTACTTTTCTCTTTATATAAAAAAATAAATCTTGATTAAAAAAAGCCATTTTTTTGCGTTTTCAACAAATTGTAAATATTTCTGAACACGTTGTTTTGTGCAGCTTTTGTATGCATTAGACAATTATTGTTTCTTACTGTTATAATCAAGAGTAATGCCTCTAAATGTTTTATCAAGAGTACTGTGCATATAGGCTTGTCAAAAGTTGAGCGCCACCATTATATTTAAAAAAAAATCTCTTTTGCGTATTTTTATTAAACCTTTTAGCCGAAACGATTTTTAGTATTTGAAATTTCCTTTCCTTTTTAACCTGCAAAAAGGATGAGGTTAGCGATTCGAGCCTATGTTTTTTTTTGTATGTACACCGATTAGTCCGAGATGGTTTGACCGATTTGGATCACATTTTCAGGAAGTATTCAGGATAGTACAGGAATGGCCCTATAACAAGCATATTGAAAAAAAAATTAAATGGCGGAATGACGCTATTTTGAATCTCTTTTAACCTATGATTTTTCGCGATAACTTTTAAATAAATTTGATTGCCTTGCAATTTGGTACATGAATCGTAATTAATCAAAAGTCATGTCGCCGCACCGAGGTATATATGTATATAGGAGGGGGGATCTATTTTTATTCGGCTTGTTTCGGTTATTGTAAATTTCAATGAACGTTGAAAATATCATATAAATATTCTTGGCATGATAAAGTTCTTGTGATAATGAGTGAAGTGTAAGATGACTAAGGGGAAATATTATAAAAATATCGTGTTTCATATGGGTTTTTAATGCCAAGAAGTTAAATTTTACTATATGACAACGTGTATTGCTGATTTTTTTTTTAAATATGTAGAGAAGGCGCTTTCAATATGATATTAGTACTGTGATTCTTGGAAAATTTCGTATTGCAATGGACCCAGTAGTTACGTATATTTCCTTAAAGACATACAAAATTTGAACATAGGTTTAGACCTCGAAGACTTTAAAGCTGACCTTTCCAATAAAATGTCTATAAACAGAACTAAAAAAGGATGAAACGAAAATTTGTAGAAAAACCGACTTAACGAAAAAAGGAAAACAATATGTTATTCCACCTTAAAAATTTGATTTTATGAAGTCGGTGTCAAAATAATAAACACAGTAAATACACATTAATACTCGTGGTATTAGATTCAGGACATTTAATATATATATATATATATATATATATATATATATATATATATATATATATATATATATATATATATATATATATATATATATATATATATATATATATATATATATATATATATATATATATATATATATATATATATATATATATATATATATATATATATATATATATATATATATATATATATATATATATATATATGTTTTTTTGTGAATAAGTAAATAAGAATTAATTCGATGCTGACTTCAAAAAATTAAATTTTCAAAATGGAACAAAATATTATTTTTTCTTTTTAGTGCTTTTTTTTGTTTATAACTCTCAAATGACCTTTTGATTTTACCTTGTATGGGACCTTTCTTCGCAATTCGCCACACCAAATTAATTTAATTTTAAAAAATATTGGATTCCTACCAATATTTTACCAGTTTCTACCTATGCCATACTTGATTTTTGGACATAATTTCAAAATTTTCAAATTCAATAAGTATATTTTACATGACACACACCGTCATTTTGTTACGTTACGATGAATTAGTACCAATTTATCCCTATATCACTAGGCCGCCATCTTGTTCCGGCACATTCGATTTTTACCAAAATTTTACGAGGTCATCCCCACACGACCCTTAATTTTTAACTAAAATTTGAAGTCACTCTGATGAGTAGTTTTTCAGCTATGCCGCGAACTGACAGAGATTCAGACTGACCGACGGAATCGATAAAAATATTTTTTTGCATCTAGGGACGCTAAAACCTGAAAATATGTAAAACCGGAGAGGGTGATTTTTTCAAGATTATAAATATTTAATTTGACCGCCATCTTGAATTAGTACCAGTTTTACTAGTTCATCTCTATACCACAATTAATTATGGCACACATTTTGAAATCAGTCCATTAAGTAGTTTTTTAAGGCTGAATGTTTAAATATTTTATTAAGCCGTCATTTTGTTCCTCCATCTTGGATTCATGCCAAAATTTTACCAGTTGATTCATACATAATATTTGATTTTAGATAAATTGAATAACTAGTTTTTTAGTAATACTTTTTTTTACATTTCACTAAGCCGCAATTTTGTTTTACCGTATTGGATTTTTACCAAAATGTTACCATGTCATTCCCATATGACCCTTAATTTTTTACCAAAATTTACAGTCAATTGGGTAAGTAGTTTTTTAGCTATGCCGCGAACAGACAGAGCGACCGACAGACAGACCGGCCGAATTCCGAAAACATGTTTTTCGGCATCTAGGGACCATGAAACGTAAAAATCTGAAAAAATCTCGGATTTATTCACGATTGCAATACACGATTACAATAATCCTTTTACGAGGGAATTAAAAATTAGTAAATTGGATTTTACCTGAAACTTATTTCGTAAAGGATTCCACCACACACGTATAACAGTTTATTTATACATAGAGTTATATATTTTAAATAATATTAATGTTTCGCTTTTCTTGATAAAGAAAAGATTTGATCACGAGGAGGGTTTACCTGCTTTTATACTCAAGCACCAGGAACTTACCTTATAATAAAACTTTCGTATTATTACAATTTATTCAATATAAAGTTATCGCCAAATAAATATAAGTATATATAAACTGTGTGATCTATATGTGGTAAAATTGGCAACAAGGGATGTTCGGGGTAAAGGCCAAATTTACCGATTTTTTAAAATTTGTTTTTCTTCATTTTTGCTACATAGTGTTTCTCAAGCCAAAAGACACCGTTCTCTTGAACAGCTAAATGCGCATGCACAACTAAAAATGTATTTACATATAAAAAACTTATTCATATGAAAACAAATAAACATTCTTCAACTCCACAACTTTTTTTAACATTTAATTAGGCCGCCATTTTGATTTGCCATATATGAGTGACAACGTTTTACCAGTCCAGTTTATTCCAACTTCACACTTGATTTTTGTGCAAAATTTCAACGAATTGGATAAGTAGTTTTTACTTCCCTCCTAAAAGGAAGTATTGTAATCGTGAAAAAATCACTCTTAGATATTTTTTCAAATCTTCACGTTACTAGATGACGAAAACATGTTTTCTCAATTCCGTCGGTCTATCTGTTTGCTCGCGGCGTGGCTAAAAACTACTTACCAGATTAACTTCAAATTTTCGTCAAAAATTAAGGGTCACACGGGGATGACCTGGTAACATTTTGGTAAAAATCCAATATGGCGAAACAAAATGGCGGCCTAGTGAAATTTTTAAAAAAGCCACTCATCCAATTTATCTCAAATTTTGCATAAAAATCAAGTATTATGTTAGAATCAACTAGTAACATTTTGGTACGAATCCAAGATGGTTGAACAAAATGGCGGTTTAATAAAATATTTCAAAATTCAGCCTGAAACAGCTGCTTAATGATTTGATTTAAAATTTTGTGCCATAACTAATTATGGTATAGGGTTCAACTAATAAAATAATTTGTAATCGTGAAAAAAGCACCCTCAGGTTTTACATATCTTTACGTTTTAGCCAAGAAAATTATAGCCAGCAGTAGAAAGTTATTCCAATGTTAAGCTTTTCGGTAACAAAATGGATGCAGGTTTTTTAGAGTCTGCATCCATCGAGAGCCGAGCGCGGTATCGCGTCATTCGCGTCGCCTCTGTTGCCACTTCATGTCGTGCCGGGTCAACCGCGCGAAGGGCCCAATGGCCCAGAGGACTCACCATCCACCCGACCTCCCTCCTGTTTAACGAGCCTAGGGCCTTAATAAATCATAAGTCATCGCTATCTTAGGTGTGTCAGCTCGTACACATCCGGATGTGTACTCACATCGCACCTCTTCTATATTGTCGCGGTCAATATAGGAGAGTTGTCTGAAAACAGAGAAATGTGTGTATTCTCAGTGTAATGGTGTATGATCGCGGGGCCTACGGTAGTAGACCCGGTGTACCCGCCGCTCCTCCTGAGGGTCATAGTCCACTAGCATCCTGAGTTCTTCAAATGGGTGTGCCTGGAGAGGCTCCCAGTCCAGGTCCCCTGGATCTGGGTATTTCTTACGTACCAAGGTGCGTCTACAGCAGTCCTTAAGTACTTATTTTCTGTAGCTGCCAGTTGGTCTATGTAGGTGGGCGCTGCATATGCCCACGCTACTGCTCCATATGTCAATTGTGATCTTGCGACCATTTTTATCATGGTCAGTTTTGTACGAAGAGCCATGGGCCTTCTTCGGTTCAAAAGAGGGTATAGCCTAGCCATAGCTTTATTTGTCTTTGCTCTTGTTGCCTCAATATGGGGTTTCCATGTTACCCCTTATCCATTATCAGCCCTAGATATTTTATCGAGTTTGTCCATGGGATGTCATCTCCATCAATGCTTATAGCCTCTGGGGGTATCATCCTCCTCTTTTGGAAGAGGATGGCCTGGCTTTTTTGTGCATTTATTTTGATCTTCCAAGTGATACACCAGTCACTTATCAGATCCATTTCTTCCTGTAGTCTCCTACAAATGATACCTGAATTTCTATGCTTTGCCGCTATAGCACAGTCGTCGGCGTATAGGGCTATAGAAGTGGTGTGTGTCTTGGGGATGTCATGTGTATCCACGTTATATAAGTGCGGTCCTAACACAGATCCCCGAGGCACTCCTGCTTCTAGTCTTCTAGGTATCGATTTGGAGAGTTTGACTCTGACGCATGCCGATCTATCATCCAGATAGTGGGCAATCAATTTGCATGTCTTTGCTGCAAAACCTGCATTTTGCATTTTGTACACAAGTCCTTTGTGCCATACTTTGTCAAAAGCTCTGGCTACGTCTAGGAAGACCGTGCCAGTAGCTTCTTTCAAGTTGAAACCGCTGGTGACAGTTTCAACTATTCTCAGAGCCTGCAATTCTGTTGAGTGGCCGCTTCTGAAGCCAAATTGCTCCTTAGGGATAATATCTAGTGCGTCTGTTTCGTCTTTGAGCCTGATGTTCAGGACTCTTTCGACGATTTTACTGAGTGCGGGCAGCAGACTTATCGGTCGATAGTTCTGAGGGAAAGTTAGGTCTTTCCCTGGTTTACCAATCATCACGACTTCAGCATGCTTCCACCTGTTGGGGAAGTAATCGAGTCTCATGACTGCATTTGTTATACTGGTTAGTGCAGCAATTCCTTTTCTAGGAAGTTGCTTTATCATTTGATTGGTTATGCCATCTTTGCCTGGAGCTTTATGCTGCTTTAGACATTTTACGACATTTTCCTCTCAATCAACCTCCTGTGGTGTAGCCGGGTGCTCCATCGTGGCAGGGGTTTCCGTGTTGTTTAGTCTTCTGCAGCCATTAATTACTTCTATTTCATGTTGATCATCTTCGAGCGGATGTTGGTTTAGTCGACACTCTCGTTCGGGAGTGTCCGCTAAGGCTTCTGCTTTCTCCTGGTCTGTGTATGCCATTCCTCCTGCCCCGTGCAGGGGAGGCATTGGTTTGTTCTCAGACCTTAGCCTTTTCTGCATTTGCCATGCAGTATTGTCCGTTGTGTCTAATTCTCGTAGTTTGTTAGACCACATTCTGTCTCTGTGTACCCTTAGTGCATCTCTCAACCTAGCTGAGTGCCTGTTTAGGGCTATTCTATCCTGCTCGAGATGTCTCCTTCCATAGGCACGTTTAAGCCTTCTGTTCTCTCTTATGAGAAGTCTCAGCTCACGAGGGAGGTCGCTCCCCGGCTGAACGTGAGGAGTGTTCATAATTGCTGTGCTTTCGTGGAATGCTTCCAGTATTTTGTTCTCTAGAGTCTCTACGGCTCTTTCTAGTTCCTGAGGGTTATTAATGACTGCTATTTCGATTTTATCCTGGACTTTATCCTGATAAGTCCTCCAGTTAGTCTGTTTCCTGATTGAGGTTTCTTGAGCCCTGTTTTCTCTACCCAGTGTGAGTACTATCGGATTATGATCCGATGTACCTTCCTCGAGGGTTTTATGTCGAAGTCATGGACTATATTCTTTAGGATTGCTATGTCTAGCACCTGAGGACGGCCAAGGTTTCTTGGTAGAAACGTTGGCCTATCTGGTCCTATGTAGTCCTTCCTGTAGTAGGTGCCCTCTAGGGGGCCTATACACAGAGGAGATTTTAATCTTCCCTCTGGTGGTGGACAGTTCAATCGATATGGCTTCTATTTCGACGTCTTCGATCCCAATGTATGCGTGTGGGATGGCCCTTTTTACAACGATCGCTACCTCACCGCCATTGTTTACGACTCTGTCGTATCTATAGGTTTCATATCCGGGGATAGAGAACCTGTCTACCCTGTTAGTTCTGGTCTCCTGCAGTGGAAGAATATCAGGGGTCTGTTCAGAGATTAGCTGCATAATCTCCATTTTTCGTGTTCTTATGCCGTTTATGTTCCACGACATTATCTTCAGTGTATTTGGGATTGTGGGATTAATTCCTGCCATTTCTGGGTTTTAGGGCTGCCTCAATCAGCTTCCTTGTCTCATTCATGAGACTCTCAGCCATATCCTTCATGGCTTTTTGGAAGATTTCCATTGTCATTTCGGTGGGGGAAGTGGCAGCTGCAAGCTGCCTGGCCCCCTCATTCTCTCTCCTCTTTTGAGGAGCAGCGGGTTTTTTGTTTGTGCTAGTGTTTGTTGTGGATTTGTGTGTGTTCTTTTTCGGGCACTTCGTGCATCCCCGGTAAGATGCAGTGTGCCCTATTTCCCCGCACAACACACACACCGCGTTTCGAACCTCTTTGTCTATTGGCAGAGGACATGCCGTCGATCTGTGCACTTCCACTGTGTATGTCCATATCGCTGGCAGCGATAGCACTGTTGCGGCTCTAGATTCTTTTTCTTTAGTTCCACTTTGACCATAAGGTCGTGGAGTCTATTTATCGGGTCAACCAATATTACGTTTAAGATATTATTTATTATGTTAGGAACTAGTTGGCAAGCTACACTTCCCGGAATTCCGCCGGAGCGGGGGATAGATGGATTCGCCGATTCTATTTATTATAGAATATAACCGTGTTGAGATATTGACGTCTTAATTATTGAAGCGTTTGGCAAACAAAAAAAAATTATTAAATTGTTAGCATGTCTGGCAATATCTGTCAATATTTTGATTGTCGAATAAGTCGACGAAATGATTCTAACCGTCGCATGTTTAGATTTCCGTTCAAAGACGAGAATGCTTGTGAAAAATGGATTATCAATTGTGGTATGTATTATAATTATTTTTAATTTTCGTACAGAAAAAAATATATGCAAGCATTTAGTAAATTGAAAGTAATATTAGGTATACAAATTATATCTAATTTACCCCGCGTCCCAAAAGAACGCGGCAATATTTAAAAGGATGATTTCCCAGGTAATTTAATGAAAAAAGTTCTTCTAAACATAGGTCCGAAAATCTGTTGTTTTTATGAGACAGGGAGTTAACAGTTTAAAATATCGTTTTTTTTAATATTAAAAATAACTTTGGGAGGATATTGAATTTATTATTCACTCGGGACACGATATGATATTATGCGCTTACCTTTTGATGTCAGATTAGTTGCTGGCTGGACAATTATATTATTGACATTTTATAGGTGATAAGTAAATGAGTTGTATTTGATAATTGCTTCAATAGTTTTGTCTATTTTTAATTTTAAATAAACACCGAGACGAAAAATATTTCTTCCTACCAATAATTTTAGCAAGCTGCTAATAATAACTAAGTAGAATGCCGGAAGCAATAACCTAAATTTAAAACAATAATAATATTTTAATACATGCTTAAATAAAAATGGAAAGCTAAAAAAATTAGCCACTATTTTGATACACACAAATTTATTTGTGGTTAATTATATCTAGTTTAATGTCCGTATGTATATTATAAATTTACGCAACGACCCGATTCTTTTAATTAAGTTAAAAAAAACGTGGGGGAAGCATACAGGTTTGTGATTAAATACAGGATAAATTTTAATAAAAAGGCAATTTTTTTTATGGAAAAATTCTCGAACACATAGATTTTTAATTTTAAATTATCTGATGACAATTTCATATTTCATGTAGAAACACCTATTTTTTATTTTATTTTTTAATTCCACATTTACTTCCGAGCATATTTATATAGTTATGTGTAATGATGTAATAACCCTATAGGCTTGCCTAAATTCAACTGTTTTCAAAATACTTAATTGTAGAAGCTTAAAAAATTGATGATACCTAACTAACTGATATCAGGTTTCAATGTCATCTCGGATACTAGGTAACGGATCGGGAGGTTAAGGGCTGTTGTAAATTGCAAACTGTCTTTCTTCATCATTTGCGACGAGTCCGGTCTTGTTAGAATAGTAAGAATAGCTGTTTAGTTTTCGTTCCGTTTTCCGAATTGGCCCGACCCTGGATTTATTTTATTGTATCGAGTCCGGCCGGACCCACCCGACGCACTACTAGTAAAACCGGATAACACCTTCCACGTTATATGAAATATATCTGTTTTGTACTAATACAAAACATAATAACCATAATAATTATAAATGTTCATTATATATTAGGATTAGATTTAGGTATTATTTGTACAATGTACAAGGTGTTTGTCTGAATTTCCGACCACCCCCTTAACTTTCTTATTTTTAAAGATTTTTTCCATGTTGCAGGGGATAAAATGTAGTTTATCGCGATATGTAAAAGTAACATACAGGGTCTTTTAAAAAACAAGGCACAATAAATTTGCATTTTTTCAAATGATACACCTTCTATAATTTCAGATATTTTTTTGAAAGAGCAATAAATACGCTATATAAAAATGCCATATACGGTATGTTCCGCTTTGTTGGTTTCTGAGATATTTAGACTTTAGAAAACGTATTTTGTTTATTTATATACCATCATATGTCGGCATATACGAGAAATTTAAATGTTTTGTATTTAGAAGTCGAATAGATTTTAATATTACAGGGTGCTCAGTTGAAGACTCTGTAACCTGATCCTTGTCTTTCCATAAATCAAAAGAAATTGAAAGAACTTATTTTTTATATTAGAGATGAAATTCCAAAAGTAATAGTATGTGATCAGGGTAGCAATAATAGAGGAGCATTTAAATTGTTGGGAGTAACCAAACGACAGACATATTTTAAATCAAATAGAAAAAAAATAATTGCGATTTTTGACGTACCTCATCTTTTCAAAAGCGTCCGTAATTCTCTCGGGATTGTTTAAATGGGGTGGAAAAACTTTTAATTTTGACATCATTAGGAAAACTTTTAATATTGACAAAGCCTCTAAAACAGCGAGGGCACTACCAAAAATATCTGAAAAACATATAAACTCAAACCGCTTTGAAAAAATGTCATGCAGCCTAGCATTGCAGGTATTTTCCAATAAAATGGCTGCGGCAATAAAAACTTCTGTGCAAACAAATTTAATTGATAAAATAGAAGGGATGGACACCGCAGAATTTGTTTTAGATTTGAATAACTTATTTGACGCATTAAATAGTAAACGTTTATATGATAAGAATCCCTTTAATAGCGGCCTTTGTGATGGAAATCTACCTGTAATGCAAGTACTGAAACATGGAAAGGATATTTTTTCGTCGTTAATCAAGGTTAATAAAAATAATAGGCATTCCCCATTTAAAAGTAGTAGACCACCATGTTTTGACGGGATGGTACAAACATTAAATGGTATTTTTGAGCTTTTTGAAGATGAAAAGAAGGACGGTAATTTTTTTCTTTTAACAAATCGTTTGAATCAAGACTTTTTGGAAAACTTTTTTTCTGTAATTAGACAAAGAGGGGGGTGGAAAATTTTATTAAAATCTTCCAATATTTCCAACTGTGAGGAGGACCTAGACGCCCAAATCACTTTTCTTATCAAAAATCAGAAATCATTAAATAGTTAACGTTTATATGATAAGAATCCCTTTAATAGCGGCCTTTGTGATGGAAATTTACCTGTAATGCAAGTACTGAAACATGGAAAGGATATTTTTTCGTCTTTAATCAAGGTTACTAAAAATAATAGGCATTCCCCATTTAAAAGTAGTAGACCACCATGTTTTGACGGGATGGTACAAACATTAAATGGTATTTTTGAGCTTTTTGAAGATGAAAAGAAGGACGGTAATTTTTTTCTTTTAACAAATCGTTTGAATCAAGACTTTTTGGAAAACTTTTTTTCTGTAATTAGACAAAGAGGGGGGTGGAAAATTTTATTAAAATCTTCCAATATTTCCAACTGTGAGGAGGACCTAGACACCCAAATCACTTTTCTTATCAAAAATCAGAAATCTATAAATAATAGTAATAAAAGTTCACAGCTACTGCCCTCCAACGAGGAACAGAATAATCAGAACTCAGCATTTTTATCGCCAGCTAGTAGTGATACATTTGATGAAACTACCAGTTTAGAGGAATGTGCTGTTAATTATTATGCTAGGTATCTAGTTAGGAAAACAATTAATAAATTTAATTGCAGTAACAGCAGCAATAATCTTCAATCCGATTCCGATTCTATACTCTCTGATTCAAAACAGATATTTTTATTAAATAAAAATTATGAATGTGGCAGAAGAGCTTTGGTAGTACTTTCACTGGGAGTTGAACATATAATTCAACGTTCCTGTAGAATATTCAGTAAATATTTAGAACATCATAAATCCGAAGAGTTTCTTGCGACCAAAACAAAAAATCAAATTCTTATAAAAGTGCAGCATTGGCTGGGCGATAATTCCAACCCTTGCTATAAACACAAGACATTTCTTATAGAACATCTTCTAATAACAAATTTGTTTAAATTTTGTAAATGGTCAAGATACTCGTCTAAAAATTATGATCAAAAATTAAAAAAATTAAAACACCAGTAAACTTGTGTCGATTGCTATTCTAATACTACATTGCGCTTTATATCGATATTGCTTGCTGACAGCGACTTTTATTATTTGATGTGTTGTATTTATAAATGCTACTAAATATATCCGTTAAAGTGTATTTAAATTTTTATACAGAGCTTTTCTTTTATGCCCCCCATCCCTTAATTTTTTTGAATACACCAAATTAGAGATTTGAAAGTGGGTATGAGGAACTGGGTGCATAAATACTATGTTTTAGTGAAAGTTGACATTTAATTACCTTTACAATGATACCTACTTAGGCCCACTTTAACTCGGTAGTTTCCGAAATATTGACAGTTTAGGATCGAATATTTCCTATTTTGAAAGGCTCTAGCAGCTAAACTAAATAAATTCGAACAAAATGGTTTTTATTTCCCTGTTTAGGTTGTCCTAGGCAATTAACTGGTAATAAAACCTTTTTGATTTTTAAAAGTCAAATGTTAATAATTTTTATCTGCTACAACTATTTTTCAGATTCAAATATCAAAACCATTTTATTGCCAATTAATAGCTTATGACAATTAAACTAAAAAAGTAAATATAGTTTCAAAGATTAATGTAAGGTTAGGACATAATCTTTGATAGTTTTATTTTAATTCATATTTTAGCCTAACAAAATTGGAAAATTTTGATTTTCAACTGACAATATTTCGGAAAGTACTGAATTAAAGTGGACATAACAGGGTATCTAAGTTATCATCCGCCAAATTTTCAAGTGTCAAATTCAAACGAACACATAGCATTTATGTACTCAATACCTCATACCAAGTTTTAAATCTCTATAATTTGATACGTTTAAAACTTGAAGGAGGTACATTAAAGAAAAGCTCTGTATTGCTAAATTCTTGTAAATATGTTTCTTTTATTTTTATTAATGATCTAATAAGATATCTTTTTGACTTTTCTGGCTGGTACATAAGAGGTAATTAAACGATGTTTGTATTTTTATTATTCTTTAATTAGTTCCTTCACTAGTAAGGAACAGGTTAAACTTCGCGTTTTTAGATGCATATTTTATACAGCGTTTTTTATGTCCACCACCATTTTCTGAGAGGATCAAACAAGAGATTTTAAACTTATAGTATAAGGTATTGGGTACATAAATACTATTTTTAGTGTAAAATTGACATTTGAAAATTTCAAGATGGCGGTTGGGCGCCATATTAAAAGAACAAATTAAATGAAAAAAAGGAGGGGGGTCTCGTGATACCTCGTTTAAAAAGTATTTTAATTTTCTCACACTGATACCTAGTTATGTCCACTTTAACTCAGTAGTTTCCAAAATATTACCATCGAAATTTTTCGATTTTGAAAGGCTCTAGCACCTAAACTAAATACTTTGGGACACTTTCCTATTTTAGTTTGTCATATACAACTTATTGGTTATAAAATATTTTTTATTTTTGAGAGTCGAATATTTAGTTTTTACCAAAAAATGTTTTTTCTTTTATTAAATTTAAAAATGAAAATTGTTGTATTATCAAATAGTAGCCTATGACAAACTAATATAAAAAGTGGTAATCATATTATTTTAATTCATTTAGTTTATCTGCTAGAGCCCATCAAAACCGAAAAGTTTCGATTTTCAAACGGCCAATATTTCGGAAACTACTGAACTAGACGGAGCATATTGTGTTATTGTAAAAAGAAGCAAAAGACCTTTCAAATAGGGTATCACAAGACCCCCTTTCTATTTAAATTTTCGTTCGAAAATTGTGCCTCGCAGCCATTTGGAAATTTTCAAATGTCAATGTTACACTAAGGTATAGTGTTTATGTGCCCAAAATATCATACCAAGTTTCAAATCTCTAATTTGATCCGTTCAAAAAATAAAAGGAGGGAACATTAAAGAAAAGCACTGTATAGTGTATATGTATTAGTATATCAGTATTTTGTATTTATTATTATAACTAATATTATTAGTATATCAAAAATATTGTTTTTTTATATATTATGAGATATGAAGAGTTTTTCATTAAATTCATTAAACATAATAATATGTATCTTCAAAAATCGATTTTATTAAAATTGTAATTTATTTAAATTGCATTTTAAACATTTTTAAAACGTTTAACATCTGTATTGTTTACAAAAACATTTTGTCGTATTATTACGAAAAGTAAATAAATTGTTTTCTCACTTTCCGGATACCGTATTATTGTGTATGATAAATCTTATTACGGTACTAAGAAAGAAGGTTAAGTATGTAGATTCATTCTAACCATAAATCAGGGTATCTCAGAATGATATTTACAAGCCATGACTCTACTTAAAATAAAGATATGGATTTAAAATTTTTACAGAATGAATCAACAAAAACCGTACCATAAGAACTATAAGCGTTGATTTATAGAGGAATCAACGCCATAAGACACTCCCCTAGAGCATATATTTAAAGAGCAATCAAAAAACGTTTTCCACAAAAGTTACAGATTTTAAATAAAATCTTTATTTGCCGTCGGTAGAAAAAACATTTAAGCAAAGGATAAGGCATAAGAAATAATGTGTTGGAGAATTAATTTAAAATTGAGAATGCGTGTGAAAGCATTTCTCTCGGTAACACGTTGATTCTTACGACAGGATCTTTCTCTATTTACTCGCCCATTTTTCAAGATAGATATACAAAACTTGGTATATTTACAATCAAAGAAAAAATATCTTTCTAAATATCTAAAACTACATACTAACTGTATATATCAGAGCAAAATAACTTTTTCAATTGAAATATTGCTTGTAAAATCATTGGGGGACACCCTGTCTATAGTCTATATATACCTAGTCATAAATTTATTTTACTTTATATGGTATTTACGGTATTGTGGCAAAAGATAATAAAATATAAAGCAAGTATTCTTTTGTAATATTAGTATATTACATATTATTATCACAGCTAATATAACATACAGCTCCCCTTCTTAGGGTCGGCACCTTTATTCTGGCGGTCGAAAACCAAGTGAGATGAAATTGTCGTTTCCTTTTCTCGCTGGTGGGAAAAGTCAGAGCCAGACTAAACTGATTTTGAATATTGTAATAAATAACTAGTTTGTGACTAAATAACTAGTTTGTGACGGACAGTACCGGAGTAGGCAATGTTTAAATTTACATTGATATGGTTATTGTAAAGCGATTTAATTGAATAATTAGAATATTATTAATGATATTAAAAACCAATAACCGACATAGTCTTAATAAAGAGTAGCGTAGAGTTGTATATACCGGGTGTCAACGATTCTATTAGACAGGCCATAACATGTAAAGTATTTGACGTATCAAAAAGAAATTTGGTATAGGTAAATGATACATAAAGGAGAGAGTTTTCGCATATTTTTTACTTTCCGGTCACTTCCGGTTTTACCGGAAATGACTTCAGTTTCAATGTTTTAAATGAAGCACTTTGAATATTTTTACATTTTTGGATTACTGAGACAATTCTGAATCAGAATATGAAATCTTTTTACGCCTACTTGATTTTTTACAGCCATTTTTAAAATTGCATCTAGGTGGCCATAACCGGACGCAAATTAATCTAAGGACCTAAAATAATGAGAGAATAATACAATCGCTAAGTTTTAGTGATTAGTCTGATAACTAGGAACAAGACAAGTTGATAAAATCAAATTTTTGTGTCGTAACTTTTTTTTCCAAATGGCGACCCTTTTTAGACAAGCACTTTTTAAAAAGAGGATTATTTTGCGAATCTAACGGAACAAACTTTTTTACGATTGGATTAGAAATAAGCTCAAAAATGAAATATAACTTAGGAAAAAGTATGCCATGGATAGCCATGCTGGATATTAAGTAAAATTTTTTGTCTTGACAGTGACACAATCGTATGTCTGCTCAGAAAGAATAGGTGAGTGTCACTGTCCAAACAAAAAATCCTACTTAATATCCAGCATGGCTACCCATGGCACACTTGATAAAATTTAATAATTGATTATCAAGTATTTTTCTAAGTAATATTTAATTTTTGAGCTTATGTTTAATCCAATCGCAAAAAAGTTAGTACCGTTAGATTCGCAAAAAAATCCTCTTTTCAAAAAGTGCTTGTCTAAAAAGGGTCGCCATTTGGAAAAAAAATAGTTAGCACAAAAATTTGATTATTATCAACTTCTTTTGCTCCTAGTTATCAGACTAATAACTAAAACTTAGCGATTGTATTATTCTGTCATCATTTCAGGTCCTTAGATTAATTATTAGCGTCCGGCCATGGCCACCTAGTTGCAATTTTAAAAATGGATGTAAAAATCAAGTAGGCGTCAAAACTTTTTAAAATGTCATAATCTGATTCAAAATTGCCTCAGGAATCCAAAAATGTAAAAATATATAGAGTGTTCCATTAAAAAAGCTGAAACTGAAGTCATTTCCGGTGAAACCGGAAATGACTGAAAAGTGAAAAATATACGAGAACTCTCCTCTTTATGTACCATTTAACTATATGAAATTTCGTTTTGATACATCTAATACTTTACAAGTTATGGCCTGTCCAATATGTTCGTTGACACCTGGTATGTATACTAATAGATAAAGGAAAATGATGTTAAATAAAATTCCATGGTATTTTATGATTTCAGTGGTTATTATTAAGTAAATGAAAAAGAAAAAATTACACAAATGTTTAATAGTAAAAAATGCTTATGGAGTAAACTAAACAGAAATATTTTTATAAATTTTTCCATATTATTAATTTATTCCTGCTTATATTTTTGTTTCCATTTATTGTTTTTAGCGTATAATAGATTCTTACTCTTATATATAGATTAATGACAAATTCTTTGGGAAAGTATTCACATGGATGAATAAAATGCAATGATTTAGTTAAACCAAAAAGATTGCTACAAAGGTTAGGTTTTATTGCAAGTGTTTCAAAGTGTTCTTGAAATATTAGTTCGACTTTACAAATAAACTCTACAAATTTATCATTTGGCATTTGTAGGTTTCCAAACGTATCTTTGTCGGCATTTTCATATGCTTTTAAAAAACAATAAACGGATGAATCATCTAAATCTTTGTGGTCTTTGCTATATTTAATGCAATTATCACAAGAGTGAACTCGAAGGGATTTATTTAAAAGATATCCACACACATACCTTATAAAATTTTTTTCTAACATTTCATCTCGGGAATAATTTATTTTATTAATTTCGAGGCTTACTTCTTTTAGTGAACTGGTCTCTTCCTCAGGTATAGAATCGTCTTTACAGTCGGGAAGCCTTAAGAGCATTTGATCTGCATATGCCTCACAATTTTCTGCACCTGAGTTAAGTAAGTTAACGCACTGCAACTTTCTAAAAGTTCTGTGAAACTGTATGGCTGTTGGGTTGATGCATTTGCCGTTTTCACTTCTAATTTTACCAAAGTGATTTTCAAGACAATCTTGGTTTAATTTTCGGGTAAATAAATAATCAAAACTAGCATTCTCACGAAGATAATTAAATAAATTTAGAATACTATTGATAGAAATTTGAAGACATTTAATGAATTTAACTTTTTTCGTTAAGTTTACATTATTTCTATCTCTAACTTCAAGTTTCTCTAAAAAGGATAGGCATTCAGTCAAAAACTCCATTTGAAAGGGTTCCCCTTTGAAGGCTGCATTATACCTTTTACCGGGTGAAGTTTGTGACGAATTTAAAATATCAAAGAGCTGGTCTATTCTCTTAACAAACTCTGCAGTCTCAGTGGCTTCTGCAGGTAGAGAACCAAATCTGATGTAAAAACTCATGCCTACAAAAACAGAATTGCTAAATACTTGTGTGGCAAGTTTAACTTTCATTTTTTGAAAATTTGTGGGATATATATGTGAGTCAGTTAATTTATGTGCTGCTTTAACCGGAAATTTTTTATCTATTTCATAAAAGTCAATTATGTACTGCCAAGAAATTTTTTTACCATCAACGTAAAAGTCATACTTCATTAGCATATTTCTAATGGCTTTTATAATATGGGGCACATCAAAAATATAATAAAGGTAACGATTTTGAAGGCAAAAACGGCTATTTTGAATAGAGATATTTAAAATATTACTTAATTTGATATTATTAGAACCCATGTCAGAAGTAACTGCACAAACATTTAAGCCAATATTTTTCAATTTTTGCAAAGCTTTACTTAAATTTTCGTGCAATAATTGCGCCGGACAAGAAGTATGACAAAGAAAATAGGCGAGAGGCTGTTTCCATTTGCAATAAAGTCCTCTTAACATGAACACGCATGCAGTCAAAGCTGGTTTAAAGATCTTCTCTTCTTTGTCATCTATGGCCAGTCCAATTATACAGTCTTGAGACCGTTCATAAAACAAATTTGCTTTAATAGACATCTCATCAAAACATAGTAGGCAATACCTATTTTGCTCTTGAAAACCGTCAATCTTTTTTTTTAACAAATTATAAAATTCAGCGTTTT
This sequence comes from Kuschelorhynchus macadamiae, assembly GCA_030620095.1. Classification (NCBI taxonomy): domain Eukaryota; kingdom Metazoa; phylum Arthropoda; class Insecta; order Coleoptera; family Curculionidae; genus Kuschelorhynchus; species Kuschelorhynchus macadamiae. Next base: position 152,807 of record JAUTXW010001280.1, read on the forward strand.
CTAATCCTGGTCTTATTTTAATAGCTCGAATTTCTTTTAACAATGTATTGGGAGCTGGAAGGCTATATTTATGCATTAAATATTTTTTATAAACTCGGGGACCGGCAAAATATATGGACAAACATTCAGTTTTGAACTCTTTACTATAACGTCTACCCTTTGGATGTTTTCGCCCTTGTGATATCTGCATATTAATAATTTTAGCAGTGTCGACCGAATTGCAAAATTTGAATGTCAGAGACATATATTGATTTAAAGTTATATTATCTAACTGACTATCTAATTGTCTTTCGAGTGTCTGAACTTTTTTTCGCAAATATTGATTTTCTGTAGTAAGAGATTTAATGTTGCGTCTATATTTTTTCTTCCTCGGAGTATCAAAAGATAAGTTGGCTGATGCTTGGGTAGAACTTGGAGACATCAGAGGGGGACTACTAGCATCGAAGGGTCTGGCTTCAGTTTGATTCTCGGTTTTCCCTGGAACTTCAACTTCGGTTTCCACCTCGATTTCGTCCTCGGTTTTCACGTCTACGTCGCGGTCGTCCTGAGTTTCACCCTCGACTTGGACCTCGGTTTCCACCTTGTCTTTGGCCGTGGTTGTAGGCTTGATTCTGACTATGTTTGTTTGACCTACTAGAAGAAGAAAATAACATCAGTTTATAAATAATTCAAAGATCGTAGAAAAAACGTATTTCCTTCACACCAACCATGGTGCAAAATTCGCAAAAAAGATCCTTACACTTTTATTTAGCTGTTACAACTTAACAATACAAAATTATAGAATATCGTAAATACCTGGGTCAGTATTTGTGATAGCTGGAACTAAAATTCTGTCATCCAGAACTCTGATTTTCGCAGGAAGTAGCAAGGGTCTACTATATGCGTGGTCACCCTTAATGCTCTTAGAACTTCCTTCAAGAGATGGAAATAATGTAGGAACTGCAGTGGCTTTCAATCGTGTATGAAGATGACTAGTATACATTTTTTCTTCAAAATGGTCTTCACAAAGAGTGTAGCTATTATGAGCTTTTTCCAATTTGTCTAACAGATCCTCTCGATTGGCTTTCATTGCCCATACCTTAGCTCTGTAAAATTTAAAAAAAAACGAAGATAGTATAAAAAAATAAAAATGTTATTTAGTAATTCCTTTTGGCTCTCAATTTTACCGGAATTGACCCCTAATTTATTTTTTTTTTAATTAAGTAGAACTAGTGTTTTAAAAAAACCGGCTTTTTTCCAATTGGAAGTATATTAATTTAATTTTAAAGTTTTTAATTAATACATTTTGGTTCTTTATTTTTAACTTTTTAAATTTTCTTTACTAATTTTAAGGAAGAACATTTTTTGTTTCTTAACTTATTTTTCATGTTAACAAAAATAAAAACTAGGATAATTATAAATTGTATTTTTCCATATTTTGTTTTTTTTAATCTTTTGGAAAAAAACGGATTTTTTCGGGAAAAACCCGGTTTTTTCCGAGGTGTTAAAACACTAAGTAGGACTCTGTATATATTTTTTTGTGCTATCGCATTCAACCTAAACTTAGCTTTTCAACGATATTTTAATTTTTGTTTTCAAAATGGCGACTAGACAGCAATTTTTTTGAAAATTCAACTTTGCCGCTTTATAAAAAAAAAATGCATTTATACAGTACAAAATTTAAAACTGTTTTGTTTTTTTTTTAGAACACTTCACAATGACTATAAAATAGCCATTTATTTTAGAGAAAGGCTACCTGATTTGTCAAGGATGTCTAGCATATCGTTATCTTGAAAATAAAGTTAAGCATGCGACACATCTTTAAAAACGTAATTTTATGGCGAAAATGACTTATAAAATATACAAGGTACCATTAAAGTAAATGCTCTTTCGATTAAAGAAAAGTAAAAAATTCAAAAAATAAGTTTATTTTGGACTATTTAAAACATATATTTATAAATAGCGCCTGTATTTTTTGTAAAATGCGGCAATGTTGAATTTTGAAATAGGTGTCCAGCCTCCATTTTGCAAAAAGTTAACTTGTGGAATATAGTAGAAGACTATTATAGGCTGAATAAAATAGTGCAAAAAATATACAGGTTTTTTTTCTTTAAATAAAAAGCAGAGTCACTTCCGGCAAAATTCGAAGTAACTTTTAGTTGTTTTTGCATCGGAAATTTGTCTCTTATGGAATTAGACAAATGTTTCAAATTTCAAATAGATATTTTTAAGACCACAAAAATATCAGCTTGTTACTTGTCTCATGTATCACCCGGTCACAGCAAACTTGGTTCTAAAAGCAACACCTATATTTTCAAAAATGATAAAGTTAAAGGGAAAATAAAGACCCCAGCTTGCAGAAAATATTCAGTACTTCTTAGAACTTAAACATCTTTTAAATTTGAATTTCTTCGAAATATACGCACACGATCGTTAGAATCGCTAGGTTTTTAACTAATCTTGTCATTTATTGTGCACGTTCTATATATTTTTTGTGTAGTGCAGACTCTATAGATTGTAAAAAATCAAAGTTAGGGGCTTTCTAGTAAAAAACAACTATGACTATGTACTATGAAAAAAAAATTTTTTTTTCAAAAAAACACACATACCTCAAAAAAAACCGCTGCCAATGGAATCACTACTTCCACATCGTGTCAAACTAGTACCTATATATTTTCTTACCCGACCCTTGTTTTCAGACGAAAAAAAAATAAAATTTAGAATTTCAACCTACTCTCCTCCCCTAAAATTTTATTAAAATGATGAACGAGTTTTGAAATTGAAATCAATACCCTCAAAAACCCATAGAACTACGTAACACTCGATTTTTTAAACAGCATAATTTTCATCCCCTAACCTAACCTAACATAGCCTAAACCCCTTATTTTCACAGAAATCTCAAGCAGGACATATAACATGATCATTTACAAAAAATAACTATTTTTTACCGATTAACCCCACCTTTCCCTAAGCCGTTTTTGCATAAAAGCGATCAGAATCATTCTCCTATGGACTGCTCTTCGTGTGCCAAATTTCAGCGCAATAGCCCAAGTTATCGCGTAATCTGACATACAGACAGACAGACAAACAGATTTTTTTCTCGCCGAAATTAGTTTTTTTACAGGTTTTGAGTCATTTAAACTCGGCAATTTACAATCAATAACTATTTTTTACCGATTTACATCCTCTTCCCCCTAAGCCGATTTTTCCCAAAAACAATCCGAACCATTCTCCTATGGACCCCTCCCTGTGTACCAAATTTCAGCTCGATAGCACAATTCCTTCGAGAGTTATCGGGTAAACAAACAGACCGACAGACAGAAACATTTTTTTCGCCGAAATTAGGTTTTTTACACGTTTTGAGTAATTTTAAATCGATTTAGCGAAAATAATTTTTCGGACATTTTTTTGCCGACACCAAAGCCGATACTATACTTCCCCGTCTTTTGGAGATGTGGAAGTAATATCTGCTTTTTAAATTCTAAAACTCTTAAAATTGTGTTTTAAAAAAACTAAGCTAATCTCGCAATCAGAATAAAAAATCTTTTTTCTAAATTTTCAGAACAAATAATTGAAAAATTTGCCATTTTGTTTAACATCCTGTATAAATAAATTTTTGGCTCAAGCGAGTTTTACTCCTAAATCGGTATTATTCAATAAAATTTGCAAGATAAGAAATAGCTGAAAACCGCATCTCAATATCTCTTGTTTTAAAAATATTCAAATTTTACCTAAAAATTCACCTGTCCCGTTTACTCTGTACAACAGTGCATTCGATAATTAATGGACATAGTGCATTTTTTGCACCTAAATATTTATTTCCATTCGTACTAATTATATAACCACACGTTTAAAAGAAATAAAACATCATAAACCAAGACAGTCGCCGGCCCTTTGGAGTTTCGGGATAATAAATCTGTATTAGAAATATTGCTTTTTTTATTTTTCTAAAGGACATATTATATTCATGCAAATTTTATTCGATTTTGACCATTGGAAATACCTACCAAGAAAATATTTTTATCTGATCGAAAGGCGCCGGCCGGGGTTGTCATTTGCATTTTACTATACCAGACCATTAATTACTTCAAAGTATGGCCTATATTATTCGAAAAAAATCTACTCTACCTGCCCCACCAAATAAAAGCCTTTTTATTGATCTAATATATCTTCCTTTACCTGCAAGATTTATTTAAGTACCTAAATTAAAATTTTAATAACCAAGTTCGAAAATAATAAATTCATATTCTATACTTTCAAAGAGGCGCCTATCCGATTTTTTAATAAATAAAATTTCATTTTAGGCTGAAAAACTGATTAGATGTATTACCAACGGGTTTATTTGTCTTAATCGAAACATTTTATAAATCTATAAGTAATTGAAAAATAAAAGAAACCTCAAATTATTTTAAGGAAAAATTAGCGAATAAACTAAAACTTTTGTCAACCCATGCGGTAACTAAAACGTAAAGAACTATAAAAAACACTATTTACGACTTTAATTATCTTCAACAAACCATCACGTAAATAATTTCAGAGTCTATTGACAAATTAAGATTTTAAAAAATAATGTATTGCAAATTACCCGGAAACTACTAACTTTTAGAAATATTCTTAATGAGATAAAAATTTCTAATAAAAAGCATGGACTCCAGAAATCTGTTAATAGTAATTTTAATTTAATAACCTCTCATCGTCTTAATCTCATAATTTAGTACAGTTGTGGTAAAGTCTCCACAAAGCGAAATCATTTAAATGCATGGCTTTTGTTTAACAAGTAACCATCAAATATAAACCAAAAGTAGATATAAAAAAATGGCGCGGATGACGCCTGACGTCTAGAAAAATATGAAAAAGTTTCAAACTATCACGTAAACAATTTCAGAGCCTAATAACAAATTATTATTTAAAAAGGTAGTTTAGTGTATTGCAAATTATTCGGAAACTACTAACATTTAGAAATATTCTTAAAGAGAAAGAAATTTCCAATAAAAAAGCGCGAACTCCAAAAATTCAATCTAATAATATAGTATAGCGAAATCATTTTAATTTTGTTTACAATAATTATCCGACTACAAATATTACCGAAAAGTATAAAAAAATTGTTAATTAAAAATAGACTCCTTTTATGAGAAATCAATAAAATGTTAATAGATCCCGAGTTATTTGCAAAAATCTTCTTTCTTTATCTTAATTTATTAATATCTTTAATGTTATGTGTGTTTATGTGACGTAATTCCAAATCCAATATCGATATTAATTTGCGCATATGTTTAGAAGCAATAACAAGAATTAACACCATTTTGAGTTATTGAACTGGATTAGAAGGCAGGAACTTTCAAAAACAAAAAACAATACTTTTTTAGTTAAAGATAATCGATATTAGTGTTATAAAGCATCAGTTCTTTGCAAATTCCATAAGAGATATTTTATGAAAAATATGTTTTTAACAATATCTTTCATACAACTTTTCATTTTTCCAAAAACTTAGCTTTCGTGGCTGCAATGTGAAAAAGTGTTTTTTCATCCATACATTTTTGTGTGTTACAGTCATTAAAAAAAGATAATGCTTCAAAAACATATTTCAAATTTGTCTAATTCAGTAACACTAAAAGCCAACAAAAGCCCGGAAAACTTTTAATAAGTACTTACCGGTCAGCCTCTTTGGGAAATCGAAAAAATTTTTTCTTGGAGTTATAGCCTTTATTAAAACAGGATCGCACTGCACAAACATGATGATGTCCAATCTTTTTTTCACTCATTATACTGCAAAAACAATTTAAAAATATCTATGTAATTAAACTCTCGCAACGCACGACTATGGCTGCTGAACGCAAAATATTAATGCGAAGCGAATCATGCACGCCACAGTCGTCTTTTCCCACCAAATGGCTGCCAACCGCCGTGCGCGAAGGGATCGGCGCAAACCATTCCCGCTAAGAGAGATGTGGAGCTGTATGTTATATTAGCTGTGTTATTATCATGTTATCTTTTTGTCAGTTGATTGTTGAATTCATTTATGGCTAATACTTATACCTATTACTCGGTAGCTGATACCTTCTTTAGTTTCTTTACAAGTTTATTAGATTGCATATACTATGTTCATACCACGTGTAAATATCAGAAACCATTTTTATTAATATATATATTAGGAAAACCATTATTGTTTTTTCTATTTTAGTAATGTTATTTAATATTTTTTTTTAAATAATCTGAATACATTAATTTAGAAGACATTGATCTACTGATGTTTATACACTTAGTACTTTTTAGCCTACTTTTTAGTAAACACCAACTATTAAACCTGTGAGTTTTTAACAAACATAGCTAAAACTGATTATAATAGTCATTTTACTTTTTTATCCAAAACCGACGCGTAATATAAGCGCTGCTGACCAAACTTCTCATGTAATTGCTTCAAATCGAAATAAATGCCTTCTAAACAGCGCCCCTTGCGGTCCCGAATCGCTCGTTAAGAGTAGCTTTCTACTGCTGGCTATAATTTTCTTTGGTTTTAGCATCCCTAGATGCCAATAAATATGTTTTATCAATTCCGTTGCTCCGTCTGTCTGTCTGTTTGCCAATTTGCGGCATATATTAAAAACCACTTACCAGATTGACTTCAAATTTTGGTTAAGAATTAAGGGTCATATGTGGGATGTAAATGTAAATATCCAAAATGGCGAAATAAAATGGAGGCCTAGTTAGTGAAACGTAAAAAAAATATATTATTAAAAAACTACTTATCCAATGTATCTCAAATTTTGTACAAACGTCAAAGTATTAGGATCCAGTAAAAAAAACGAAAGTCTCTTTTTTAATTGTCGACGTTTCCAAGTTTATTGTTGCATTCTCAGGTTCGCAGATATTTCCCAGATATTAAGATTCTAAATGGTTTTCGATGGTCGATCTTCTTGTTGTTAGAGTGGTGTATTATTTGGGATTAGGAAATATCTACAAACCAACGGAGTAGGTAAAGACTGATAATATGAGTTTTATGCTGGATATAAAATCTATGTGTCCTGAGGATGCAACAATAAAGTTGCGAAACGTCGAGAATTTAAAAAATGGATTATATTTTTTATTACTGGATCCTAACCCCAACTAATACACCTCTCTAACATTAACGAACACCTTAGAAAATGTTAGAAACATAATATTTGGGAAATATCTGCGGACCAACGGAGTAGGTAGATTGATAAAATTAGTTCAAAAATCATGTTCAATTGACTTTAAATTTTGCATGTGAAAATGGGAGAAACTGGTACGAATTCAACATGACGTAGCAAAATGGCGGTATGTGTCAATATAAAAACTACTTATTGATTTTATTTTAAATTATGCGCAAGTCAAGGGTGGTATAGATAGAAAGAAAATGGTAAAATATTAGTAGGAATCCAATATGATGGAACAATATGGCGCCCAATAAAAACAGAAAGATATTATATGTAACAATATATACTGTAATTATGTACTCAACTAAACTGGGTCACACTTCACTATTTCTAAGAAATGGAAAAAAATATCATAACGAGAGAAGTTCCGGGTAAAGGAAATTTACCTACTTTTTGATACTGATATTTTAAAGGTGTAATTAGTCCGCCATTTTGCTTAAGCATAAGGGCTCCTCACCAAAATTTTACCGGTTTAATCCCTATGCCACACTTGATTTTTGTTCAAAATTTAATTAAGGTAAACTAGATTGGTAGTTTTTTAATGATGCATTTTTTAACATTTCATTAATCCGCCATTTTGTTCCTCCATACTGGATTTTTACAAAAAGATTATCTTATATCCCCATATGACCATCAGTTTTTGATCAAAATTTGAAGCCAATAGGATAAATTGGTAGTTATCAATGCCGCGAACAACAGATAGACAGACCGACAATACAATACTTTCGTATTTTAAAGCATTTATCTTTCTTATAAGCAGCAGGGTAATAGAGATACAACTTGTCCTAGGATACTTTTTCTTTTTGTAAAAATAAGTAAGATGCACCATAAATAGTTTTTTACAGTGACTTATAATATTTTATTAGGCTGCCACTTTTTTCCTTCATCTTGAATTCGTAGCAAACTTTTACCAGTTCATCCCCTTATCATACTTGATTGCTGTATAAAATCTGAAATCAATCTATTACTTAAGTCGTTTTTCAGACTGATTTTTTAAACATTTTATAAAGCCGCCATTTCGGATTCATAAAAAAGATTAATTAATTCATCTTCCTATATCACAAATGACTTTTGTGCAAAATTTGACGTCAAGTGAATAAGTAGTTTTTTTACACATTTTATTAGGCTACCATTTTGTTCCGTCTTGTTCGATTTTTACCATTTTTTTACGATTGTGAAAGTGTTTTAAAACGGATTTGAACGGAGTTTAATTCGGATTTGGATGTGATATAAAAATAAGCTTGTAAAATGTTGGTATAAAATCGAAAATGCAGAACAAAAGGGCGCCCTAATAAAATTTTGAAAAAATTAATGTAAAAATCTACTTATCCTTCCTATTGAATCCTTCATTTTCTCTACAAAAGTAAAAAAACACACAATTTATATCGGTGTTACTTACTGACTATGGGCGGAACTATATAGAGTCATGCTCGACTATTCCTAAATAAATGTTCATAACCATGAAGGTTCCGGGTAAAAGCAATTTACCGATTTTTTTTTAAACTAAACCAAATTTAAATAAGCATAATCAACTTGACATTTGTATGTCCCCCCCTTCCTTTTACTCTTTAACTAGCCCTTTATCTGTTATTGAGTTATTGGATGTAACTCAGGAGTAGAGTTAAATTCCTAAACCAAAAAAATACCATAATCAATATATGACTTCTTATTATTCATACTTATTCCTCACTTGCTTTATTGACTTTGACCCAACAGACCCAAACAGTTACAAAAAGAATCTTTTTTTGTGGTCGATATTAGACCCAAATTGGATGGCTCTAGATAGGGCGATAGCCCCTCTCCTATAGATACGCAACTACAAGTAGTTAACATAACATGAAGCTACTGCTAAGCGAAACTGTCACAATACACAAAGAATTACCCAAAAACTGTGTTTAACAAATTAGATTATACGATATCCAGTGTATCATTTTTTTATTTTTTTTAATTCATTTTTATTTTATTATTTATTTTTCATAACTTCATTTACATAATCTATACAAAAAAATATATCGAGTTTATTTCTTCCATAAAAAGATTTTTATGCCAGGAAATGGAATTCTACCAAAATTCTATACATTTTAATAGTCCATTTGTGCAACATTAAGGTTAATTGGATAAGTATGTTATTAATAATGATTTTTTAAATATTTTATTAGGTCATCATTTTGTTCCACCACATTAGAGTTTTACTAATATATCACCATTTTCTCTCTATTTTACCCTTGATTTTTGAGCAAAATCTGAAGACAATTGGATAAGTTGTTTTTGATCTTTCCCGCGTAGAGACGAACGACAGTCCGACTGAAATTCATGTTTTTCGGGATCCAGGAACAAACCCCTAAATGCAAAGATCTGCAAAAATCCAGGAGGGAGATTTTTCACAACTGCAATATTTCGTTTTTACGAGGGAAGTAAAAATATTAATAAACGATAAAACAATGTATTACTCAAGTGTATTAGGAATAATCCTTTTTTGACAAATAAGACAAATTACATATTTTCTTCAGTTCGGAAAAAATGTATAGAAAAACCTTATTAATAAGAAAAGCACTATTTTTTCGAAATCATACTAGATATTACCAGGGACGGACATATAGGAGAAAGTTCCCCCCAATATTTTATACTGTTGGCAAAATCTTATGGTGGTAATATATGTTTGAAGAAGTTATCTTCATAATATGCTGTTCTCTATTTAAACTATTTTTCTTGCCTGAGCCAAGAGCAAGGATTTTTTTAGTCATCAGTTTCAATATTTTTGTGCCAGTGAATAAATATTGTTTTGGCAAAGCTGAAAATCTGTTGGTAAAATTGAAAAATTTGTTGAAAACCTGCTATTATTGTCCGGTTGAACTGTTCTCTTCAGTCCGTCTCTGGATATTATAAAAATTCCAAAATGTCCCAAATAACAAAATCGCGAAATATTTTTTATATTACAGGATTTTACGTTCTACCTGATGTTAAATATAATACAGCAAGTTATTATCCTACATTTGAAAGGTTATTGAAAATTTTATCCCACCTCATACCCTAAACTAAATGTTAACTTACCCCCACGCATCGCCAGAGCTAAGCTCCATCCCCTCGAATGAATCAATATTTCATAGTATGTTTTGTTCATCTGTTGAGTAACTTTGAAGTTATAAGATTTCAAAGTTAACCTAAAATTTTGCTTGTAATGTTTATTTTAATAAAATTAGCCTACACTTATAAATGTATAGGGTAAAAATCGTAACCACGATATTCGTATAGTTTTTAGAAGCGCTAATTTGATTTTAATTATTCCTCTTATGTAATTAAGGCTACAAATTGCCACAAATTTTAAACAGTATACACCAATCCAAAAATTAATTTTTATTTTCTCTCTCTATTTACACAGGTATATGAAGTACCTTGGGTGGGAGATCAACAGCCCCAGAGTAGTTACGGACCTCCAAATCAGCAGGCACCACCGCCCGTGTACGGACCACCTCCGGTGTATGGCCCACCTCCTCAAGAATATGGTCCTCCTGATGAAATAACAACTACAGACTACCCTAGTATAACCACTATAACACCCTCGGCAAATTCCACAAATATTACTGTGGATTCTAACAATGCTACTAGAAACCAGACTGGGAAATTACAGGCATTTGAAGAAGAGCTTTCTCGTGGACAATATTATATTTATCACCCAACAGGTTTACTTCAAAAAGTTACATACCTTACAAAGGACGACAGCAAGAACATGAAGTTTTCCGCTCAACTTCAATATAAAAATGTGGATCCAATTCTAGGTCCAATATATACATATGATCCTAATACATATATCTTTTCGCGCTTAAGCAGAAAATGATATCCATTTAACATTTTTTTTACAAATGTATAAATTGTGATAAATGTACTCGCTGGACAAAATTATTTCCGATTTTAACGCACAGTTTTTGGTCTTTAGTCTACAGCAGCAGCTATTATCTCTCGTATGAATTGCATTCTTTATATGTTTTAAAAGCTGGCTCTGTCAAAAATCACACCTGTATTTAAATCGGCCGATTTAAGAACATTGTTACCAAATACATGTTTTCTGTTGGATCTTTAACAGTTGACAAACAATTTGGGTTCCAATCTGGAAGATCTACAGCAGCTAATTTACCAAGATTTGTACAATATTTCTTGAATGCCTTGGATAGTAGTTTGGCAATCGATGCAGTCTATAGAGATTTATCTAAGACATTTGACACGTCTGGCCACTTGTTGCGATGAGTCTAGGGCTGTTAGTTTTAATATTGAATGCCAATAGCTTCAGGCATACCAACGTACTAGTGCCGTCTGGGGTACCACAGGGTCCTCGAAGTCTTATTGGGTGCTCCTTTGAGTTTTATTCCACATACCTCCGACATCTCAGAAGTCATTAAAAATGATTGACTTTGACAAACGCTGCAAGTCTTCCTACATACTGCTGTATTCTGCACGTCAAGATACTTTTTGGGTTTGTTCAATTTTTCTTTCACTTTTTCAGTCAGATTATTTCTATAAACATAAATTCTTCTTCAAAATCCAGCATGCTGACAGGGCCCCGAAGACTGAAAGTGATATTTCAATGTTTATTAAATGACAAAAATACCTCAACTACATTAAAATAAGTATTTTTAGCTTAACAAAAGTAAAAATTATATTGTACTTGAACAATACAAAATATTTTTAACTATAAATAAATATAAAACAAACCTTATGTCATAATAGTTCGGCCATTATTTAATACTGTGTTTCGTCGCCCTTATGTCAACAGCCTTAATTCTGGATACTAGCTGGCCAGGCAGACCTTTTGCGTTAGATTCCGTTAAATGGCGCGATGAGTTTTCGGTCAAGTTTAATTATAAGATTATTGGGCGCATTCACCATATCGTCCAGAAACGTTATTGAAGAAAAACGCTGATTTTATAAAAAAAAATACGCAATAAAACAATATAAAAAATAGTGTGGAAAGGTTTCGGTATCCAGACGATCATTTAAAAAGAATCATGTAAATGGGTGCAGTACAACTCTCTCACGAACTTGCTGAGAAACCTGGCTTAGTGTTGAAAATATATAGATTTTGCAAAGTGGCTTTTCGTTCGAGTTGGATTTATAGTAACTTATTTTTTCATGTTGTGCTCAAAAGTGTCTGTGGGTGTAATGGTATTGTATGATCTTCAAATTAGGTTCAAATACTTCATGAAGTGTGACATGGGTGAGCACACCGCTCTGTTTTCATAATTCTAGTACGCAGAATCCTCTTATTTACTTCCAAAATGTCTGATGGTCGAGCAGTTTTTTTAATAAATTAACAATATCTTGCGCAGTAGAACGCGGAACTGAAATTAATATTCGCCTTGCCGAAATGCCCCCTTTATGGGCATTAATGATTGATAAGCGTAAATCTTTTCAACAGGCCATCGTTCTTGAAAACTGTAAAGTAACTAATGTATAACTAATTAATCACATAATTACTTAAACAAAAGCATGTTTACACATAATTCGAATATTTGTTAAATACGCGTTTTGTTTTAGCAGCGTGAGACAATTACATGGCTCCCTACGATAGCAGTCGAACTATTATGACCTCCAAGTTAAACGATTAAGACGAATATTAACTATGTAGAATAAACATGGTTAAACAATCCAACATGTTGGCTACAAAGCGGTTTCGATTGAATACAGTAATAGTCTGGTTAAGGTACTTTTGATCCATTTTATCCCTTGTGATTCACTTAACCCCGGTTGACGGTATTTCATCTTTAATATGAATTTCAAGACATGGTAAGGAATTTTCTTGAAAAAGTTTAACGGACGAACTATTATGAGCTGGGATTCGTATATATTTTTTGCTCTGAGAACAAGTTCCTTTACAATATGAAACATTATTGGAAACTTTCAATTATTCGTTACCGAATATCGATGGCCTAGTGGAAAAAGCACGTATCAACGCTCTTTCCAAGAGCAACAAAAGCACTTTACGTATTTTTTTAAATTATTTTATTTTGTATGACCAATGTGATTTCTTTTTGGGTTAGTAATTTACAAGTTCAAAAATACCTAAGAGCTCATTAATACATATTACATGGTTATATTTCTTTATTTTTAAAGTTTCCTTTCAATTAAGCTATTAACCGCATCACGTTCCATTTGAATGTGACCCTGATGTAGGTACTTTTGCTTTATAGTTTTTTTCTTATCAACTACGTATTGCTCTCCAGCATTTCTATTCTGATAAGAACATTCATCGCTCCATAATATAATGGGTAAGTCATTCTGGGGGTACTAATTTAAATGGTAGATTATAATGGTTGCAAAAATAAATGAGGATACGTCGTCTATTTCACTCGTTGAGCGTGGGTTGCTCTTCATGTTGTATAGGGTAAAATTTGAATTTTAAGTCTTGTCTTAAAATAAAACTTATTAGCATTATTAATAAGACACACTTTGACTACATGTTTATTCAGCTTCGTCGATATTCCGTCGATATTTAGGAGATTTAATTGCCCATTTTTCAGTTTTTCGAATGTGTCTGAAAAGTTAAACTTGAGGGGCTTTTCTGGTCTTGTCTGTAGATGTGCGCTTTAGATTCAAAATCTAATAAAAGTATTCAAGATGCAACTTTTGTGGCAGTAGTGTGAAGACATTTTAGGGTGGATTTTGAAAAATTTATTTAAATAACGATCCTTTTCTATTAAGGTCTCTCTGTAATGTCGGGCGTGTAGATCTTCTGTTATCATTAACGACATCAACGGACTAACTTTTTGGCCAAGCTTTGCCATAAACATTTTCTCGCAAACTTATTTTTTTTCGCTTTTAAAAGATAGTTGTAAGTAGAGCTTCGTCGGGAATTCCACTAATTTACAAATATATACTTTTTTCTGATCCCACGTCAACTCGTTCGAAAATTTTAAAAATAAAACGCTCATTTTCACTTAAAGTACTGCAAAATCTGGATTTGCAATTAAAGCATTTTGCACACCAACAAGTTGGACTCGAAGTTCTAGCATCTCTTGGTTTGTTGAGTTTTGCTTCATCATTTTTATTTCGCGTGTAACCTATGTATTCCTTTTCTGTCATTCTTCTTTGTTTGGTTTTTGTCTTTGCCACTCCTCTTTAGTTGTCTTTCTTCTTTTTGATCCTTCCTCACAATTCCTAGCCTATCCATGTTCAACAGGATGTATCCCGTTTTCTACAAGGTTTTTATTTTGTACTAATTGTACTATATTTTCAGCAGCATCAACATTTGTCGCAATTTCTTCGAGATGTGTTTTACTCCTGTACCGTATTGTCATCCTTATTTTCCATGAATTTAAAATATACACTGCATATTTTCCTACTTTTCTGGACTTCTAACGCTTTCCCCTTCTATTATATTACAGTCTTAAAGTTTCATTGAAATCCCTTTCCATTTATACTTTGTCGATATCTATGTTTTCCTGCATGGTCGGTCTTATTTTCCATTATCAGATCTAAAATATTTGCCGCAACTTCCCCTTTAACATGTTTGTAGCTTCCGGATCTGAACATTTTTGTACATTTATTTACTGGTCACCTACGTTTTTAATCTTTTCTAGACTATTTTGATATTTTCATCTACATAATATGACTGTACAGTTTCACCATTACCACACCTGGTAATGGTGCTATATTACAGTACAAATTTGTTCATTATTTTGTTAGATTGAATTGGCTAACTGCACTGAATATTTAGATATGGATACTCGAAATAATTAAAAATTAATAACTCAAGATGATTTTATATTTATACCTTTTAAAATATAATATATACATATATATATATATATATATATATATATATATATATATATATATATATATTATGCTTGTTATTACTTAGCTAAAAACGTTCACATTACCATTACTTATTGGTTAAAACAGCAACAATAGGAAATCCACCACCATAATTACATTGAACCGAGTGATGATATTAATTGAATTATCTTCCGATTGATCGCGATGTTACAAGACTTTGTCATTACAAGCGGTTATTTAATACGAGGGCAAAGGTAACGAAATCTTATTATCGCTAAATGTGATGATGTGGTATTACCACTAGGCAATCGATATGTCGAGCCGGTTGATGATATTTTACAGAAAAAACTAGAGTGCAAATCGTTTTCTATCGAGATCAAATGGCTTTCAACATGATACTCCCTCGTTAATTTATTAAATAAAATGAATACACTTGTAATTTGAAATTTATTTGATACTGTTATTTATTTATATTTATGTTATTTACCTTAAGGTTATAAATTAGTTATACATGTTAAAAATACCATCCATTATAATATTTTGTATAAAGGGTTGTGTACCCATATGTAAATAAACGAATAGAGAGATTATTGTTGTTTATATTAGAACAAATGGCCTTGGCGATTTTTGTGCTAAAAAATGCGTGTTTACGAGAAAAGCGTAGTGGTACTGTTATTTCAAAGAATAATATAAAAAATGAAATCCTGTATTGAAATATGAAGTAACTTACCCCAAAACCCTTCGATAATGGATGTAACTCCTTTTTTGCTTGCTTACCGGTACTAGGTAGAGCTGATGGAAATTAGGAAAAAAGGAATGTAGGGAATACCGATTACCACACTCCCGACAATGTTTTTTTTTTAGTACGAAGAACCCTTGCAATCACAACTAAGTATTAAATTTGATTTCCGTAAATTAATTTTCACGTGCCGTTCACGCGAGTTGTATTGTCAGCAACAACAATTCGACAGCTAAACCAGTTCCGTACTACTTTTTTAAATTAAAATATCGAATATCTCGACTCAGAAAATGCGGCGTTGCCAATAATTGTCGACCTGTATTCCTAAATTAAAATTGGCGCAAACATACCCCGCGCCCTGAAAAATAAATTTTCAGCAAAATTGAAATCAAACAAAATAAATACATTATACCATCAAATGCATGGTAATTAACAATACCCGAATACCTAACTAAGTATTAATTGAGTTAAATTAACTAAACCATTAATTAACTTATTTAACCGCAGACAAAAAAGAAATTAAAATTCTTGCAGTAAAAAAAACAAAATCCAAACTTTATTGGGTTGGTAAAGGACATACCTTTTGCACCGAACGAGCAAAGATGCCTTTCCTAGTCTTAACTGTCACATTTGTCATAAAGGTTCATCCTTTCCAGGAAGAACCTTTATGATTCTAGCCAAAGGCCAATGAAGTGGTGGAGGATTGTCACCTTTTATAACAACTACTGTTCCAACTTTAATGTTGTGTGAATTCTCCGTCCATTTTTCTCTGATCTGTAAACTGGTTAAATATTCCATTCGCCAGCGTTTCCAGAAGTCCTGAACCATCCTATCTATTAGTTGAAACCTATCTAAACGATTAATTTGAATTTCTGATAAATCTTCAGCTGGTAAGCTCTTAAGCGGCATAAGAGTCAAAAAATGCGCCGGAGTCAAGGCTTCTGGAGCTGACAACTGACACAAAGGGCGTGAGTTCAATATACACTCTATTTGAGAAAATAAAGTTGTATATTCTTCATATGTAAGCAACTGTTCGTCTTCTGCTCGATAAATGTGATTTTTTACAACCCTTACCGTACTTTCCCAAAGTCCCACTAGGTGGGGCGAGTAAGGGGTGTTAAATTGCCAGTCAACTCCGTTTGCTGACAACTCCGAATGTAGTGTACTTTGATATTCAATTGAATTTACAAATTCATTAATTTCACGCAAAATCGATTTTGCGCCCACAAAATTTGTACCTTGGTGCGAATAAATAACCCTACAAGGGCCGCGCCTAGCCAAAAACCTTTTAAATGCCTGCAGAAAATGAGTCGTGGATAATGAACTTACTAGCTCCAAATGAACCGCCTTCACACTCATACAAACAAATACGCAGACATATGTCTTATAAACAGGAGAACTTCGTTTTCTTCCGAGTGTTATGTTAATAGGCCCAAAATAATCAACCCCTGTGCGCAAAAAGGCCTTGGCTTGCGTCACTCTTTGCACTGGTAGATCCGCCATTAAGGGGCTTAAATTCAAGGGTTTTGTCCGAAAGCATCTATTGCATTTATGAAACCGACTACGTATTAAATTTTTCTCCCTATAATCCAATACTTCTGTCGCAAAATAGCCTCTAACAAATTAGGACCAGTATGTAAATTCATGACGTGCACAGAATCTACTAATCTTTCTGTTAACAGAGCTGCACCCGGAAGTATTATGGGATGTTTTTGAGTGAAAGAAAGAGGTGCATTTTCTAGGCGACCCCCCTACTAGGAGTAATCCCTCATGTAAAATCGGTTTTAATTTCCAAATTTTAGCGCCTATTACTTTCTAACAGTTTAATATCGTTACCGAAATATTTTTCTTGTATCAATTTAATTAAAATAATTTCCGCATTACGCAATTCCTTTACCGTAATGAAACTTTGAATATGTTCAATTTTCAGAAATCTAAGAACCCAAACTGTAACACGTAAAATCTTATACCAAGACGAGCACCTTTCGACAAGTTCCAAAAGAGGGTGGTTAGTTGGTTTTCCTTTGAGAATTTCCTTTACTTTGAAATTTTCCCCCGCTGCAATCTCCTGAACCTGCAAACAACTATCCAAATCCAATTGAACCTTTTTGACAGGGCATTTATCTTCGGGCCAACCTATCCACTCTGGACCCGATGTCCATAAAGGATGACCGATTAACTGTTTTGGAGTGAGCCCTCTAGACAAACAGTCCGCCGGATTTTCGATGCCTTCAATATATCTCCAATGTGCCTCTGGAATATTTTCCTTGATCTGGTTTACTCGATTTGCCACAAACATATCCTTCAAGAATGCCGAATTTAACCAGGCTAAAACTGAATCCGAATATGCATAAACCTTGGATATCAATACCCTGGTCTTGTAACAATATATGACATGCTTAACTAAAGTAGATAAGAGGAGGGCTGCATACAATTCTAACCGAGGAATCGTGACCAATTTAAATGGTGATACCTTTGATTTAGCGCTGACCAACGTAACTTTGACACAAGCAGCTTCAGCTAAAACTCGTGTATAAACAACCGCTCCATAACCATTTTGACTGGCATCTGCAAATGCTAACTGAAGTACTTTCCGAAATTCCTAAATGCCGCGGTATTTTAAAATGGCCTATGTCATTCCATTCCAATCTGACATTTTCCCAGATGCGTTTTATATTCTCTGGCGGTTCAACGTCCCAATCCAACTTTAATTTCCATAATTCTTTAACTAACAATTTTAAAAACAAAATAAAGGGCGCAATGAGAATGGATTCTTTTGGTGCATTTTGCGACTGGCACCTCTAACTTAAAACTTAAAATATTTAACTCCGGATTCCACTGCAAACCTAAAATCTTTGCATCCGTTTTAAAAACAACTTCTTTTGATAACCGCCTATCCATAGGAATTTGATTTAATAATTTTTTCGAATTAGTGGAAAAATTAGTTAATTCAAAAGCGCCCGCCGCGAAAAAATCAACAGACTCATTATATAATTGATAAGCTTTGTCTTCCGAGCTCATACTACAGACCAGATCATCCATATATAAATCCCTACTTACGTAACTGCTTGCTAATGGATATTTATGCCCCTCATCGTTTACCAGCTGTTGAATTACACGTAAAGCTAAATAAGGAGATGACTTTACTCCGAACGCGACTACCGTGAGCTCGTAGGTTTCAATCTTATCTTCCGGATTAAAGCGCCATAACAATCTTTGAAATGGCCAATGTTCTCTAATAACATTAATTTGCCGATACATTTGACGTATATCCGCTGTCAAAGCAATTTTAAAAAGTCGAAAATTTAGCAAAAGCGTACAAATATCTGTTTGTAACTTAGGCCCGCAATATAAAATATCATTTAAAGAAACGTCGGTATCCGTTGGTGCGCTTGCATCTAAAACCACCCGTAGTGGTGTGCTAGAACTTTCCGATTTAACGACCGCATGGTGAGGAATATAATATGTTAAAGTATTTTCCTGTTCGAATTCCTTTAAAGGCCTCATATGACCTTGACTGATAAAGTCCTTCATCGCGTTGTTATATTCCAACCTTAGATCATTAGATTTGGACAATCGTTTTTCTAAGGATAATAATCTAAGTTGTGCACTTTTTTTTGATTCGCCTAAATTTTTTGGAGAGTGTTTAAATGGAAGCGCTACATTAAAACGTCCCGAAATCTTATCTCTATGATAAGTGTTAATAAATACTTTTTCACATTCCACCTCCTCCGGATCAGTAGGAATACATCTCGGAACTTGTTCCAACTCCCAGAACTTACATAAAAGCTCCTCAATTGATTCCTCCTGTGTAAAAAATGATAACTGTGAATTTGAACTAAGCTAAGGCACTTCTCCCATTATTACATAACCGAAAACTGTCTCCAATGCCACTGGTGAACCGCCATCACCAAAAAGGCGATTGTTTTCAAAAATATATGGAAATAATTCTGCTCCAATAATACCATCTATTTCTCCGGGCTCCGAATAATCCTCATCCGCTAATGGAATATCTTTCAACTTCGAACACACTAGAGGATCAATCCGACTTTTAGGCAACTTATCAGTAATGTTTTCTACTATGAACGCACTAATATTGTAAGTCAGTTCTTTATTATACCGTGAACCGATCACCAATTCAGTTTTACCCTTAACCGATTGAGAATTTTGACCTAAACCTTGATCTGAAGAAAAGGCCTTTAAAATATTTAAATCTAATTTTTTGCAACATTTTTGTGTTAACAAATTTACTTGGCTACCGCTGTCCAAAATAAATCTTGCCTTTCCGTTTAAAACAGGACTATTGTGTATATAAACTACGGCAGTTGATAACAAAACCGTTTTGTTATTGTTGTAGTTCTCGCATGAACTAGATTCCGCCGAAACCGAAGAATAAAAAATTTGTTGCGATGGATTAGGAACCGGTTCCTCACTACTATTTCTCCTATCATCTGAATTATTATTTGGTTTGCCCGTATGCAACAAAATATGGTGTTTCTTAAAACATTCTGAACATGTCCTATCGGAAGGACAGGCCCGCACCCCATGTTTAGACGACAAACAGTTATAACACCAGTTATTATCGCGAACTGTCTCGTATCGTTTTGATGGGGAAAGCCCCTTAAATTTTTCGCATCGTCCTAAGTAGTGACCATTTTTCTTACAAAATGCACAAGCCGTAGATTTGAAACCAGAATCTCCAGACCCACCCCCGCCGCTAATTTGACCCGAAAATGCCTTTATGTTACGAGGAGATGTACTGGTATTTGATACTGATGGCCTATTTAAATTCAGTAACTTAGCCTGCTCTTTCACAAATGCAATAAGATCGCTGTACGTTGGAATATCCGAACTGCGCTTAAATAAATCAAAACTTTTAATTGTTTCATTATCCAACTTCGTACGTGCATGATAAAATAATATAAAATCCGCTAAATTAGGTAAATTCAATTTTTTAAGTGCACTCACAACAATATCAAATTTTTCTAAAAATAAATTTAAGTTTTTTATAGATTCCGCATGCAAAGGTTTAAAGTTTATTATTTGGTCTAAATACCTGTTGGCTAAATATCGTTTATCTTGATATTTATCCAAAAGTGACTTCCATATTATATTATAATTATCCCCCGTTGGTGCTATTCCCGAACACATACTTAAAGCCGATCCACGTAAACGGCCTACCAAATAATGAACCTTATCCGTTTTATTTAATGTAGGATTATCATGGATTAAACTTTTGAAAAGCGAATAAAATGTCTCCCATTGACGAACTTCACCCCAAAATTCCGGTAATTCTATTTTTGGCAAAGACGGCAAAACTCGAATTGGGTCAACTGGTCCCCTATCTTGAGTACTCGTACCAGTCGACTCTAGAGCCCTTAACTTCGAAGCAAATAATTGAATATGACAACACATTTCATTAATCGTAAACAGAACCTTATAATCCGCCGTGAAATCCTCTTTTATTTCATAATCTATCTCATTTATCTCATCTATAACCTTAATCAAACTATCTCGTGTGCTATCCATAGATGGATACAGCGTCTGAAATTTTTCTTTATTTCCCCGCGTGGAGAGATTCTTGCCGAGATATAATAGGTTTTGCAAAATCCCGAATAAAGACTCCTTTTTACAAGTAAGACGTTTAAATGTTTTTTCAACTGTCGTACCCATGTTGATTAATCAAAATTACTTTATACTAATAGTAAGTATGTAAAAATTACTATTATGTAATCAAATAAACAATAAATTTGACAAAATTTTATCTTTATTTATATTTATTTTGGTATCCAAAAAAATATTGCAAAACATACAAGTTATATTTTATATTGTATTAATTTTAATAAATTAAACACCGAAAAAAAAACCTAATTTAACGAAAAATGCAGTTTGATGGCATAACCCACTTGAATTTACCTATAACCCGATAACCCTTTATACTAATAAATATTTACTGCAATAAAACACAATTAGTTGTGATCACTCATAAACATAAGTAAAACCAATATAAACCGGACTATCTGGCAACACCGAACAACAGCAACCGTTTGCTTTGACCGTGTTCTGCCCCGACCGACAAAAAATTAAATTCCAAAATTAAACCAAAAATTCCATCAGTATCCGACTCGAAGGACCAATTATGGTACTGTTATTTCAAAGAATAATATAAAAAATGAAATCCTGTATTGAAATATAAAGTAACTTACCCCAAAACCCTTCGATAATGGATGTAACTCCTTTTTTGCTTGCTTACCGGTACTAGGTAGAGCTGATGGAAATTAGGAAAAAAGGAATGTAGGGAATACCGATTACCACACTCCCGACAATGTTTTTTTTTTATTACGAAGGACCCTTGCAATCACAACTAAGTATTAAATTTGATTTCCGTAAATTAATTTTCACGTGCCGTTCACGCGAGTTGTATTGTCAGCAACAACAACAATTCGACAGCTAAACCAGTTCCCTACTACTTTTTTAAATTAAAATATCGAATATCTCGACTCAGAAAATTCGGCGTTGCCAATAATCGTCGACCTGTATTCCTAAATTAAAATTGGCGCAAACACGTAGTGAGGATAAGTATCTTAGTTTTTGTTCTGATTTAAACTTAATATCCTGCCAAAAAAAGCCTGATAAATGCTTATAAAAGTTGTATACATTTTACAAGAACGTATACATTTATAAGTTATATGTACTGTGACTTTTTGAGTTTTATACAAGGTTTCACTATCGCTGGGAAACAGAAAATTATTTATATACATTTTATAGTTAAAATTAAGCATGAATTCGAAATACAATTAATTCCCGAGTTACAGATGGTTTTTATAAAACTATTTTAAAATATTCATAGTATTTTTTTGTAAACTTCAATAATAAAGTCTATAACCTAGTTTAAAACTAAGCAATTGATAGTTTTAAAGCAACAATTTAAACAACTTGAAAATATAGGTTTAACACTATTTTTAATACATAGTTATTGAGGAAAAAAGTAGGAAATAAAAAACATTTGATACCCTTTATCTCAGTAAGCATACATTCCGCAAAAAATATTTGTTAAGGGTTTCTTTAAGCTATTTGATTTGCTTGCATCAACTGACAGCAGTTTTTGTGCTTACGATTTTTAATTTCTTATACCAAGCCTGTATATCTAACCTCAGACTTGACACCGTCAAAACTATTCTATTCACTTGCAATGGTTTTTATCCAGAACAAAATTTTCTGATAAATCCTTTTTACCACTGATTGGGATAAAGTTTTTTAGCATTCATTTTTTACAAATAAGTAATTTAATCAAACGTTTTGGTTTCTCAATTCAACTTTTTTATTAATGTGGGCCTTAACTTCTCATTACGTTTTTTTTAGTTTTTGAAGCAAAATCAACGATGTATCCCACTTGTTGCTTTTAACCATTTTCTTTTTCCCGCCTCTCTCCAACTCATGGTTTTATACAAAATCTCCAAATGTGACTCCACTTTGGAAATTAATTATTAAATTACAGTAAAAAATAAATGGTAAATTACGGTAAATTATTCGGTACAATATACGGTAATTTACGAACTAACATTACTACTTGTAACCCCACTTCTTGTTCCGGAGAACACTAGTCACTTTGGTATGGAAACATTAGAGGCAATACTTGACCAAATCCTGATTATAAGGTCATTAAAACTATACCTCATTTTCTGAGTTAGGAAACAAGTAAGTAGTTGACTTTTCTGTTTATAAAAGGCACATCCTCTTTATTGAAAAACTACTCATCACATATACAAAAACAAAGGATATATTAATATTTAGAAGGAAATAAAGAGACATTCACAACTTAAGAGAGGCAATTCAACTATGAATCAAAAAGTTTCGTTTATTCTAGCACAAAATATACAGTTTAACATATATGATTTAATTATAGACAACCTATGTCATGATAACCATGGGCTAGAAAATATATATAACGTGGTAGGTTTACTAATTCTAAGACAAAATAATGTAGACAACATTTAACACAAACACGTAAAATTATAAAGACATCCTATCTTGATAGGGATAAAAACATTTATCAAATTCGTAATAAAACTCAACATTCCCTTATGTTCAACTTTGATCCATTAAAAAATCCGTATGGGGTGATGAAGAATCTTTCTGAATTGACTCAAATATCGGCTGCAAGTCTGATGAGTTTTTGATTTGATTAACGAACTCGTTCAGGTGGGGATTTTTATCTGAAAAATAAAGATAACAATATATAAAACACAGTCGCTTCAACCTTAGAGGAGTATTCAGATCCTAATCCGCCATGTTGTTTTTTATACCATACAGGACGTCTGGTAAGTATATGGTCAACTCTTGGCCGTCTCTAGGAGACGTCAAAATAATCCTAGTTTTTCGGTAAATTGGCCTGTACCCTGAACTTCCCTCGTAACGGATCCACCACATATATAACAGTTATTTGGTAGTAACTTTATACACATTATATAAATATGTGTCATGTAAAAAGGTCTTTTAGAAGGGCTCTACCTATTTTTGAAAATACGATTATGTCAGCTTATACTCGGTGGAAATCCTTAATAAAATTATGTAAAATGTAAAAACAAAACTATTTTTTACAAACACTTCCAACATATTTGCTAAAAACACGTAACATGTTTCGCTGAATAATTAGTATTTTATTTACAATTTTTTTTTAAATTTCCCCAGGCCACCATATTGTTCGGCCATATTGGATTTTTACCAAAATTTTACCAGATTATCCCCATACGACCCTTAATTTTTCACCAAAATTTTAAGTCAATCGGGTAAGTAGTTTTTAGCTATGTTGCGAACTGACAGACAGACCGACTGAATTAAAAAAACATGTTTTTTTTGCTTCCAGGGACGCTAAAACTAAAGCATTTTAAAATCTGGGAAGGTGACTTTTTCACGTTTACAAACATTTTATTTGGTCGTCATTTTATTCCGCCATCTCGTATTCTTACCACAATTTTACTAGTTCATTTCCGTATGACACTTAATGCTTGCCCAATTTTTGAAATCAAATATTCTGAGTTTTTAAATATTTTATTAAGCCGCCATTTTGTTTCGCCATATTGGATTCGTACTAAAATGTTACCAGTTAATTCCCGTGTAATTCTTAATTTTATGCAAAATTTTAGGTAAAGTAGTTTTTTAGTAATATTTTTTTACATCACTACGCCTCCATTATGTTTCGACATACTGGATTTTTACAAAAACGTTACCACGGCATCTTCATATCTTATCCAATCGGGTATATTTGTAGCTATACCGTGAACAAGTAGAAAGACAGACCGACAAACAGACAAACCGAAAAAATTGAGAAAACATGTTTTTTGCATGTAGAGGCCCTAAAAGGCGAAAATCTGTAAAAACCATAATAACCTGGGAAGCTGATTTTTTTCACTATCACAATTCTTCCCTTTTACAAGAAAAGTAAAAACGGTAAATTTGCTTTTACCCATAACGTCCCTCGTACAGAAATCCACTACGTCCAGAAAAAACGAATTATTTGGTATTATTATCGATGAATTGTTTATTCATTAATTGTTACCAAACAACTACGGATCTATAAAATATTTATCTGTATATGGCGGAATTCTGTATTATTTTTATTTATTTACTTTGCCTAGAAATTTATCATTTATTACTTATTCTTCCACAAAAGGCAGTTTTATTCCACAAGATGGAATTTTACGGAATATTTAAACATTATATTAAGCCGCCATTTTGTATTGCCGTATAAGATTAGTTCTTAAATTTTATCAGTTTATCATTGTTTTACACTTGATTTTTGTGCAAAATTTACTTTCAATTTAATGAGTTTTGAGGTACGTAGTGAATTTTTAAACATTTTAGGTGGCCATTTTGCCCCATCATAATAGCTTCACACCAAAATTTTACCAGTGTATCCTTATATTACAAAATTTGAAATTCATTCCATAAGCAGTTTCTTAATAATTATTTTTTAAAGATTTTGTGAGACTCCCATATTGATTCTTTATCAAAATGTTACCATCATGACACTGATTTTTAAAATTCGAAGTCAGTCGGATGTACATACAAACAAACCGACGAAAAGGGTGAGCAATATTTTTTCGGAATGTAGAAACCTTAAATCGAAAAGGTTTACAAAAATCTCGGAGGGTAATTTTTTCAAAATTAGAATACTTCCCTGTTATGAAGGAAGCAATAATGTAGTATAGTATCTCAGTAATATATACTCTAAGCATGGTATCATGTTGTCGGTAGTTTGTAACTATAAAATAGGAATATATTGGAGAAAATTTTAACAGCCTGATAAGTATTAATGTCATATTTATTAACGCATATTTTGAATGTGAATGCTGGATGGTTATTAAGATTGTAAATATAATTTAAATAATGTATTTACTTCAGATAACATACATAATTTGTATATGGAAATTAAACTCCCATAACTAATCTGTAGATATCAATTAATCCTATTACAATACTAAACCAAACATAACTCTGATAGATAATTGTTTACATATTTTTTATTCCACAAGAAATGCAATATTTCTTTATTCCTAAGCGAGCCTCGGTTAATTTATGTTTTAACTCAATGCGCAAAATTTAAACATTCTACTAACGTAACATAAAAATAAGTGGTTCTATATTTCTCAATATTGAATCAAAATTTCGTAAACTGTAACCCCATATACTCCGTCTGTGGACCACCGCGTGTCAACAAAACCGCGGGGTCGCCAACTCGTACAGACGTTTTCTATTTCACTCATAAAAACCCGTGTATGACTTGTTTTCGCATTTTATTTTGTTACTTATGAATGAATGGTCCGAGTGCTTCGTATTCCTCTATTAAGATGGTAATTGTAATTCCTCCATTACGATGGTCTTAAAATTATTGAACAGGGACCTCGTAGGACGGCTATTATCTTATTGTTTTCTATTTTATTCATAATTCGGTCGAACATTCCCTGTAACTTTTCACTTTCTGTGATTAATGTATGCTGAGATTCTCCAATTGATATTACAGAATTGAAAAACATTACAAGATGGTATTTATACTATAATTCTATCCTTGACAATAGCTGTTGAGCCGAAACCCGTCGGATAGTCTTTAATAAAAATATTGTGATTTTTCTTTCTTTCATAAAATGTACAACCAACTTCACCCTGGAGCTCTAGAATATTTACAATAGTTGATCTTAGCTTACGAAAATCAAATAAAACGATTATACTAAGTTTATTACAGCATCGTGGTAGTAAAGTGTTTCCAAAAAGAGAAAGAAACTCAAAGAACACATATTGGATGAGGTTGCTAATGATCCTTACTAATCCGTAAGAAAGCTACCGGCTCAAATATGCATATCAAAATGGAATGCATCTTTTTCATGTTGAAAAGGTACAAGTAATGTCTACAGACTATTATGCTTGCAAGAGTAAAATATTCAAACTGTTTTTTACGAAAATATAGCCAAAATTGTACTACAACCTTTTTTTATTTGAGTATGAAGCTGGTTTCACAATAAAAGGTGTTATAAACTCTCAACGTTTACATATATGGCTTGAAGATATTGCAACAATAGAGACCGAGCAACAACAAATATGGTTAACGTTTAGAAACTAGTTGATTGGTCCTTTCATTTTAGAGCAAAGATTAAGTGGTGCCTTGTATTTACAATTCACTCTCACTGTCCCCCATCTCTTCCTCTCTCCCCCTTTATATTCCCCCCTCTACCTATCTCTACTCATCTCTCTCTCCCCCCAACTCTATTCCACTCCCTCTCTCCCCCTCTGCCAAGTAAAAGGAAACCAATGTATTAAAAAAATGCAATTTATTAAGTTGCTTAATTGGACAATGGAGAATTGTTTTTTTTTCGGAAACAAATGTAGAGTACTTTTTAAAAGAGGAATGTCCAAAGCATTATAAAAAAAATCAGTTTTCAAATCTTTAAAATGACACCTGTCTACATTTTGGTCATCGAGTATGTTGGCAAGTCCGATCCCTGACGATTCACTTTAGTACGAGCTTATGAGTTTTTTTTGGCCTACATAATTATTAACATTTAATTAAAATCTACGCGTCGGTCTAAAAGTAAGATCCAAAATAAGAGATCAGTAGGTATGTTTTTGGACCCATGACTTCTTCCTACGAAACACTAAGGTTATTTTTACATCCCCCACACTGGCCATATACATAGAGGAGCCCTGTATTGAGGACTGTGCTAATAGCGATAATCAGTATCTGCATATCTTCCGAAGTTACAAATTTCCGATAAAAACTAGTTAAAATTTACATTCATTAATGATCTAGGATGAAAAAAAAAAAAGAATTTCTAAACATTAGCAAAGGGCCATAATAACATCGGCAGAAGTACAGGGTGTCCAAATGTCGATGCTTTTACGGGGTATCTCGGCTATTTGAAAAGATAGAGACTTGCGGTTTTCGCAACACTGTGCCCGATTTTTGTGAAACTAAAGATGCTGTAAACAAAAATTTTCCAGCCCGCTTTTTTCTGCAAAATTTGGGATACATTTTCTATAATAGTTTGCAAAAGCTACAAATCTCTTCAATTCATTCGAATTTGATGGCCTGGGATAATCTTGAAGAGCTTTTACTTTATTATTATCGGGTAAAATTCCGTTAGCTGAAATAATATGTCGTATCCAAATGAGGGAAATATATAGCTCCTGCAAGGGAGTAAAAAATATCTGTATAATTTGGAAAGAGAAATTTTTGATCCTGAATTTGAGAATTGGCTAATCTATAATCTATCACTAATCTTCTTGAGTCTTCATTTAAACCTTTCTTTGGAACGAACAAAACTGGAGAAAACCATTCACTCTGTGCTCTTTCAATTATGCCATCCTCATACATTCTAGAAACTTTTTTTATCACTTAAAATTTTTGAGTTATTTACCAATTTATGTTAGGGTTTTTTTTAGCTTTTCAAATATATAATTTGTGTTATTTATCTGTATCCGTTGGCCTAAAATTTACATTTTTAAATATTTTTTTCTAAAATATCCCAGACAGCCCTGAAAAACATTTGCTGTATCTATTCCACTACCTAGATTTACTTAGATAGATACCTTAAATTGGAGTTTCAATTAAGATTTTATAGTAAATTTTTAAGTAATATAAATATATTACCAAACATCAATAACAATTTTAAGAAAACATCAAAAACAAGTAACAAGTATATAACAATTCAATTCAACCATTTAAATTTAACAATTTCGACATAACATTTCAACAATTTAACAATTTAAACTGAACAATTTTAACATAACAACTCAACAATTTAACAATTCAACATAAACTTTTTAAAATATAGCTTTAATAGCTTTAGCAAAGCAAATACTTAATGGTTTAGTTTACTTCTTATTTATTATTTACAAGAATTGCTGAAAATGACACGTAATTCAGTCAGTTTTGAAAATCGATTAAGAGCATTCAATAATATGATTGATCGCCCTTGGAAATCTCGCAATGCCGTTTCGGTAGCTTCGCGCAGTTCTTCCATTGTTCGGTGGCGGGTTTTATAGACCTTATTTTGTATATAGCCCCATACGAAAAAATCCAGCACCGAAAGATCGGGAGACCGCGCTGGCCACCTTATTGGTCCATTAGTAGCTATCCACTTTTGAAGAAATTGATTTTCCAAAAACGGCTAAATTAGAATTATGTGCAGGTATGCCATCTTGCTGAAAGATTATATTATCTAAATGCGCCAGAGGAACGTTATCCAACAACTCCGGTATTACCTCCTGCAATATTTCTAGGTCACGAACCCCTTCATATATTCGATAAACGAGTTGTGTGCCCAGAATGTAGCATGCAACACTAAAGCCAAATCGACCTTGTTGCTTCCGCTCAAATACTAAATGTTTATTTTCCTGATGCCAGTATCTGGTATTTTGTCGATTAAAAATACGAGCACTTAAGAAGTGTGCTTCATCAGACCATATAACCATCCTTAGTGCAAGTGCTGCACTATGTTTACTTTGTACGGAAAAATTGTATTTCTTTAATATTGTCTGTGCTCTAGACTTAATAACACCGACTTCAGCTTCTATAGCTCTACATGAAACTGAAGCATTCGCCTCCAAAATAAGCCATGACGTTGATTTCATCATTTTCGCGATTTTCTTTATTATATGATTTTGGTCGTGGCTGCATAAACGCTCCATAATCATTCAATTTTTTTTTCAGTCTTGAAAATATTGTGGCAAAAGGCTGTCGCCGCCCAGGATACCTAAAATTATTTTCACCTTTTAGATACTAATTGTTCTCTTAATAATTATCAGAAAAACGATAGTTAGAACAATGGTATCCGTGGAAAATTAATTTAAATACCCAGAGGTAAAACACCTACCCCTTCGAATAAATATACCTATCACGCTTTATAATAGATTTTACTAACTACTAGTTAACTAGATACCTATATACCTGTTATAATAAAGGGCGGCAGCCTCAACATTATTTTCATTTGATTGTAAACTAACATATCATATTTTTCAAAATTTTCATAACTTCGCCTTTCAGCCATTTTTAGCAATAAAGAAAATATAAATGAGTAAATAAATATTAAAAAATGTAAGATAACGAGGTAAAAACTCAACAATTACTTATCAAAACTTGACAGGTAATAAACAATTCATATACAATTCTTTATTTATTTGTTTATACATGGCCACTTTGATTTTTGTTTAAATTTCCTTAAAAAATAGTTTTTTAAAATAAATACCACAAGTTATATATATTTGAAGAGGTAAAAAAACCCTATCGAACTGTCAACCAATATGCAGGGTGTCCCATTTAAAAAGACATAATACCGGTAAATAACTCAAAAATGGTAGGCGATACAAAAATCTGACTACGTCACTAGATTCTACGTAAAAAACTGCGTAATAAGCAGTTTTTACCTTTTTGATATCTCAAACGATAAGCGAGCTACGAGGGGGTCCCAAAATGCAGTATTTTCAAAATCACCCTGTATCTTCAATATATATTTATTGAGATCAGTAATAGTGAAATATTTATTGAGATCAGTAGTAGTGAAAATCGCTAGTCCCGTGAAATCCTAATTCATTGCAAAAATCAACATACTTTTTAAATAATAAACGAAATATTATTGACAATTGGACCTTTCATCACACCTGTAGATGAATATTTTGCAGAATGATGACTTTGAAATCGCGAAAATTAAACTCGAACATATAACGTCTGGGTTGTGAAAAGGAAAAACAAAACAATTAATTGTGTTACTCAGTGCTTGTAATTGAGGTTTTTTTGCTGGAATTTCTATTTTCCTCAAAAATTACTCAAACGCATTGCAATAGGCAATAACAGCATTGCTCCAAAAGAAATACATCATGGATGGCAATGAAGTAATATGTTTTAAATGCTTACAAGAAATTACTGATAAAGAGTGCTATGAATGTGATAGCTATCAAGAGAAAATCCACAAACAATGTATGACTCTAAGCTCTTCTGAAATGCGAGTTATCCCATTGCAAAAACGAATACTACTGTTTATTTGCGAAACATGTAAACAATTATTAACAAGAATGCCATACATAATCAAAACATTAGAAACAGTGAAAGAGGAGTGTAAGGATATCAAAAATTTGGCACTAGAAAATAAAACAGAAATGGAAACTAAGCTGTGCTTCCCAAGTTCTACTTCTTACTTACGCAAATACACTGGGATGTAATCATAAGAATGGAAACAAAGTCGTGAAAAACGTCCCGAGTCTTATCGTAAAACCAAAATTAAAACAAAATTCTGGAAAAACACAGGAAGACTTGCACAAAACCATAAGACCAGCGGATTTGAAGATTGGTGTCAAAAATACACGAGCTACTAAAAATGGTAGTGTGGTTATTAAATGCCAGACCAAAGAAGATATAGTTAAACTACAGAGGGAAGCTGAAAGAACTTTAAGTACTGATTACGAGGTGCATATGACTGAGCTGAGAAAGCCTCGAGTAAAGATTGTTGGTTGCAATACCATTATGTCGGAAAGACAAATTGAAACGGAACTAAGGGAACAGAATAGAGTTATAGACGATAATGATGAATTTAGTGTCACGTACATAAGAAAACATAAAAACAGTGAATTAAGGACAATTTATGTGGAATGTTCACCAGTGCTCTTTCACAAATTTATTAATTTGCAAAAGGTTTATTTGCACTGGCAACGTTGTGTGGTCTACGAGGATATTAGTGTACCCAGATGTTATAAATGTCAAAAATATTATCATAGAAGTGATCAGTGTACTAACAAAAAAGTTTGCGTTTACTGCATGGGGGACCATGACTTTCATAATTGTACCAAATCTTTCAAAAAATGTGCAAACTGTGTAGAGGCAAATGATAAATTAAAAAAAAAGTATGATACTTGTCATGAGGCTAGTAGTATAGAGTGTCCATCTCACAAATACCTGATAGAAGTACTTAGAGGTAAAATTGACTATGGCCAATAGTAATAATAGTTATCCATTAGATGAGACTTTAAACAATTTGGAAGTCCTTTATGTTAATATTATACTTACAAACAACATTGTTAATAGGGTTGCTATTGGAACACAAATTGTATTTGATGAAAGGCTTTTAAATTTAATTAACATAAACATTAGTATTAGAAATTGTCTTGTTAATATTATTCTCGTACAAACATTTGTTAGCTTCAGGGGGGATTATGGTACGTTAATTTTTGACCCCCTAGATCCGTGCCAATTTCTTCATAGAGATATCTATGCTCTTGAGACTTTATTGATTTCTGAAATTTCACACCGTTAGAGGAAAAAATGCTGGAAGACATGGAGTTGATTGGTGCGGATCAGCAGGATACACTTGTAGATGACATACTTTTGCAAAGACATCTGTTAGAGGATGGTAAAATTTTGAACTTGCTACATCTTAATATTCGAAGCATCAAAAAAAACTTTGATCAATTTCTATTACTTTACGAACAATTTAATCTTTACTCTTGTGACATTATTGTTTTGAGCGAATGTTTTTAGTTGTCTGATGTGAGTTTTCAGATCCCAGGTTATGAAACATACTACAACGAGGGAGATTACAACAGAAACGATCTTAACCTTAATAATGATAACAACACACCTTTCATTCAAATGGCCAACCATTGCAATGAATATTTTACTAACATTTATATTGAAATAGCAAAAAACATTAATACTTCTGTCATTACCACTAAAATTAAAACAATAATGCCTCTATGTTTTTGACCCCTGTATCTGAGCAGGAAATAATAACACAAATCACCTCTCTTAAAAATGATAGTGCTCCGGGAATGGATGATATCACATCAAAACTTATTAAACTTGTTCATTGGGACATAGTGTTACCCATATCTCATACAATAAATCTTATTTTTAAAAGTGGAATTGTACCCAAGCATTTTAAACAGTCAGTTATTGTACTATACATAAGTCAGGTTCAAAGAAAAAAATTGAAAATTTTCGCCCAATTAGTTTAATCAACAATTTTTGCTAAAATATTTGAAAAATTTCTCAAGGATAGGTTAACCAAATTTTATAATGCGTTTAATATATTGTCAAAAAATCAGTTTGGTTTTAGGGAAGGACTTGGTACGACTGGGGCTATATACTGTTTGACATCTGAAGTTATTAAAAATCTAAATAACAATAGAAAATGTCTTGCTGTCTTTATTGATCTCTCGAAGGCATTTGACATTGTTCCACACAACCAACTTATCAGCACTTTAATGCAGTATGGAGTTAGGGGAATGGTGTTGAAGGTCTTCGAGAGCTACCTGACAGATCGGGAGCAGTGTGTCAGAGTAAACGGTGAGCTCAGTACAGCCTTGAAAATCCAAATCGGTGTCCCGCAAGGGACAATTCTAGGCCCAATTCTTTTTATTAGCTACATAAACTCGTTATTGGACTTAAGCACTAATGGCAAAATCATATCATTGACTGAAAAAGGATTTAAAGAAGTTAAAAACTGGCTGGATGCACGAGGGCTGTCACTCAATATCAGTAAAACAAATTAATACCTTTCTCCATAACGTCAGTGAATAGGCCAACTTTTAATAAGATAACTTGTGACAATAACCCTGTTTTTGAAATCCAGGTAGTAACAAAGACAAAATATCTCGGAATATTTATTGACCAACACCTCAGATGGACAGATCACGTGGAATATCTCACAAATAAAATTCGCAAATTAATATACAAATTCTATATTTTGAGGGAATTCCTTAACACCAAATTATTGACACAAATATACAAATCTTTAATTGAATCCTTACTTAGGTATGGACTTGTAATATGAGGAGGGGCATACAAATCTAATCTGCTTTCAATAAACATAGTGCAGAATTATATTTTAAGAATAATTTATAAGAGAAACAGACTTTTTCCTGCAAACAGATTGTATAATCAGGAAATTAACAATTTGAATTCTTTATATATACAATTAGCCTGCTCCTTTTTTTACAAAAATAAAAGATTACAGACTTATATACAACATGAACACAACACAAGGCAAAATGCAAACAATAACTTAACACTGCCTATGAGTAATAGAACCATAAATCTGCATTTTGTTACTTAATTAGCTCCCAAATTTTACAACTTGATACCTTCTGATATAAAGTTAGCACATAACTTAAAGTTGTTTAACAAGAAAAGTAAGGCTTATATTCTTTCAAATTTGGATCTCTTTTCTCCTTTACTATAGCGATCAGCCCTAATCATGTTGTGCTCGATTTCGTTGTTGGTGTGTTTCAGGGTGATCCTTGATGACTAATGTTTAGCATAATTTAACACTTAATATTTAAAAAAAAATTTCTTCAAATTATGCTGATTCTACAACAACCTTTTTTGTGGCAATATGTTTTCTCTATTGGGTTTTATAGGCTTAGTTATACTTGGTTAATTGATCATTATCAAGGGATTTTTTTGATTTTCTTAAATGTTTATTCTTTTAAAACTTCATATTATTTATAGTCAACACATGGAGTAGATACAGATGTCATTTGTACATCTAGGTACTGTCTCAAAATAACAATCATAAAATTATGTGAATTATTGTAGAACTGTATTTATACTATGAAATGTATATGTATTTTGAAATAAATAAATAAGAAAAAAAAATCTCAGAAACGAAGCGGGCTGGGAAATTTTTGTTTACAGCATTTTTAGTTTCACAAAAATGGAGCACATTGTTGCGAAAACCGCAAGTCTCTATTTTTTCAAATAGCCGAGATACCCCGCAAAAGCATGGAAATTTGGACACCCTGTGTTTTCTATCTACGAAACTGGTAAACTTGGCAATACTGCCAATATCAATTATTTATTATATCTAAGCCTAGATGTGACAGTACGGTACTTGTTAATGAAGATGTTGTGTTGGCATATCTTGAAAAATAAACGAAATTGAGATTTGGAGTTTGAAGGTGTAATTGCAAGTAATAAAAATAGATACATGAAGTTTGGTTATTTTCTGTACAAATGTAGTATGTTGGCATCATTGAAAATATCATCATTAGATCAGAGATGATCAGATATCTTTATGTATAAATAAGAAAAGTGGCTAAATAATTTAACTTTTTCGGTTCTTTTTACCAAAAATTCTGTTACTATATCTTCAAAAATAACTAAAATAAAGATTGCCACTAAGGGACCGCAATAACAATATGTATGGGGTTACGTTTAAAAACACGAATTTACACACTTTCTGCAAAAAAATGGTAAACCTGGCAACAATATTATTGTCGGATCCAATATTATATTTATATTTACACCTCCCTTTCTTTCTTTCTTTGTTTTTTAAAATTTCAATTTGAAATTTTGTGACCATATATGGGACACTATTTGTCAACTTATAACCATAGTTGACAATGTATTCACTTGCGGTTTAACCGAATTAATTTTTTATTCTGATAAAGCTTAAAGTTGTCTAATGTTAGTTTTTCAATTTTTAAAATCGGGTAAAATTTTAGCTTCCTAACTTGGGCTTGATTACTACGCTCTTATTTTTTTTAATAAAATTAAAATGATTTTACTTACTTCCAGAATAAATGTAACTACCAAAGTTAATTTGAAAAAAAGCAAAAGTATCAAGACACAAACTCGTGGTCAACAGAGCATGCAATAGAAATTAATAAAAATTAACACTAAAATAGAACGTTATAAATGATAATTTGATTAAACTAAGAGATATACATATAAAAAATTAGAGTGTTATAAGCCACAATATGTTTTTTTCATTTTTTTTTTGTAAATTAAAATACACTAGATATAATTAAAATTATTATATAGATTAAATTTGCATAAAAAATGACGGAGCAATAGCCATCTGCTTATATTGCTCAGTTGGTCAAGCCACAAAAACACACCTAATTTTTGGTTCCTAATGTTTGTTTCCTTAACCTTAGAGACGATTTCAAATTTAATTGTGAGTCTCAGTATGGGTAGTGTGTTATAATCCAGGTCGAAAAAAGTCTTTCTTTAATTTTAAACAGAACAATTTTTTTGAAACAGTTTTTTTAGTTTAAACATGTTTTTAACTCCAAGGTGAGGATTAGGTTTAAAACAAAAATAAAACATGTTTAAAACAGTCCTTTTAAACTAAAATAAATTTCATTTATTAGAAATAGTGAAGCATATATAAATAAATGTATTTTCTTTCACTATTGTAGACAAAAAGTTAGGATTCGGAAGTAAATTTCCGGTTTAGTTCCATTACAGATTGGTTTTAACCAATTACTCTGAAATTCTTTCATATGGGTCCCTCCTTTTGTATAGAAAAGTAAAAAATAACACAATTTATATATGTAACTACTAAATGCTTATATGCGAAACAAAATGGGATCATACTTTACTGTTCCTAATAAAAGGAAGGATTAATAACAAGACAAGTTCCGGGTAAAGAACATATACACATTTTTTATATTGTTGATTCGTACCAATATTTTACCAATTTCTACCTATGTCACATTAGATTTTTAGGTAAAATTAGAATCAACTGAATAAACAGTTTTTACACTGATTTTTTTCCAAAATTTACTGGGGCGCTATTTTGTTCCGCCTTGATGAATTTGTACAAAAAGTTTATCCCTATATCACATCTAATGTTTGTGCACAATTTGAAGTTAATTGGATAAGAAGGTTTTTTACGCTGATTTTGTATACATTTTATTTAACGGTCATTTTGCTCCGCCATCTTTAACTCGTACTAAAATTTTACCAGCTCATCTCTATGAGACGCTTAATCAATCGAGTAAGTAGTTTTTTCAGACTGGTTTTTACAACTTCTTGTTAGGCCATCATTTGGTTTCACCATCTTCGATTCGTACCAACATTAAATTGAAGAAATAGTTTTTTACTAATAATCTTTTTAATATTTTAGCAGGTCGCCATTCTGTTCCGCCATATTGGAGTTTTACCCAAATGTTACCATGTTATTCTCATATGAACCTTAATTTTTGTTCAAAATTTGATGTCAATTGAGTAAGTAGTTTTTAGCTATGCCGCGAACAGATAGACAGATCGATAGAATTAACAAAACATGTTTTTTGGTATCTAGGGACCCTGAAACGTGAATATTACAAGAATTTTTCCTCTTACGAAGGAAGAAGATAGTTTTAAATGGTTTTGCATTTAAACTGGCTTAAAATAAAATATTCAAGTAATTATGTTATTTATGGTTCATTTTCAACAATTTTAAAACTTATTACTACAGCAATTCAGTTTTTACTAAAAAATAAATGGGTAAAAACACTTAAGAAATAAAAAAAATTGATGATTAATCCTAAATTACGGTGGTTTTTGTTTTAAATGCAGTTTTTCTTAGTTACGGCTGCTAACCAAGCATATATTAGGAGTCTAAAATTGCATCTACAGTGTGTCTACTTAAGTTCTCTACATATGGGAAACTTTGTTATTAGTAGTTTTACGGAAAAAGTTACTCTTTATAAAAAGTTATGCTTTCTGCCAAAATAATATTAAAATATTCAAACTTGAGATTGCATATACAGGGTGGTCAAAAATTCTAAAAAATCGAAATTGACTCAAGAGAAAAGTACCTTTAGTTTTTATTTTATAGCAAAATGTAATACAAAATCTTACTTACAATAAAAAAACATATCTAGCACTAGATTCGTTGCTTCCTATCTGAAATCACTTCTTAAGGAATGTAAAACTTTGGCTTCTTACTGGTAAGTCCCGTTTCTTACTTTTGTTCCTACCTACATACCAGCAAAATTTCCTTATTTATCGATTGTTGATAATGGCATTGTCACTGCCATTGTCAACCACAATATTGTATTACTTTATTGAAACATCAGTTTGAATATTATAGTAAAAAGAAATGCCGCTGAAATTAAGCAAAAAAGATAAAATTGAAATAATTTTAATTGTCGGAGAAAATTATAAAACATTTCGAGAAGCTGCAGACATTTTTAACATCAGACACCCCGATAAAATTATACATTTCACAACAGTGGGGAATATTCTAACTAAATTCAAGATTTTTGGAAATGTAGAAAATAACTTTAACAAGAAACTGAGGTCAAGGGTTGCGAATGACGAAACTACAAATCAAGTAATGCTCTCTGTGATAGAAGACCCTAAAAAGTCCCTACGCAAAAGGTCAGCAACATTGCCAAATAATCTAGGTAAAGATACAGTTTCAAAAATATTGAAAGAAAACAGTTTTCGACTTTACAAACCAAAATTTATACTTACCTTGAGACCAGGAGACTTTGAGCGACGGTTCGAGTTTTGCTGTCTGATACAAAGGGAGCTAGAAGATGATCCTTTTATGGCAAGACGCATTATTTTTACCGATGAAGCAACGTTTACTTCCAATGGGACTGTAAGTTCGCAAAACTGTCGTTGGTGGAGTGACGTTAATTCTAATTTTGTTGCACAAACTCGTGATCAGTATTCATTCAAAACAAATATGTGGTGCGGTATTTATAAAGATAGAGTAATTGGACCAGTTTTTTTTTTTTGACATAATTTAAATAGTTAACGCTACTTGGATTTTCTAAATACTTACTTGTACGATTTTATTCATGAACTACCCATAAGTGAGAGGTTCCAAATATGGTACCAGCAGGATGGCGCACCATGCCACGGAGCAAGGGATGTAAGACAATACTTAAATTTTATCTTTAATGGACGAGTAATCAACAGGTATTCTGATATTTTCTGGCCAGCTAGATCTCTGGACTTGAACCCTCTTGATTATTTCTTTTGAGGCTACTTAAAAGAGAAAGTGTATCTAAAGAGGCCATTTCAGAATGTTGATCATTTGGAGAGGGAAGTTAGGGAAGAGATACAGGCCATAACGCCTGCCATGATTAGAAACGTTTTAAGAGAATTTTCTGTAAGAACGGTTACCTGTATGGAAAGAGATGGTGGATATGTTGAGGCAAATTTGCAGTGACGGAACAGTTAGTTTTTATTGTTAATTAAGTTATTTACATGTAATGTTTATTAGAATTAAAATTAGTGAAGTTTTTTTCTACATTTCCAAGTCTTGAATTTAGTTAGAATATTCCCCACTGTTGTGAAATGTATAATTTTATCGGGGTGTCTGTTGTTAAAAATGTCTGCAGCTTCTCGAAATGTTTTATAATTTTCTCCGACAATTAAAATTATTTCAATTTTATCTTCTTTGCTTAATTTCAGCGGCATTTCTTTTTACTATAATATTCAAACTGATATTTCAATAGAGTAATACAATATTGTGGTTGACAATGGCAGTGGCAATGCCATTATCAACAATCGATAAATAGGAAAATTTTGCTGGTATGTAGGTAGGAACAAAAGTAAGAAACTGGACTTGCCAGTAAGAAGCCAAAGTTTTACATTCCTTAAGAAGTGATTTCAGATAGGAAGCAACGAATCTAGTGCTAGATATGTTTTTTATTCTAAGTAAGATTTTGTATTACATTTTGCTACAAAATAAAAATTAAAGGTACTTTTCTCTTGAGTCAATTTCGATTTTTTGGAATTTTTGACCACCCTGTATATGCAATCTCAAGTTTGAATATTTTAATATTATTTTGTCAGAAAGCAAAACTTTTTTCCGTAAAACTACTAATAAAAAAGTTTCCCATACGTAGAGAACTTAAGTAGACACACTGTATATACATGGCATGGCCAACTAAGCAAAATAAAACAAGTGCCTATAGCTACGCCATTTTTTGTGAAACATCAGAAATCTAAAAACTGACATTTCAAGAAATGTGTTAAAAGTTGACAAATACATGGTCACAAAATTTAAAATGATATTTCAAAAAACAAAGAAAAAAAGTCTGTGCTTCACCCGGTTTACTGAACTATTAAACTGTTTTGTTCCTTTGAAACGGCCGCGCTTTCCGCATCCAAAAGTTAAAAGATGGGAGCCTAGATGTTGTCTTCAGTAGTCCCCCCTTTCATAAATTATTAATAAATAAATGAAGGGAGAGAAGTTTTACACAACTACCCACTATTTAAACAAAAAACACAATACTTGCCAGCATCTGGTATGCTTAAAAGAGCTGCCACGGCCCGCATAGCAGATCTTTTCAGTTCATCCTGTTTCTCGTATTCTTGTTTGACTGAATTTGCTTTAACTTTTAGAGTTAAAGTCGCCCTTAGAGGTTCAATTAACCTATCCAACCCTAAAATTGGATAAATATTAGACAGATGTAAGGACCACACACAAAGCTTGTTGAAGACCGACATCAGAAAAATTCGCTAATTTTTTTTTTAATGTTGTAATTCTTGACCTCCTAAACGAAAGACCCCACAGATTTTAAGTGTTAATAATATACAACGCAAAGTATTTATTTCGTTTTGTTTTTATTATATGTCGTCCAAAAACGTTTATGACTTGACGCTAAATAAATAGTGAGAAATGTTTACGAAATTTTGTTAAAAAGTTGTAATAAACACAGTTTTTTGCAAGAAAACTGTAAACTGACAAAAATCCCAATTCCTACGATTAAGTAGAAAAACCATTAAACTCAGCAAAAGGAAAAATCGTAACGATTTTTAGACACATCATATAGACCAGGGTTAAGAAAAATCATTATTTAAAAAAAAATAGAAATCGCTGATTTAGTTTAAAAAATCTTGATATTTTGATTTTTTAAAAATATTTTTTTAAAGAAAATACAAAAAAATAAAAACACAGGAATTCGGTTGAAAATCTGACAAGAAAAGACCATAAAGGCCGCCTGCTACCCTGTTAAAACTTGCAACATGCGGACAGTCTGCCGCGGACGTGCCGCCAAACGAACGGAAACCTGCTTTGTATTTACCCTTTTGCTCTGAAAGTTGACACTTACTTACTATGGCTAGTCGAGACAGTAAAGACGACAGTATTTGGCAACATTTTGTCAAATTAAAAGTTACGAAGAAACTTGGATATCGCGCAACGTGTAAAACATATAGGAATGCAGGGACTAATCGATAAACTTAAAAATCACTGGGAAATGTGTAAAAATCAGTTAAGTAAGTTAGGTGATGAAGAAACAACTCCCCAGAGTTCCCAGTCAGTAAAAAAAAAAACAAAAATGCGATAATTATAACGCTGGAGGACATTTAGGAGACCAAGCCAGTGAAAGCAGCCGTAGTTTATAACATGTCAAATAAGATGAAAGAAGTAGACAAGCAACTAGCAAGACCAATTTTTGCCACAAATTGCATTTTCAGGTCAACTGAACACACAGAGGTTCTTAGGGCTATTAAAATGTCAAGACCAGGCTACAAAACACCTTCAAGATTCCAATTGCCATCAACCCTGTTAAACGAAATATTTGAAGAAGAAAAATCAAAATCTCTTAAGAAATTGTCTGGTCAGTCCCTTTGTATGGTCTATCAATGGTTGGTCCAATATTCACAACGAGCATCTAATATGTGCAGCTTTGACAGCGGAAGATGGAAGTAAGTGTTGATACTTCCAGCTGAATAATAAATAAAAAAGTGTAACGGGGAATAAAATGCTACAGCTACCAGTTGTGTTACAGACAATGCAGCCAATATGAATAATGCGCAAAAAATTGTGGAAGCACTGGATTACCCCATTTTTACATTCGGTTGTTCTGCTCATATATTGAATTTGCTTTCCAAGGATTTAGAAGTAAGAACTGCGAAAGATCATGTAGTGCAAATTGTAAAATATTTTCGAAATACTCATTTGCCAAATGCTTAATACAAACATCAGTGAGTGGCCAAAACTGTTGCAGATTTATGAAGAACACAATATTCATACGAAACGAATGGCTGAAGATTTTTAAAACTTCTTAAACCAATTTTTGTGTTACTAGATATGGTTCTGCAAAAAGGTGTCTCTCCCTGTCTAACGCAGCTTAGGTATGACAAAAACTTATGGCTGTTTTTTATAATGTCGAAAATGAGAACATAAATTTATATCAATATCAGCTCTTCACAACAAGCTTTAACACTTTTCGACCAACCCACACACATTTATATTAACCATGTTTTCTAGCGAAGTATTACTAAATGTAGCCGCACTACAGTGGTGGAGATCTCAAGAAGACATTTCCGAAATCAATACGGTATTAAACAACATAATTGTCCCCATTATATGTGCCTGTGCTTCTTCTGACTTGAAAAGAATGTTTTCTACATATGGATTTGTTCATTCTGATAGTAAAAATAGACTTGACATTGAAAAAGCCTCTAAATTAGTATTTGTCTTTAACAAATTTAATACTTAATTGTTCTCTTTGAAAGCATACTTATTTTTGTATTTAACATTATGTACTGTTACATTAGGAATTTAGCTTTTTTGAACTTCTGTAATGTTTTAGTTAGTTTTAAATGTTATAAAATATATTCCGTATATAACACGTATGAAGAGCACTTGGTGTCGACACTGGTCAAAATAAAATTAAGACAGGGACCCAATATACATTGTGGCCGATTAACCCTTCACAGAATTCTCTTAGAAATATTAACAAAAGGTAATTAGTGATGGATTCACAAAGATTACAAATCCTGCGACATGCTTATCTATAGCAAATTAAAAAGTATTGAAGATAATAGACCAATAGTTTGCTTTGATGAAATTTGGTGCCATACCCATAATACTGTGTCAAAAGTTAAAGGAGTCTGTCTCAAATAAAGGCAAACAAATAACCATATTGAATGCTGGTTGACTGGGTTTCAAACTATCTGCTATTATCTTAGAAACACATAAATACAGGAATATATGTTAGAAAGTGTCAGGTATTTTGAATTTAGTGATAAAAAAGTTATCTTTTGAAAGTTTTTAAAGACTATAAACTGATAAATGAATATGTTTGACTGTATGGCTGAGAAATGGGACACACTGTTTTAATTGGGTTCAAAACATTTGGAATTCAGTAACAACAGGAGTAAGGGCACAAAACGTTTTTCCTACTTTGGGTGTCTCAGTGGTGGAATTAATAAAAA
Source organism: Kuschelorhynchus macadamiae (assembly GCA_030620095.1). NCBI lineage: Eukaryota > Metazoa > Arthropoda > Insecta > Coleoptera > Curculionidae > Kuschelorhynchus > Kuschelorhynchus macadamiae. Next base: position 195,915 of record JAUTXW010001280.1, read on the forward strand.
AAGGTTTACATGATACACCTTTTGAAAGCTGGGAGGAATCCATTCAGCGTTATGTAACAGTTGAAGATTCGTACTTTTATACAAATAATATAGAACCACCGATAATTACATTAGCTGACGACAGTGATAGCGAAACTGAATTGGGCTTAAGTGAAAAAATATTTTTATTTATACAATATGATACCATTTGTCCTCTTGTAGACCCTATACATACTGTATGTTTATTTTTAAATTTGTTATTTGCTACTTAATTTTCTTCCATTTGCTTTTATGTTATTAGTTTTATTTATCTTATGTGTAACTCTGTAACCTTTCATAAACAGATCAGAATGTCTTTATTCTCCACTTACAAAAACAAAAGTTCTTATTTTGGAATGTACTTTAACCAAGTAGCTTTCCCATTTAAAATTTTCTTCTATCAGTAATAACGATTGTAACGTCCAACACTTACAGACTAATTATATTTAAACATTTCTATGTCACTTTTTTTCTAAAATGGCAATGAAATAAGTTTAACCGGCTAAAAAAAATTAATGTTTCTTAACAAGAAAAGTATATTTTTTAACAAACGTTTTTTATAAAGTTTCTTTCTCGATATTTCAATTTTGGATCCATTTGTCGTTAGATAACTTGTATATTTTCGATAAAAAAACTAAACGAAATATATTTTACGAATATTAAAAGCTACAACAAAGTCAGCCCAATCAAATCTTTCTGGTAAACTAACTTTTCACTTTTAAACTTCTCTATACAAGGACCCTTCAAAGGGCTATATTTCGAGTATGGTTCGTACGATTTTGACGTGTGAAATTTGCGAATTTCAATGAAGCCGGTTTTCCATAGGGTTTATATGTGGTCCTGTATTTTCGTGTATAAGCTTACTTTGTAAAACAAATCCAGGGCATATTTGGGCTAATCTTGCGACCATTAAATAAGTTAGCATCTTGATGTCATAATGATCTTTCAGACCAGATTCTACGTGATTTATAAAATCAAATATATCTATTTTATCTAAGCATGAGTCTAATAGTGTGTACATGCATTCAAATGCGGCCTTTCTAATGTCCAAACCATCATCGACTGTGTGTTTGAAGGGGCCCATCTCAACCTCTCGAATAAGATCCCTCTAGAAATATATACATTATTAATAAACTTATATCATAAGAAAAATTAATTATGTCTGCAGAGATTCTGCTGAAACCTAAATACTTTTGAAATAAAAAATATGTTTTTAAGAGATACCCTGTATAGTTAAAAAAATGTTTTTCTATAGGTTGCTTCACTTAAAACTCCAAACGCCATTTTCTCGGTAATTAATTGGGTTATCAAAATTTGGTAAATTGCGATAATTTGATGGGGTAAAAGGTAATTGTATACGACAAATTAGCGGAGATATCAAAATTTGGTAAAAATTAACTTGTTAGGTAAGTAAATTGTAATTATTAAGAGCTAAAACAAAGCCGACGACGTCATCAGTATAGACGTGGCTACGTCAATAAAAAAAACAAAACCAATGTAGAAACTTTGAGTCTAAATTTTAAATCTACGTCTATTTTTAAGACTTTTTGTTATTTGCACCAAACTGATTGTTCGGTTGGTTTCTGAGATATAGTGTGCCTTTTAGTAGAATAATGATTTTTTGTCAGTGATTTGATACATATATTTTTTAAATAATAAGATTCTTTTTACGGTTGATCTCTTGTCTTAAATCATATCTTAATATAAATATCTACATTTTTTATGTAAGAAATGTTAATCGAAAAAATTACTCTTCTCATTTAAGTTATAATCATTAAATTTCAGAAAAATCCACGTTAAACACCCTGTATATATTAGTAACCAGCATAGTAATGAAGTTGATTCACATAACAAAAATGTCATAGCAATAGACATAGTGTCCGGAAATTCCGCTTCCATACTCGAAGGGACTACTCTACATACGAAAATAATAAAAAAAAGTTCCTATGAATATGGGTCTGAAAACGCTTCGCTTTCAAGATACAGAGGTTTAAAATTTTAAATATTTTTTAGTTTTTTGATGTGTCTCTTACATTTCTGAAGATATTTAAAGCAAATTTGACACACAATAATCGTAATTAATGTCTATAAAATGATCAGAATACGTTTAAGAACACTTGTACATTTTTTGTGGTCATGACCCTTTTGAATGCCCCAAAAAGTTTGCTTTAGCGACACTGGAGCAGCTTGGTACTACCATCGTACTTGTAGCCTTTGGACTTTTTTAATATCTTGCACCGTTTTACAATTTGGAAAACTGTCTTTAAAAATATGAACAGTTTTAAAGGTTTTAGCATCAGCTTTTTTTTTGGGGCGGTCAAAGGATCGCGACCTGAAATAAAGTTAGACCCTGTATAATTTGCTAAAATGTATTATGTCCTAACACTGGAACCTGTAGTGGAAGATAGATCAAAATACAAGAGTTCTAACCACACTACACCACAAACAAATAGCCGGTATAGGTCCCTCCGAGCTCATTCAGTATTCCGATCTCGTGAAGTAAATATCCCTGAAGATGCCTCGTGCAATCGAAGGAGAAACGTCGAAAAGTGATTCCATTTTGACACGATCTAATACCAAGAACCATGATTTCTTAATTGACCACAGCTGTGAAAGCTTTCGTTCTATATAATATTTTTTTATATAAAAATAGGTTTTTCGTGTTCTAGGGACTCTAAAACGTCGAAAAACACAACTTACATTTTGCAATCACTATACTTTCCCTGTATTATATCTGATGATATAGCATTTTAATAATACAATATATGGGCTGGTATATGGGAAAATAAAAATGAAGCAATTTTCAAGTATTAATAAAAAATAAACGGTTCCACTCAGAAGTTTGAGCACAGGGTAAAGGTAATAGTGGCAGTTTCATCTAATCTAATAATAATAATTCATTGTTTATTATTTTTTTATTTTCAATATTCACATTGATTCTAATAGCCACTTAAATGCCTGCTACAGTTTATTAAGTTAACTTAGGAAGTTACAAACCTTAATATTTGTCTCATTATAAAGTTGAGGCAATATGGTGTCTAAAAGGTCCCGGATCAATGACGGCTTATTGTGTGCTGCGGAGTTAAAAGCAACTAAAGCAACTCTTCTTACATTCAAATCGGGATCTTGCAACGTGTTTAGGAATTCTCCAATACATTGTCTTAAAAGTGGGTCAATTGGAGTAGGCTGAAAATATTCATAGTTTACCGTGTACCAAATATATTTTAAAAATCTCTACAAACGTAGAAGTGTATAAAAAAACAAACAAGACTTGGCTATGTTTATATGATCGTCTTGCATAATTTTGTGAGATAAAGTACCTCCCAGAGGTTTTGACATTAATTAATTTAAACTCAGTATAGCCCTTAACATAATGAGCTTTTTTTGTGAAATGTCACTATAACTTGTAACATCCTACATAATCAAACAAATTGTATATTTCTCTCAGGTGCAATCTATTTATACATATATCCGGTATTGCAGATGAGAGAAATATACAATATATATATATATATATATGTATATATATATATATATATATATATATATATATATATATATATATTGTATATATATATATCGTATATACAACTCACGGAAGTCTTTCATGTTAGCGTCTTAAAAAAAAACATTATAACAAAAGTGGCCAAATATGTTTAAGTTTCTAAACTGAGCGCAAGGGGGCGTAGTTCCTATGGTATAAAATAAATTTCAAAAATTTCACAAAAACTCCCGAAACTAGATATAACTTTTATTACCTCAATGGAATGCAGAGTTAATTTTCTATTACTTTGATTGTAAACTATTTGTCATACTTGATAAGGATGGGGGAGTGCTGTTGACGAAACATTTAAAACGCTGTATATACATATATATATATATATATATATATATATATATATATATATATATATATATATATATATATATATATAATTTGTTTCTTAAACCTTTTATTTATAATTACTTCGAAAATATTTCTTGGGTCTAGGTTTATGCATTGAAACAATAGTGGTTATATTTCGCTCGACGTTTCGCTTTTGGTTAAAAGCATTTTCAAGAGCATTTATTTTAACTAAAACGAGAAAGAAAAAAAAAACAATATCAGTTCGATACAAACTGGTTTGTTAAAATTGCCGTTTTGTCAATTATAAAAACACTGATAAAGTAAAATTTCTTCAATTAATCCTAAAACATTTAGCAGTCGAACACTTTTCTAAAATGACTTTCACAATTTTACACATTAAAAAATATTAAAAAACTTGTTTACATTATTGACGAAAAAAAAACACAAAAACATTTGTACAATTTGGTTTAAAGCCGTTAATTAAAAATAGGTAACCTACCTTGGAAAACAGAGCTTCATTTTTAAATCTATTATATTTAAGGCACCTATAGTATCAGTATGATAATGTCTAGGTTGGTTTTGGGTGACATTACTTGATCTTAATAATTGTAAAGTGATACTGATATACAAGAAACGGTACAAAGTGATGGCGATAAGACATGTCTTAACCACTATTGTTTCAATGCATAAACCTAGACCCAAGAAATATTTTCGAAGTATATATATATATATATATATATATATATATATATATATATATATATATAATATAATGTGTTTTCATTCCGGGTGTACATCCGTTCACTACTGTCGTTCTAAAAAGAACAGTTTTGCTGACGTTTCGCCAAAATCACATTTGTCATTTTCGAAGCTTTCTTTCTCGCGTCCGAATAGAGACTGAAGTATTGCTGACTGCGACGCTTCCTTTTTATACCCCCACTCGGCGCCGAAGGTTATATCTGCGCAGGCGTTGGTCGTTATTTATGTTTTCAAGACCACACTTCGATATCTATATTAGTTTTTAAGCTACTGCCAAATAAGTAAACTAATAGGTAATTTTCGGACAAAATGATTAATAACTAGGATATCGGAGTTAAATTAAAGTTCCAGGACCATCCCTAGACACTTGCTATTAGGGAGGACGAGGCACAAAAGAAAAAAAACCAACGGCCAAAAAAAAAAGAAAAAAAGTCATGCTTCTTGTATTACAGTAACTTATGCAGCAAATTTCCAAGGTCTTATTTTCGACGAAGAAAAAAACCACTCCGAGTGAAAATGTGTTGTTTTTTCATTAAGATTATTGGAAAGTCTACAGTTTTTCAATAAACAAAAACAAACTTTTTTGAAACAGAAGAAAATAAAATATGAAAAAATACTTTCCGATAATCTTTATAAGAAAAAACTTCCTCGGGACATTTTTTCTACTCTGATCCTCTTTAAAACTATATTAAACAACTATTAGATTTGGTCGAAGGGACTATGAAAACAATATTATTTTTTAATACTGGGCAAAATATTATTTATAGCTTTATTACATTATTTAAAATTAACAGTAATGCAGTATTATTCGTTACTTTTGGCTTTCCTCTCTTCATACTTTATCTAGGCTTGGAGTGTGTTTAGAGGACAGCGAGTCAGAGCAACAACATAACAGTAAAAGTAATGCAAAAACACAAGTAAACAACAAAAACAGCACATTGTAGGTAAGTATCCAGGTCACCAGCTATATCTCTGCTCTATAGAATTTGAACATTCAAAAAGGCACACAGCGTCGTATCAAGAGCAGGACAAGAGGGCCCCACGCCAGCGGCGCAAGCTCATGGAGGCGCAATTCGCGCCTAAAATAATATTCGTTTCTCCTGTTTCAAATTCCCGATTTTCGTTTTATAAATATGTCTTAATTCCACGTAGTGTTAGCTTAACCAAAAAAGGATTTTCAATTCCTTTCCTTGAGGCGAGGACCAAATCAGAACCTTGCCCTGGGCGCCAGTCTAAGGGCATATTGCTATATGTTTTTCTTTATAGCAGATATGCACTTCATACAAAAAAAAAGATCCGTGTCTTCTTACAAGACTAATTTTGTTCCACGGGTTACATTTTTTACAAGTCATAGGTGAATGAAAACCGGCGACTGATTTATACAAAAGATGAGTATACCTAATTAATATAAATATTTATCTCTATTTGTATTTAAATAATATTCTTAAAGCAACAGTGTTTCGGTATCGGTAGGTTCCTGGAGTTTATTAATAAACGTGTGATGAATGACCTTCCTAACAAAGTGGTTACTGAGTTTAGTTGGTTAGGAAAAAGTCATAGAAACATGGTGAACAATTTTAAGACTAGCGGTCTAAGATTAATTACAGCAATGGAAGGTTAGAAAATTAATAATTCATAATTTTTAACAATTCCTATATATACTGAAATAAAAGAAAATACAAAATCATTTTTTTTAGATGTTTTTGAAACTGACAGACTGCAGATAAATATGAGGGAGAGAAAAGCAGCAAGAAAAATAAAAAAGACATACCAATTCCTAACTGAGTAAATAAGTTTTGTAATAACGCGTTTTAATATTTGTAACTTGTCCACTTCCTGAAATAGATTTATTGAAAAGTATGAGACAATAAAGGGGACGAACGAAAACATTTTTGATCTACACCACTACATATTTGAATAGGATAAACTATAACTTATATATAAAACTACAACATCGCAGGTATAATACAACTCCATCGCAGGGATACATATTCTCTAGATAAGTGCTGTAACATCCTAAGATAAGTTATGAATCAAAATACTAGTCATGATATGCAAAAGCATAAAAATATATGGCTATGACAGACAAGGTATGTATTAAGTTATCTTTAGTTAGAAGCAAAACTCCACTCTTGAGTAGGACATTAATATATCACTGAAGCAGAGCTGCCGTATAGCTTTCCAGGAAAATTGGTAAAAAATAAACCGTACATCTCGAATAAGTATTTTACTAGACCGTTGGCGGCATGTCTTTTTAAAACTTTCATTATTATAACAATTATTATAACAACTATAACAGTGGCGCAAACCGCTTCGACTTTGCTGGAGGTGCTATGTTTAGTTTACGATTTTCCTACTATGTTGCCATGACAACGCGTTCGCGATGACGTCGACCGCATGGAAGAATAATGTTAACCAGCGCCATACAACGCTCTCGGTGAATTGCTGGCGCAGTACACTACACCCACGTGAGGTTCAGTTTGCGGTGGTTGTTCCTTTGAAGTTTGGTTGGCTGTTTTGTGTTATATTTATTTATGGTGTTATTGCAACGTCAAATTCGAAGTTAATAAATGTGATTGTTCAAGAATGGAATAAATTAAAAGACGTCTTTGAATTTATTACAAACTGTGACAAATCTGATGAAAAATCAATCCGCCTTGCGAAAGGATTTGGAGGAGATGAACGATTTTGAATTCACGTTTCTGGCATTAGTGTTTAATGACATTTTCTCAATCACGGACATAAATCGCTTGACATTCATTTTTGCATATCCAATATAAAACCCTGTCGTGAGGCGCTCTGTAAAAAAAGAAATGAACATTCGTTTAATCCCAAGTTTGATAAAGCAAATTCTATTACAGAAATAAATCATTACAAACGTGAGCTTGCTAAGCTTTCACCTGAAGAAATTAGGGCTAAGTATAGAACCCTTTTTTATGAAATATTAGACCATATTTTAATGGAAATGACACTAAGATTTCAAGACTGTGAAAAACTCAGATTTTTTGGCAGGTTCTGCTAAATTTTCCGAATATAGTTTAAATTTTCCGACTGGCCCGTTTGAAAATTTGTTACAGTTATATAGAGAAATATTTTCAAAAAGTCAACGACTTAAAAATGAGCTTGGTCTTATTTTTGCCAATGAGAGTAGTTGGAATATATCGGTGCAAGAGCAAGTGAAAAAAATTAATGAAAATAAATATATTTTTACCGAAGTATATGAATTGTTTTCCCTTATTTTGACAATACCGTCGACAAGTGCTTCAGTGGAAAGAAATTTTTCTTGCTTCAAATGTGTAAAAACTTATTTAAGAAATACAATATCTCAAGAAAGACTTACTTCTCTTGGCAATATTTCAGTTCAAAAGGAATTTCTGGAGGAGATTAGGGCAACCCATCCATTTTATGAGGATGTTATAAATAAATTTGCTGCTATGAAGGATAGGATAATTCATTTAGTGTACAAAATTTAGGTAAGTCGTAAAAACTATTCTACGTGGAGGGGCACACATAAAAAAATTCTGGAAAAAAAATTATTGCGATATTTTCTTGCTTCATTTGCACTTCACTTTTTCACCCGCGAGACGCCACTGGCAAAAAAATATCAAATTTGGATTGAAGTCAAGCAAAATAATGCTAAACTGCATTTAAGAAAGGTATAATACCTATTATAATTGCAAATACAGTAAATCAATATTAAAAGTTAACTGAAGGTAAATAATGATCAATAAACACAATTTTTTCTGCGTGTAAGGACAAAGGCGTTTTCATAGGGCCGCCTCAGAAAAAAATCGGATATTGTTTTGCATTGACTGACCACGACAGGTAAGGGTAGGAACTACGAGTGATACGAACTGTTTTTAAATAAGAGCCAATTTCGAAATTAAGTTTTTCTCTTTGTCCTGACACTCCCTGTTATTTTCGATACCTATTTCATTAAAATAGTCCCAAAATGTATCATGAGCTTCACGAGTATAATCATGACGTTTATATCTCTTAGCAAGCCACGAAGATGGCGAGTCAAATTGAGTGCTAGAAAAATCATCATATACCATTTTTAAGAACTACAAGAAAATTTTCTACCATGCTCTTTTAGCTTCGCTACCCCTAAAAAGTGTGTCTTAAACCACGGATCCAGAATGGTTGCAATTAAATAATTTGGATCTTGTCCTAAGTGGCAGAAACGTCTTTCTAATTCAGCTCTCAACGAGGCAATACATACCTGCTTCATTTCCTTTCCGCCATGAGAGATTTGCATTTGGCACAACAAACACAAAGCAAACTTATTGCCTTTGCTAATATTAAAATATTGCCAAATCGGAGATCTTTTATTTCGTGTTGACATTTTCATAGGTGGTTTTTACCACAGATACAATAGTTTCGCTTGTCTTTGCTTTTACTAATAAAAACAAATACAAAAACAGTCCAGGTTCCCCACACCCGAACGCAAGAAATTTTAATGTTAACACAAAACAAAACAAATGCGTGACTGGACTGCGTTAAGGAGCTGGTTTTCTCCCACTAGCTATCCCCATCCCCGCGAGTATCATTCCTCCGGCGTCGCGGACGGGAACAAACATGTGGCAACACGAATACAGAAGAAATTGTATTTACGTCCTGCCGGACATCCGGCTTGCGAGCCAGTCGGATATCTGGTATCCATTATCCGGCTAAATCACTGCAACACGAATACAGAAGAAATTGTATTTAAGTCCTGCCGGACATCCGGCTTGCGAGCCAGTCGGATATCTGGTATCCATTATCCAGCTAAATCACTATCAGTTTCATCTCTGTTTGATATAGTGTTTATGGCAATTTATTCATTATAACGATTTAGCAGAACTGCTAGAAGACGACGATCGCTACTAGAATAAACATGTGGTTCAACATGATGGCTGTCCCGCCCATTTTAACAATGATGTCCAGAAATATCTCGACTAGCATCGTTGAATTAAATTTCCTCGGTCGGTTAGGTTTCCGGGTTTAATATCTTTGGACTTTTATTTATTGGGACTGATCAAAAGTTTGGTTTATGAAAATAGACCAACGACCCGGCAAAACATCCGAGAGGATGAAAATTACCATAAAAGGTTTATAAAAGGCAGAAATTGAAACTGCTGTTTCATTCACTGTCTGACGGCTAAATCGATGCATCCTAAATGATGACAAACATTTTGAAGATTATGATTTTTAGTTTTCTTTGTTATTTAGTTACCTACAAAGAGTTTTTTCTGCTTACTTTTGTTTTCGCGATACTTTTCCTGTTATGTTGTAGCTTTGGCTCGCTGGCCTCTAAACACGCCCCAAACTTCGATTCTGAGAGAGTTTAGACCAGCTCTAGTTCTACATAAATGTGTGAACGGGGGAAAGCCGAATGTAACAAATAATATTGCAGTATTGTGAATTAGAAATAATTTAATTAAGCTTTAAATAATAATCTGCCCAGTATTCAAAAATAATATTGTTTTCACAGCCCGTTCGACCCCTAAATTGATCGACGAAGAAAAAATGTTCCGTAAGCATTGTTTCTTTAAGATTATCGTAAAGTATTTTTTTCATATATCACTTTTTCTACTTCAAAAAAGTTTGTTTTTGTTTAATGAAAGCGTAGACTTTCCGAATTTTACTGGAATTTTTTTTCGTCGAAAAATAAGACCTTGGAAATTCGATTCATTTTTGGCTCGTTTGCTAGACTAATGAGATTTCTATTAGAGGCCCACAACGATCTGTCACACAGCAGATATTACGTGACTTGTGTGCAGCAGTAGAACCAAGATTTTCAAAGGCCTCACTAAATATATTAAACAGTTGGCTAAATTGTGGTTGAGCTGGCAAGTTGGCAATTTACAAGATACAATTACCAACATGCAGAACCGGCATATATACCGAAATTATTAGAATACAAAAAGTATTTTATCTGTAAGTTGGTTTCTTTTGTGCCCCGCCCCGCTAACAAGCAAGGGTATAGAGACGCTTCTAGATATTTTATTTTCACTCCGATATCCTTGTTATTAACCATTTCGTCCGAAAAATACCTATTAATTCACTTATTTGGCAATAGCTTAAGAACTAATAAAGATACCATTTCGTCCGAAAAATACCTATTCATTCACTTATTTGGCAATAGCTTAAAAACTAATAAAGATATCAATGTCCGGTTTTTGCCAAATCTTTGATTACTCTTTAGAATCAGCGTAAGATACGTATAACCTTCCATTTAACAATTTTAAGAAAACTGGAAAAAAACTGTAGTTGTTACAAACAGCGCCAATTTGTGAAAAACTGAGGGTGTCACTCGACCCTAATCCTAAAACAGCTTGAAATTCCCTTTTAAATAAGTCTAAGCTCATTCAATTCGGATAAGGGGTTCAGACAAAATAGTGATTTAAATATTTCTGAAGCCAAAAGCTCCCCCCACCCTCATTAAGGGTGATATGACAATAAGTTTCATATCACCCTTAATCATATCTACGGTTGGGAGTTCTTGTAGAATTTTTGAAATTTATCGTCTACCCTAACAATTGCGCCTCCTTGAGTCAATTGCCAGCCTGCATTATATATATATATATATATATATATATATATATATATATATATATATATATATGTGTGTTTGTGGTTCAAGAGAAAAGAAATTAGACGTTTCGACCATTCAGGGTTGGTCTTCATCAGTAATTTGACTAGTTCATTATTTTTTTGTTTTTGAAAAATGATAGTATGGTCGTTGGGAATGAGTTTATAGGTTTTCCTGTCGCTTAAGATTGATTCTATTTTATTATCATATTCGTTCGCGTACATAATTACTGTTTTGTTTGATTTGTCTGGTCTTAATATTTTTAGGTATTGGTGTTCTTTTAGAACTCTTTACATAAATCATATTTTGGTTCTTTGTTTTATATTTTTTAGAACTAAGTTTATTTTTGTAAGATGTGGGGGCATTGCAACATGTCATGCTAATCTCATCTTTTTTTCCTGATTTAAGTCGTCTATGGCTGCGTCAATAGACGAGATAATTTCTGGAATAGGTATTTCTTGTGAGTTAGTAATTGGAATGCAAAACCTAAACCAAGACTTAGGATACCAATAGCATAATTTGGAATTTCGATATTAGTTAGATTTTTCAGTCAATCGTTTTTAATGTGGATTTTATTAGAGTTTTGTTTGTCCCTACTTTTTTTAAGAATATTTGAATTTTGATTTTCTTTATATTATCTTTTATTTTGTTAAAAAGGTGTTCATATTTTTTAGTTTCAAAATTTATGATGTTTGGAAAAATTTTAAAGTGCTACAAAGTAACCTATACTAGAATTATGGAATTTCCTTTTTAAGGTGTCGTTTGAAAATTGTATGTGTTTCACTTCAAACAACACCTGAAGAAGGAAATTTCACAATTCTACTATAGGTTAATTTGTTCGTAGCACTTTAAAATTACTGATGGGTGACACAACAATTTACATAAAATATAAAAAAAAATAACAGAATATAAAAACAAACTACAAGCCAGTCACCCTCCAGATACTTCTGGAGTACGTAATCTCATTATACATCGACATTCCAATTGATTTAATATTCGAAATCATCAAGGAAAAAGTGGAGTGAGATAAAAAAAACATACTGATCTCCCAATCGACGAATTTCTAAAAGGAACAGAATTGGTCTTAAAATCGACATACCTTATGCACAAGGATAAATTTTATAAACAACTTGACGGCTGCGCAATGGGCTCATTGCCTATGTCGTTGCACCATTAGTGACGGAAAAAATAGAGGACAATGTTGTCAAGAACTTAAATATTAAATTTCCATTTTTTATAGATACGTTGATGATTGTTTAACAATCATACCAAAAGAAAAAAGTTACTATAAAGCGTTTAACAATTTCCACAACAAATTAAAATTCACTATCGAAATTGAAAAAAATGCAAAAATACATTTCCTAGACATGACCTTATACAATAGGGGAGCCTCCATAAAACAAAATGGTATACAAAAGACACTGGTTTGGTAGATATATAAACTCTTTCTCACAGCACCCAGGTCATCCCAGTCATTTTAGGGCTCGCAAATAGGGCCATCAAACTAGGTGATCTAGAATTTCGCTAAGAAGCTATCCAAAAAGCAAAATATACTTTACTGAAAACCAGTTACCCAATAAAATTAATACCTTACAAAACAAATGTTTCTCTTCTTTAAAATCAAAAACACCTATGTTTCAGAAAACACATACTATCTATAAAATTCCATGCAACGATTGCCAAAAAGTGTACATAGGACAAACTACAGTATCTTAAAAACCAATTAAATGGGCATGATAAAAAAAATAAAACAGCACTTACAAAACATGAAACAGAATGTAAACACACGTTTCATTTTCAAAATACTACTATTTTGAACATGGAAGTTAACAAAAAAGAGAGAATTTCTGGAAATGTTATATATTAAACGGGAAAATAATGCAAGAAACGACAAAACAGATATAAAAAATCTGAGCCCAATATATTGTAACGTCATCAAATAAGTTCCAATTAAATATAAACCTCATCACAAATAAATCAATAATTAAAACAAAATCAATTTGCATTCATCTCATTCTAAAAATAAATAAATATCAATTTTTAACTTTAAATCAAATACAAATTAATCAATTTGTCCCTAATTTTAAACCAACGTGAAGAAAAAACATAAACAATAAAAAAAAAACATGGAATTCTCGACCTTAATAGGCTGCCGTTCTCCCAGCCAAATAAGTTTCGTTCGACACGGCACTATGGTAAATGTATAATTTTGATGAATGTTGACGTACTATTTTTATTTTTAAGTGTGTTAGTTGTAAGTGGTATTTGTAAAACGAAAATTCCTTCTTTCCTTGAAATTCAAAATTCAAATTCAAAAGATTTTTAGCTCCTTTTATTTACTGTTACAGACACACAAAAATATTACTGATGAAGACCACGTGAAACGTCTAATAAATAAAAAAGATCAACATCAACAATAAGAAAAATGAAATAAAGTTATTTCATTTCATATTTTCTCTTGAACCACAAATACCCAAGAAAAACAAAATTAGAATATATATATATATATTTGGAAACCTTATTCTCTTGGGCCTAAGTAAATAATAAAAAACAATTTTTCATATCAAGTCAACGTTTCGCTCATTGTGTTAAGGTTTCTCAAGACTTATTTTGGTTTGCTTGGTCTCTAAAAAAGTATTTTTTTCATTAAAACACAAACACAGGAAAAATATATACAAAGACGCAAACATTATACACATACTAGAAACATTAAAAGGTTTAAAAACTTAAAATTGTTTTATTAATAATATTACATATGCTACGTTTGGTAAAATAAAATGTTTAGTTTTGACAAAACACACATATTTAAGAACACAAATTTAAAACAATTCTATCCATTTAATACTTAATTTTATGGTACGCACCTTGGCTAAGCAATTTACATGTTGTGTTATAAATGATACTTTAGACTGATCGAGTTTGCAGTGTTTCGGTTATCAATTTTTTTTTAGTAATAAAAACGTTAGAATTTATCTGATGTTTAGCTAGCTGTGAAACAAATAATATTTTTATAGATATACAGGGGCAAGTTTATTTTCTATTTATAATGTATACAGGGAAAATAAGATTTTTAAATTTTAAATGCTCTCTGATTGTTTAATTAGGTTGAAATATATTTGGCTTAAACCACAAATATCTGTTTTATCATTAACTGCTGATCTTGTGCTAAAATCTCAGTTGCACTGAAATTCAACTTATGTTTTGTTGTTTGTTCATGCTTGTGAAGAGCAGTGGAGGCATTTTTAGTATACTTGTGGCCTTTAATCCTATTGTCTAAGCATTGTGTTGTCATTCCGATATATTTTTTAGAACAATTCAAACACGGAATTGAATAAACTATGTTTGGTTTCTTTTTTGTGGTACTCTAGTTTTTAATGGGGTATAAAGAGAATTGAATAAATTATTGGCTTTGTGACAAACAGTTATATTATGTTTTGAAAGAATGGATTTCAATTTTTCTGATAAATTATTTGTGTAAGGTAGTGCCACGTACTTAGGATTTTCGTTTTTAATTCGTTCTTTCTTTTTATTATAATACAGATAAGTTCTTTGTTTAATAATTCTTAGAATATTTTTTTCTGGATAATGGTTATCTATTAACGTTTGTTTAACGTCTTCCAGAGTTTCTGGTCGGCATTCTGGAGAGGTTAGTGCGATTGCGCGGTCAGTTAATTCTATTAACTGACCGCCATTCCAGCCATTCAAATACCCAAAAAAATAGTGATAATAGGATTAACTGACCGCGCAATCGCACTAACCTCTCCAGAATGCCGACCAGAAACTCTGCAAGAAGTTAAACAAACGTTAATAGATAACCATTATCCAGAAAAAAATATTCTAAGAATTATAAATCAAAGAACTTATCTGTATTATAATAAAAAGAAAGAACGAATTAAAAACGAAAATCCTAAGTACGTGCCACTACCTTACACAAATAATTTATCAGAAAAATAGAAATCCATTCTTTCAAAACATAATACAACTGTTTGTCACAAAGCCTATAATTTATTAAATTCTCTTTATACCCCATTAAAAAATAGAGTACCACAAAAAAAGGAATCAAAGTCAGTTTATTCAATTCCGTGTTTGAATTGTTCTAAAAATATATCGGAATGACAACACAATGCTTAGAAAATAGGATTAAAGGCCACAAGTATACTAAAAATGCCTCCACGGCCCTTCACAAGCATGAACAAACAACAAAACATGAGTTTAATTTGAGTGCAACCCAGATTTTAGCACAAGATAAGAATTATCGTAAATTGACATTTAAGGAAATGATAGAAA
This sequence comes from Kuschelorhynchus macadamiae, assembly GCA_030620095.1. Lineage (NCBI taxonomy): Eukaryota > Metazoa > Arthropoda > Insecta > Coleoptera > Curculionidae > Kuschelorhynchus > Kuschelorhynchus macadamiae. The sequence goes on from JAUTXW010001280.1 coordinate 211,400, forward strand.
TAAAAAGAGGAAAATGAAGCAGTTAATGATAAAAAAGATATTTGTGGTTTAAGCCAAATATATTTCAACCTAATTAAATAATCAGAGAGCATTTAAAATTTAAAAATTTTATTTTCCCTGTATACATTTTAAATAGAAAATAAACTTACCTCTGTATATCTATATAAATATTATTTGTTTCACAGCTAGCTAAACATCACATAAACTCTAAGTTTTTAAGATCAGTCTAATATCCTTTACAACACAACATGTAAATTACTTATCCCTACCATAAAATTAAGTATTAAATGGATAGAATTGTTTTAAATTTCTGTCCTTAAATATGTGTGTTTTGTCAAAACTAAACATTTTATTTTACCAAACGTAACATATGTAATATCATTAATATAACAATTTCAAGTTTTTAAACCTTTTAATGTTTCTAGTATGTATATAATGCGTCTTTGTATATATTTTTCCTGTATTTTTTGTTTTAATGAATGAATAAACTAAGTTTGGTTTCTTTTTTTGTGGTACTCTACTTTTTAATGGGGTATAAAGATAATTGAATACATTATTGGCTTTGTGACAAACACTTATATTATGTTTTGAAAGAATAGATTTCAATTTTTCTGAAAAGTTATTTGTGTAAGGTAGTGCCACGTACTTAGTATTTTTTGATTTAATGAAAAAAAAAACTTTTTTAGAGATCAAGCAAACCAAAATAAAGTCTTCAGAAAGCACACACAATGAGCAAAACGTTGTTATTGATTAACGACCGTGTAACTTTACAACTTAAGAAAATCACGGGGAATTCGGCCAGGAAATGTCTTTATTAATGTTTTATTTTTATTTGACCAAGCTTTCGAAATATTTTTATTTCTTCGTCAAGGGTCCTTAAAATTTAAACAATTAAATTTAGTTATAATATTAGTAATATATGTATCTAGACTTACATATAATAAAAACGAAAAAGACTTGTACTAATTTTGAGAAAAATGCTTGTTTAAATTAGATATTTAGAATTTTGGTGTCAAACGTCAAATGACAATAAATTATTTGTTTTTTTTTGTTGACAAAAAATGAAAGTTAAAAATTTAAAGGTTAAGAGAATGTTCATTTTTGAAAAAATAAGACCAAGATCCAGTTTCAAACAAATCGAATTGTGTCTACCGTATTCCTTGTAATAATTGTGACAAAAAATATATTGGTCAAACTTCTCAAAAAATTATTAAAAGGAATGCATTACATAGAAGTGACGCAAGATTAAACAAAAGATCTTGCGCACTATCAGAACATATAATTGATACAGGCCACACATGCAATTTCCTACAAACTAAAATCTTACACGTAGAACACAATACTACCAAAAGAACATTTTTAGAAATGACAGAAATCAAAAAAGGCAATGGCAATGAATAAAAAAAACAGATATCGAAAATTTAAGTTCAATTTACTCTTATATTTTATTTTTAGATGAAACAAAATTTTCCAATAATGATAATAGTGGTAATAATAACAATTATAATTAATTATATGAATGATTCTAAAGTTTGCGTTATTATACAACCTAAAATTTAAACACATTTTTTCAAATATGAACATTCTCTTAACCTTTAAATTTTTAACGTCTAGATACATATATTACTAATTTTATAACTAAATTTAATTGTTTTAATTTTAAGGACCCTTGACGAAGAAATAAAAATATTTCGAAAGCTTGGTCAAATAGAAATAAAACATTAATAAACACATTTCCTGGCCGAATTCTCTGTGATTTTTTTAAGTTGTGTATATATATATATATATATATATATATATATATATATATATATATATATATATATATATATATATATGTACATCTGTGCACTACTGTCGTTCTAAAAAGAACAGTTTTGCTGACGTTTCGCCAAAATCACATTTGGCATTTTCCAAGCTTTCTTTCTCGCGTCCGAATAGAGACTATATTCGGGTGTTGTTCTATTTAAAAAAATCTCCAAGTCATCTTCTACATCTTTTGTATCAAAATATTTTGTTAAACAAAGCTAAATAAAAAAGTTAAAAAGGGTGATACTTTTGTAAAGGTCACCCTTTTTAACTTAAGTACCTAACCTCAAATGACCTTCTAGTTTTAAAGTCGTCACGAACATCGTGAAAACTTAGGTCGCTGTTTCATTTTGTTCTTGAACTTGGTAGAAAAGCAGATGATCTTGAATCTTGACCTGTTCCAGTAAATTTTTATACTCTATTTGTAAATTAATATTATTTCTCTTACATTTATGTGATTTCTCATATAATTTAAGTTCATATTCAGTTAACTGCTTTTTTTCGTGGAATCAACTTTTACATGCACCTACAAAACCTATTTTTTGCTTTGTTTTTGTTATACTTTTACAACATTGTCGGAAAAGCAGTACTCTAGCCCTTCGACGTTTTTTGTGAATGCCAATATTAATTAAAAAAAAAAACAGTATTAAAATAATTCTAAAATTTTGTTTAAAAATGCATACCTGATCAGAAATTGTAAACTTTACAGCAGTTACCACAGTAGTTCTCATTAAGGGGGAAGGCGAATTCAAAGACCTTTTTAATTTGGGGAGAAGAGTTGCGGGGACAATTAAAGTTAATTTTCCTAAACATTCAGCCACCACATTCCTTGTACCTTCTTCCTGGCACTCACAGTGGCGATAAAGCTGGGACCAAATATCGGGAACGAATGGTAATAGCTGTTGAATTCCTTCATTAGATTGAGAAAGACAAGTTATTACCTAAAAATAATAATAAGCTATTATACAGGATATTAATCAACTGAAGGCTTCTGAAAATAGAATAAAGAGCTATATTTTTTTCTACGACCGTACCTGAAATACTAGTTCACACACTGTTCGTAGTAGCTAAAGTTTGTTTTTAGGTCGCAGCAACTAAAGTTTGTTTTTAAACCCGGACGCCTGAAGTACAATGCATTTCTTATATATTTTACTTTAGACATTGGGTCCATAAGAAATGCATTGACCGCCATTAATTTTAGGCACCAGTAATAATTTTATTAAGCGGTCTTGCTTCGCAATTTGTATCGTCATAGTAACGAATTGTCAAAGTACCCATACAAACACTCTAACTCTAAAAACAGTGTGACTATTAATTATTACAATTATAAACGAGAAAATTAAACAATTTAACTTTAATTTGCATTTGTATTATTTACTTTCGTAGAAAAAGTATGCCTTCACGCACTTATATACTACTGTTGTATTTTCTCATAAACGGTTTAAGATAGTTAAAATTTTACAGATGTTAACTACCTGTAGAGGGGTATATTTTCATGTAATACATAACTTTTAATGTATTTATTTAAAGTAACAAAATGGATAGGTGGGAAATGGCCAAATGCCTTCCCAATATGAATTCCTCCGGATATCGAAGAATATAGCAAATGCGAGATATGTTTCAAAGACTATGTAGACCTATGAGAAAATGAATGAACGGATGTATTCTAGCAGATAATAGCCATTTGCCGCATTTATTAACTTTTTTATTATTTTTTGTATGTTGTGTGTCGCAAGTATTCTGTCTGTTGTGCCTTTTGCATATGGTAATATTACTTATTGCCTTTCTGGTTCATAATCTTTGGTGTTTGTGGTTCGGGAACCCCGTCTATTAACAACTTTCTCTATGGTGCGATTTGTGTAGTCATTTTTCTTTAAAGGACCATATAGTATATTAAGTTCGTTTTATCTCGTTTGTGTTTCAGTTAATAGCACTGATCTAGATGTAAGGGTATTGGTGACAGTTTGAATTTGTGCTGGGGCGATTTTGGATCTAAATATCTGTCGGTATGTGTTGGTTTTCTATAAACGGTATAGTCCATATGTCTGTTATGTAGTTTTGTGAGCAGAACATCTAAAAATGAAAAAACTCTCATTTTTGCCTCTAACTCTAGAGTAAATTGTATTCTGGGATGCATTGAATTAACGTGAATCAGGAAATTGTGGAGGTATAATCATGTTGCGATATAATAAATATGTCATCCACATAATAAAAGCTTCTTTCTCGAAGTATATCACAAATAAATTCGCCACTACTGGTGGTAGTGAGGATTCTATTGGAGAACCATATATTTGTTTATACATTTACACGTTACATGAAAAATAAGTATTTTTAAGGCAATGCTCAAAGAATTGTATTACATATATGTGCCGGGAAATCCTCGTTCACAGCAATCCTGTCCAGTGCTTCGTCGATGGGAACTCAGACCAAATAAAGTATAAACGCACCTATCCATTCATAAGTAACAACAAAACGAGAAAATAAGTCATATCGTTGCACCGACCTTTATGAATGAAATACAGAACGTTTGGAAGAGTCGGCGACCACGCGGTTTTGTTGACACACTGTAGTTTACAGACGGAGTAGGAGGGTTACAGTTTACGAAATTTTGATTTAATACTGAATGAAATACTGAAATTGGATGCAATGTGTCAAATAAAACATAAATTAACCGCGGCTGGCTTAGGGATAAAGAAATATTGCATTTCTTGTGTTACTTATTTCCAAAACGAATTTGTATTTGCCTATTGGAGGCAAAATTCCTATACTACACTTTTAATAAAAATATGTAAACAATTATCTATCAGAGATATGTTTTGTTTAATATTGTAACAGGATTAGTTGATATCTACCGATTAATTTAATTCCAATATACAAATTATTTATGCTATCTGAAGTAAATAAATTATTTAATTATTTATTTATTATTATTTACACTCTTACTAACTATCCAGCATTCGCGTTTAAAATAATCGTTAATAAATATGATATTAATACTTATCAGGTTATTAAAAATTTTCCAAAATATTCCTATTTTATAGTTGTTACAAAACTACCGCCAACATGACACCATGCTAGAGTACATATTAGTGAGATACTATACTACATTATTGCATCTCTCATAAGAGAAAAGTATTCTAATAGTGACAAAATCACCCTTGGAGATGTTTGCAAATCTTTGCGTTTTAAGGTTTCTAGATCCCGAAAAACATTGCTCATCCATTTTCGTCGGTTTGTCTGTATGCGGCATAGCATATCCGACTGACTTGGAATTGTAGTCCAAAATCAATGTCATGATGATAACGTTTTGTTAAAAATTCAATATGGCGGTCTCACAAAATTTTTAAAGAATCATTATTAAGAAACTGCTTATAGAATGGATTTCAAATTTTGTGATATATAAATACACTGGTAAAATTTTAGTGTGAAGCCATTATGATGTGACAAGATGGTCTCCAAAAATGTTTAAAAATTCAGTAGGTAACACAAAACTATTATTTAATTGACTTCAAATTTTGCTCAATTAAGTGTAAAACTGCGATAAATTGATAAAAATTTAAGAGCGAATCTTATACGGCAATACAAAATGCCGTCTTAATATAATGTTTAAATATCCCGTAAAATACCATTTTCTAGGATAAAACTGCTTTTTTGGAGCAAAAATAATAAATGACAAATTTTATTTTTACATGCGATGTAAACAAATAAAATATAGATTTGAATATGGTGAGCATTCAGAGGATCATTATCATCAATATGATCGCCAAAATAATCAATTATTGATATTCGTAAATTTCTTACTGTGTTAAATATTAATCCTTCAGACACGTTTCTATCAAAAATATTATTTCTTAAAAAAAACCTAAAGAACATTTCTCCAGCTTTACAACTATCAACTATTAATTGAGACGCTTTTATTAAGTTTCCAAGTCTTTCTTTTTTGTAAATTGCTTAGTGCTGTTTGCACTTCACACAACTCTAAACATTTTAAACATGTCACACGTCTTTAATTTTTTCACGACCGAAATCACCACACACTTAAGAACCATACTGATATTAAAAAATACATTTTTTATTAAAAATAACACAAAAAGAATACTTGAAACGCACTAAAACACTACTTCTAGTCACACAACCACAAATGTCAAATACATTTCTTTACTAACTATTTTATTTACATCAATATAGGCGGCGTTGTCGCACTTCCCTTTTATAAATTGTGTTTGTGGAGTTTGAACTAAGTGTGGGTACTTATTTTTTGATAAATAAAATTACTATAGACGAAATATATGCGATATTATATTTCACACAATATTTTTCATGTCTGATGTATATTCATTATTGTTTACTACAGCAACAACTGAAAAGATCTTATAACATGGGAGCCACGGCGTTTATAATGTGAAGTAATCTTGGCTCCTAAAATAATCATAATAGCTACTATTTTCTTTCTTACTATAAGGATGAGAATACTACGATACAACGACTTTACATCTAGGCTTGCTATGATATCGTCTTTTTCAAGAACGATATTTCATATAATTCGAGCGAAATGCTCCCAGTTTTTTAGAATCAGCTTCTTCGACAGTCGGTTGCATAATCTCGGCAAGATATCTTTCCAGTTTTTGAACGGCGAATTAACAACAGTAACAATAGATCTGATGAGCGTCGCTGATTTGTGTATTTTTGTTAAACCGTAGTATGATTTTTGGTTGTATTTCTGTGTCTGTTGGTGAACTTTTTATTTTATTTTTAATTCTTTTCTCTAGGTACGTCGTCGGGTCTCTTGGAACACACTTATAAGAATTGTCTTTTAGAATATCCTGCATTTTTATGTAGTCTTAAATATTTATAACTATAGCTGCGTTTTCTTTATCCGCTGGAAAAAATGTGATGTCTTTATTTTTGCGAAGGGCTCTCTGTTCATGACCTTTAGGTCTCGTTCCGGTGGTTTGCTATCTTAAAATTCCTTCGACATCCTGTCCTTAGGGGTTACCGCAAAATTAAAACCCTTACTTAGTACGGATTGTTCACCTTCTGTAAGATTATAGCATAATATATTATCAACCTCAAATCATGAGGCTTGAGGTTGACTAGAATTTTTTAAGAGATTGTCATACTTTTCGAAGTTTATCAGTTTTAATGCTCTTACTTGATTCTGCGTACCAAACAGCTAGAGTTTCTATGTGGTTTCACAATAAAGGGTGAATGATGTTATTTTTATGTGCAACGTTACAAGGTCTTTCTCTGTCTCTGCTAGTTCTTTTCTGGTTCGAAGTATGATATTAGTTTTCCTAGTTTTCATATCCAATGGGGTCCTCACTATCACCAGTAGTGGCAAATTTATTTATAAAATACTCTGAAAAAGAAGCTCTTGAGAAAGCAAATTTGAAGCCTAAACTATGGATTCGTTATGTGTGGATGACATATTTATTATATGGCAAGATGGTTATACAGAGCTCGACAATTTTTTGACTCCAGTAAATTCAATCCATTCCAGAATACAATTTACTAGAGTTATAGGAAAACAAATGTTCTGCTCACAAAACTGTATAAACGAGAAATCAAATATATCGTAAAGAGAAAACCAAAACGTACCGATAGATATTTTAATGCAAGATCACACCACCTATTCAAGCTGTGGCCAATACCCTTATATCAAGATTGATTGATTGAGTTATTAACTGAAACACAAACGAAACAAAACGAACTTAATATACTATCAGGTTCTTTAATGAAAAATGGCTTCATAGATCGCACCAATGAGAAACCTATTAAGAAAAAAAGTAGAAAATTTTATTGTTTAAAATCTAGAGAATTAGCAATGCTATTCGGACTTATCCTCTTAAAACTAGACATACATTTATCAATATTACACAATTAATTTAATGGAGAGAACAAAACAATACAAGTTAGCAAACATTTATGTAGGGATACTCCCTATCTTGCAACATGGAAACAATTAGCAATGGGAGAACGCCACCCAAGGTCAGGGACTATTTGGTGCAGGGGACCTTCTACACAACTGAGGATTACCTCAAAACCAATTTTAATATGCTATGACTAGATATTTTGAATTGTTAATAAAAATCTAAATTTTACCTCTCTTTATGTAATATTTGTCGTGTAATATGTATTTTAGTATGTAACTTTGGTCTTGGTTTCCTTGAGTGTAACTTTTAATATGTGTAATTTTAAGAAACTTTATTTTAATAGTGTATTTCCTGTGATGTGTAAACATACTACTGTCCTGTATAATTTACAAATAAATTTATCATTTCATTTCATTTTCAAACATCATCCCTCGAGAATACATAAATCTCATCGAGTGATGGTATCACGCTGCAGAGCGCCCCACTTTTGGACTAAAGATTTCCTTTGTCTTTAACATAAATGCTTTGACATTCAAGGATCTAGTTTCCAATGGTATTTTATTGTATATTTGTACACCTCTAAACAACATACAATTCCTTCCCTTCAATGATGAAACTCTTGGCAGATCTATGTCCTGGCGATATCGTGTTTCATATCATCTCGAAAAGTAAAACTCATATTGGAAAATCGACTTCTTATGATAACTTTATGTATATAATATATAATAATATTTATGTATATATAATATACCTGGTATTTACATATATACAAATTTGTATAGAGACTTTTAGTACTATATCTAATTGGTAGATTATAGAAGTTTTTGATTGCTCTATTTTGCAGTCTCGATTGGTTGAATGAGGTTTTTATGAGTGGGATACCACAGAGCAGTAAGGTATTGCAAGTGACAGTGTATTAAGGAGTAATTGACCGATCTAAGTAATTCATTTGGGACAGTGTAGCTTAATCTTTTTAGAATACCAACCGGAGGCAGTAGTTTACCTCTTAATTTTAGCAAATCATTTTCGCAAGAAAGAGTTTCATATGTAGAGACCCAACTACTTAATAGTATTAGAAAATTTTAATGTGCTATTATTTCCAAATACAATGTGGTTTTGATTTCCAGTTTTATGATTGTCAATAAACATATAGGGGGATTTATTTACATTTAGAGTTACTTTGTGTGAAAAAAGCCATTGTTCGATAAGGTTTAGATCATGTCCAATGTTTTCTTTTATACAAGTTGAAGAGTTGTCAAAATATACTAGCATTGTGTCATCTGCATATAGTTTTATTTCACCTTTTAGTTTTAAATTGGATATTGAGTTGACATATATTAAGAATAATGTAGGCCCCAAGATAGAGCTTTCAGGCACACATCAGTTTATATGAAGTTTTGAGCTGACAAAATCATTAACGACAACAAACTGGTTTCTATTTTCCAAATAGTTGGAAAACCACGCATGACAGACACCACGGACTCCTACCAGCTCTAGCTTTTACAGTAAGATTGCATGGCCGACGGTGTCAAATGCCTTTCGTAAGTCAAGCGATTCAATGGCAGCTCTTTTGCCCTGATCAACCTGGGTTTGAATAGCAGATATTAAATCAACAGTTGCTGATGTTGCGTCACTTGACCCTCGAAAACCATAGTGACACCTGTAAAAGAATTCTGTCTGTTTAGGTAAGTGATGAGTCTAACCACTCGTTCAAATATTTTTCATAGTATAGACAAAACAGAAATCGGTTGATAGTTATTTGCAGTCTTTTTCACCACTGCGTGGTGCACCTTTGCAACCTTTATCTTATCAGAGACACTACCACTACTCAGAGACTGATTTACTATCTTGCACAAGATCGGAACCACACTGCTCCTACACTGCTTTAGAGATCTTGCATCCACACCATCTTCACCTACAACTTTTGATGTATCCGCTTTATCAACCAGTTGACCTACCTCATTTTCAGTTGCGGACATGAAAAACATGGCGTTGTTACATGCTGCTTCCTTCTGCACATCCATGGGACCCTAGGCTAAATTATGGCCAATATTAAAAAAATGTGAGTTTAAGTGTAGTGTAAGTGTAAGATATATCCTTCACATTCTCCAGTACATCGTCACCACTCCTTAGACATCTGATGTCGTTGCTTGTACAACGATCAGTCCTATTTCTTAAAACTTATTTAATAACTTGCCAGTTTTTTTTCGAGTTACCATTTGCTGTACTAAATAAGTTTTTATAGTACAGGCCTTTAGCAGCCCTTACAAGAGACTTTACTCTTGAGTCAGCTTCTTTATTTTTGTTTTTGAGGCTAATGCTTTCTGGAAAATTCTTATGTTTTTTATAATAATAATCTCTAATTCTTATTGTTCTTTGTATTTCACCATCCCCATCAGTAAACCAAACCTTTGTTTTTCTCCCAACTCTAATTTGTTTTTCTGTGTAACCTGTGTATTTTTGAAATTCCTATCAGCACTAACAATATCTAAGAAGCTTTTATCTAAATCCATTAGCGAGTTTGTAACTGCTTCATAATTAACAAACTTCTTTCTGTAAGTTTTAATTTTATTGTTCTTCAAAACTGTGTTTATCCCTAAGACTTGAATGTCGTGATCGCTCAGAGAACTATTAATTATCGATAAAGAGTATTCTAAATTAGGATTAGTACATGGTCAAATAAAGTTTGTAATAAGCTTCGGGTTGGTATTGACTCATTATAAAATTTTAAACCATTACCCAGACAGGCGTGATTCGGGACTGTCTATGTTCAGATCTCTGAGCAGGAATACTTCACGATTACCAAAGCGGGACAATTTCTCATCGAGGAGAGATACTGTGATGTTGACCAGATCCCTTGTTCTCCTTCGATTATATATGGCGGCCACATATTTGCCACAATGCAGGTGTACCAGTAAAAAGGAGATGTTTTCTGTTTAAAGGTTTTTAATAATGTTGAATTCAATGTAGTTTTTCACAAATATGGCAACCCCCACCACGCTTCCTCCTGCTGGCATATATTGATTTAAAATAAGGGATATTATAATATTGTTGCTCATCTTCAGTTACCCATGTTTCCGTCACTACAATCACAGAGATGTCTATATGAATTGAACATACTAAAGCTTCAATTTTACATATTTTGTTACACAAATATCTTGCATTCAACTAAAGAATATTTAACTGTCATTAAAACGAGCCATCAGATACTTTTAACTTTATTATATTTTTGAAACCCTTCTTTTGTCCTTGGTGACTTGCACCTCAGGTTCAAAGAACATCTTGGTTTTTCACATCATTTTGCTCAGAAATAACCTTTAAGTTTTCTATCTGTTCACGACTCTCTAATTCCACTATGGTAGATGATGCATTCTTCTGACATAAAACTCTGTTATTCCTGCACCATACATAACTATATAAAAAATATTTGAGTTCTCGGGCCTTATTGAAGATCAAACGTATGTCCTTAGGAATATCTTCATTCAAATAGATATTACGGTTATCACCTTTAAGCTTCAAAGATCTCGAATCCAATACATCCTTCTTTTTTCTAGCTTGCATAATCAACTCCTGCTGTTTAGAGGTAAAGCTAACAAGAACAGGTTTGTTGAGATTTTTGCTCGGAATTCTTTTTGCCTTAAACTCACTATCACTACTTCAACCTCCAACCCTTGAAACATTTTTTTCTTCTTGCTCACAGTCCTCACTACTTATGCCCATTATGATAATGTTCTTTTGTCTGAATTCTTCACCTTCTTGGTTTCTTTTTATTTTTGCCATATCATTCTGAAGATGCTAGATTTGAGCTTTTCTTGCTCCTTTTTCAATTATTTATTTTCTTTTAGTACTTTGTCTAAAACTTTTTGGATATCATCCATGGTATTACTATTAAATAAAACTGATTTCTCAAGTTCATCAAACTTTTTCATTAATATATCCAACATTTTGTTATTTAACAGGTTTTTTTCTTTGCCCTGCTAATGGGCGGGTGGTGTAGAAATTGGTCACTAACTTCCTCCTCGTCGCTCTCAGATGAAGAAACACCTATTCCGTTTTGAGAAGAAACTGATTTTCTAACGACCTTTGTACATGTCGGGCAGATCCAATAAATTTCACTGCTTTTATTGTTCTCTAAATACGTTTCCGATAAATTCGTGCATTGTTGGTGTACCCACCTACGACATTTACAACTACATTGCATTCTATACCTCTTCCCAAGGTTTTTCATATTAGGTTTTTTTATTCGATTGTTAAAGATCCGTCTGGCGTACTAGAAGTCACGCCTAAAAGCTATACACGTTTCGTATGTGTCGACAACACTGCAAAATGACAGTAACAGGTGACAGTTCTGACTGACAGCTGCATCAACATGAGTTAAATAGCAATAGTAAAGACCTGATAGCCTTATTGTTTTGGCGATTTACGTCGAGTTTCATTAATAAACATATTATTTGCTGTTTATATTACAGAGTAACACACAATTTACTAATTTAAAACTGGTATGTATCGAATTTTTTGCACATTTGTTGTAGCAAAACGAAGACACGACACGGACATTCTCTCTGATTCAGAATTACTTACACAGAATTAATAAACGGAGTTCCCGAACAACGAACACCAAATATTATGAACCGGGAAGGCAACAAATAGTCTTACCATATGTAAAAGGCACAACACACAGAATTGGAAGAATTCTTGGGAAACACAACATACAAATAACGCATAAAGCACAAACAACTATAGGTAAACTACTTGTAAACCCAAAAGACAAAATCAAATTACAAAACCACTGAGTTTACAGCATCCCATGACAGGACTGTGATATATATATATATATATATATATGTATATATATATATATATATATATATATATATATATATATATATATATATTAGTTATGCGAAAAAGCCAAAAAAAATTTTTTGTTTATAAATAGTTGGCTGTCCCGCCCCTGTTACAATATAAGAAACATTTTTGATAATAGTCTTAGTCAACTCAACTGGATAAGTGGGGTTGACAACGAGGTCATCACCCTTTGGGTGTTTAGTTTTCCTAAAATAATGTATATATTTGATCTTCGAGGAAATTAAGTTATTCTAAGGCACAAAGTGACTAATGAGTTTTACATTTATTTAATAACTATAAATTTCAGACCCCATTTTTACCTAATATAAAAACAGAAACAAATAATTTGTCCAGATGGCGTGGCGGTTAAAAACGACATACACTTAAACAGACCAATCACATAATAAAGCTTAATAGTATAGGGTGTTCCAACGGGGACTGAACAGGGCTTATTTTTGACCTGTCCTGTATTTTAAAAATTATAGTAACAAAATAGTTGAACTAAAAACAAAAGACTTACGCCATGAAGCACTGCTTAAAAGAGAGATTAATACTTTGTGTTACAAAAGGTAAGAAAATGTGGGAGATGCAAGAAGATTTATTGCAAATTTTCAAACAAATATATCCCCAAATACAATTTTAAGTATAAAAAGCCTATTTGAAAAAAAAACTTTAAGTGATAGAAAAAGAAATTTACGAAGTCAGAAATCGAGCGATTTTAAATTATTTTAGAGTGAATCCCACCAAATCAATTTCGGATGCAGTTCGGGATATTCAGTACGGCATTATATGCGACGAGGAATTAGCCAGGGAACCGTCCACAGAATCGTAAAATTTAAATTCAAAATTAAATTTAGACCGTTTTACATTCTCCCACTTCAGCACAGCTGCCCAGAAAGAACTTTGCTTTCAGTTTGTTTCCCAAATTCCGTAATTGTAATTCAGCGCCAAGGCAATGACTCTAATTTATTTAAAAAAATTGTATGGACGGACGAGGCCACATTTACGCCATCAAGTATATTTAATCAACACAATACTCATCACCGAGCTGTAGAAACCCCAAGAAAATGTCAAACCATCAAGTTTCAAAGGAGTTCGATTTGCGATCGGTCTGGTGCCTTAAATAATATAATTTTGGGTCCAATATTTTATAAAGGGTCACTAAATGGACGAAGATATCATGAGTTCCTTCAAAACCAAATTGAACAGTTTTTAGATGAATTACGTTTAGAAGAATATCGAAACCTGATTTGGCAACAAGATAGAGCGCCTCTGCATGCCGTGCGCGATGTTGCTGAGTTTTTAAACCAATACCATAATGAATGGATTTGACTTAATGGAACCATTACTTGGCCACCCAATAGTCCTGACTTCTCGTTTTTAGATACATTTCTATGGAGTCATTTAAAGAACGTGCTCTACCAACAAAGAAGCCAAAATATTGAAGAGGTCATGGAAAAACGGTTAATGAAATAAATCGGCTCACCCATGACAACGGCAATATAACAGCAAGTTTAAAAATTCTTCAAAGAGGATATCGATGTTGTTTCGAGAACAATGCGGGTCATATTGAAGACCTAATTTTGTAGTAGTTTTCTTTTATTAGTTTATTGTTTTTAATATTAACATCTGTGATTTTTTTTTATCCATCATGTAAAGATACATTTTTTGAAATTTTGCAATAAATCTTCTTGCTTCTTTTGCATTTCTTGGTTTTTGTAACACAATGTAATAATCTGTAATCTTCTAATGCTTCTAATGAGTAGTAGTTCATGGCGACAATATACCAAATTTCTTTTAACTTTGAAGATATATAAAGGTTATAATACCTTTATCACCTACGACAGACCTATTAAACAGGTTACGCTAAAATTATTAAAGATAAAACATTATTTAACAAATAATTAACATAATAGACATAAAAAATGCGTCTTTTTCAGAAACCGTATAAAAACAGGATGTTCCATTTAAAAAAAATGAACCATGGCGTAAGTGTTTTTGAATTGTACGGAAAAAAATACAACGAATGGCTATTTTGGTTATTTTTAATACAGGACAGGTCAAATATAAGCCTCTGTTCAGACCTCGTTGAAACGCCCTGTAGAAGTATACTAATTATGAAAATGAAAATACTTTTTGAAGAGTGGTAAAACTAGTTTTGTACAATTATCACTTGGTAAATAGCCAACGCAGTGCATATTTACCTACTAAGAATTAGACAAAAATAAAAAATAAATTCTTACTTCCAAGCAAAAAGTATGCTAAAAATGGAGAAATTTAGTATGCTGTACTGCCAAATGCCATTTTTTGCTAAGATTATTTTCAATAACTTCTTTATATTTCAATGACAAGCGGAGTTTCATTAAAAGGGCAGATTATGGAAAACAGTGCGAGAAAATTAAACACTGTCAAATCTGGGTTTAGACAGCGTGGGCAAAAAAATCCTCCCCCCATTTATAATACTCACTTCTTTGACTGAATGTAACAAAAGATACTGTCTTTTTGGTTGTTCCTGGCTCTCTTTGAGAATGAATGGCAAGTACTGCTGGAGGTTCCCAATGCAAATACTTCCTAAGGCATAGCTAGCAGCCGATTTTACTTCCTCAGAGACAGCACCGAATGAATTTAAGATGACCTGTTTAAGATTAGGCACGGAAGTTAAATCTCTGAAAAAAAAAGGTTGTGATGTATAATTATTTGATATTCAACTTTATCTTCATAGTTTCTTAGTTAAGGGCTTATCTATAGTAATTATTGGCACAGATACTTCGCAATGCAGTTACAGGTATATACGAAATTATACAAGTTTAGTATAAAATGCACCAATTTTCTTTAAATAGGCTTAAACAATTTTTTTTTTATTATTTAAAATGAATACTCTTTTTGCTCCAATCTATTACTCATACCTATTTATATTAATTGTAAATTTTTAAAACTTAGGATATTGTCATGTTATATGAAAAACAAATATTGTTTAAATATATAAGGAAACAGTACTGTCGAATTTCCCAAGTCCATAAATGATGAATTCTTAACAAAAAGCAAATTTCAAATAGTTGTAATTTTCTTGATTGGCAACCCATTACTCTATATTTTTTAACTGGTAGGCTATTAAGTATATAGTATAGAGCAGACTAATGTCCTAAATAAAATTTTTTGTACAGGCTGGAGAATAAAATTTTGGTGCTTGTAAACTTGATAGCCTTCTTGAAGTTTGGTGGCGTAGTAAATGCAAGTTGAAAGAAATTATATGTTTAAAGTTTGCCAGTTAGAAGCTTATCCACAGGAATTATTGGACACAGGTAGTTGGAATTCTAGGTACCTAGAAAATTGTACATGTTTAGCAGAAAGTATAGGCACTGCCATTATTTTTTACCGCTTAAGCTATTATTATAACTTTCGCTATATAGGATTAATGTGACACGGCAAATTCAAAAAAATATATTAGCGACTTTGCCACATTTACAGATTTTTTTCTAGTCGTAACAACTTCACTATTTTAGATTAATTGCATGAAATGATTTTTTATAAGCTTTTATTTAACTTGCTCTCTTCGCATGTCTGTTTTTCCAGTTTAAAATTTGTAATTCGTTTTTTAAAAACTTGTTGGCATCTGATTGGGCAAGCAATATATGGTAATATGGAGTAAAAAAAATCGTGAATATTACATGGTGCGTAAAAAATTTGAAATGTTGGGAAGCTTATTATTGATTTTATCAAAAAAAGTTATTCAAAATAAAAAGGTTTGCTTGCTCCAAAACTAAGAGTGGCGTAAAAAAATAGCGAATTTCTTATTCCGGTTGCGTAGAAATTAAATAATTGGATAATATTTTTTTAAATAAACGATTGAACTCAAAAATAAAAAATAATACACTTCTCATCAAAATTAGCGAATAATGTAATATTTAAGAAAAGTTTGATGTTCGATATTTTTCTAACCGCTCTACCGATTTCGATGATCTTAATATGGTAGGCCAATATTTCAGAAATCATACTATGATATTTAAGTTTTTTTTTGTAACAGTGTTTCGCTGATATACAGGGTGTTATAGGTATTTGTGTTTTTTCCTAGGATTCAAAACATCCTGTAGAAAGAACTGGTATGCTCAGTAGTTCGCCGCAAAAGTCACGTTGTAGCGCCATCCTTTATCGGTATTCTCTCTCTGTACGGTTTTTATCCCTGTATGTTTTTTATCTAACAAAAATTCCAAGACTTCATCTTAATTGAATTTAATTTTAAATTAACAAATTTACAATAAATATGAACAAAATAAACAACTTTCACTCAATAACGAGTATTCCCACCTCTTGCGGTGATTCCAGCTTGACGGCGTCATGGCATGCTTAAAATCTGTCGCCAAATTTCGCTAAGCCTTTTTGCCAGCTGGTATAGGTTTCTAGTTTGGAGTTGCAGTGCTCTTACTCTTCTTTCCATAGTATCCCATTAACGTTCAATGGGGGTGAAGATCAGGGCTCCGAGGCGGCTAATCCATGGTGACAATGCCTACCTCTTGAAGATGAACTTGCACAACCCTAGCTACGTGAGGGCGTGCATTATCACGCATAAGCATGAATTATTCCCCTAAAAATATCGCATATGGCACAACTGTGGATCCAGAATATCTGTAATGTATCGTTGAGCTGTTAATCTTCCACTATTCAATACCACTAACTGCGTTCGGTCCTCAAAAGATATCCCACCCCAAACCATAACTGACCCACCACCACACTGTAGGTACAAAGTTGCACTGGGTGTACCTTTCACCTGGTCTGCTGTAAACCATATTTCACCTGTCGTTGGTAAAAAGACAAAACCTAGATTCGTCTGAGAACAATATGTTGGCCCAGTCTTTAACTTGCCAATTTAGGTGCTCACGCGCGAATTCCAAATGTTGTCTTCTGTGCTCCTTTGTAAGTAGAGGTCCAGCAACAGCCTTATGAGGCCTTAATTGATTTTCAGCCAATCTTTTTGTAATAGTGCTTTGACTAATTGGAAAATTGTAGAGATCTAAAAACTCGAGACGAATCAACGCAATGTTAAGAACTTCGAGACGAATATAACGGTCCTGTCTCGGGGTTATTACTCAATGACGACCCTGCCTCTGTCTTCTAATATTCTTCCCAGTTTCGTTATAACGTTGTAGCACACGAGAAATGTTTGCCTGAGATACTCCAAACCTCTGGCCCAATTCAGTTTGAGTAAAACCTTCTTGGGAAAGGGCAACCACTACAGCACATTCAGCTTCCGATAGATTGCGATTTCTTCTTGGGAATGGGTTCATTATTACAAGAATATAAAACACTGATAAGAAATAAAATTTAACACAAATTAACTTCTGATTGATAACTTGTCACGTTTGACATATGGATGTTTTTCTTGCATGCCAAGCACACTAGATGAATGATACTTTTTTAAATGTGTGAACAGGGAAACACACTAAAAACATATAGGCATAAAAAACCTTATATTTCCACTAAAAATAAAGATAAATGGATGAATAAAAAAACAGAATACCGATAAAGGATGGAACTGCAACGTGAGTTTTGCGGGGAACTACTGAACATACCAGTTCTCTCTACAGGTTGTTTTGAATCCTTGGACAAAAATCACAAATACTTACAAACACTATCGTAAAAAAATTTTAATATCTTAGTATGATTTCTGACATATTAGCCTACCATATAAAAGAAAGATCGGTAGAGTGGTTAGAAAAATATCGATCATTAAACTTTTCTTAAATATTAGATTATTCGATAATTTTGACGAGAAATTTATTTAGTGTATGAATTGCCGTATTACAACATCCTTGATGCAAAATGTGTACGTTTAGATTTAGAGTTGGACTTTTACGAATGGAGCACAATGCAAATTATGTCAAACGTTTACTTCAAACATTATTTTTCTTTATGCGTTTTTCGGTTTATTCCCGCCTTAAGGATCCCCTTTATACGGGAGACTACCGCTTTTTATGTATACCTCCCGCTTGCCCTCAAACTGGTCAAAACACCCGCTTTTTAAGAGAAATATACATTTATAGTTAGAATTTAAAAAAAGTCATTATTTGATTAATTTTCTAGCAACCAATGCCTTTTTTTAACATTATTATATCTTACCAAAATTATAGATTTTTTAAAAAAAACTACTGCATTTTGAAATCTACTGCTTTTTTGACATCGAGCAACTGTTAATCTGAAATTTCATTGGGCATCACTGCGATGTATCATCAGTTATGATGGCAAAACTCGCCTAAAAGTGAGTACTCCCTTCGAGCACTTCCTGCATTTCTTCCGCATTTTCGTTCGCAGTCACAAACATTTTCCGTGTCGTATTACATTGATGACATGATGAGACGTAACAATTCAACCGTTTGTACATGCAAGACCTGTGTGCAAATATCTCACCTTTTCGGCAAGATGTCAATAGGGAATCCACAAGCTGAAGCATCATAAACTGTACGCCACAATCACGTAACTCACACACAATGTAAGTACAAGATACCGATGAGTTGCACCAAGAGATAGCCCGACGATGGCTGCCAACGAAATTGCTTAAATCGGAACTTATGGTCTTCACATCCCACCGTCCCAGTCGTCATCCATGAAAAACGCACCACCATCCACCGTTAGACGTCAATCGACAATCCACATGCCAAAGCATCATAAACTATGCTACGGTCACGTAATTCACGCACAATCTAGGTACATGGTACTGATGAACTGCACCGAGAGATGGTCGACAATGGCTGGCAATGCACTACAATTCAGATGTGCACGAGGACTAGTCTACTTGGAAGTCGAACATCTACTCGACGAAGATATTTGATTTATCGACAGTTTCTCCTTATTGGAGCTCGTCAGTAACATTCAGCAACCATTCGCAACCCGCGAAATGCCAGACTTGATCGATGACATATTTTAAAAAGAGTACTTAATTGCGATTTGGGAATTCTTCTATTGTGATAAAGAAGCTTCCAATAAGGAAATCGGTATGCGCAGTTGTTTGTAATGCACTATTGGATTGCAAAAGACCACAAGACTCAGGTTGACACTGTATTTACCTAAGTCATAATCACCAATGGGATTGGTATTTGTAGTCACATTATTATTCTTAGGTGTTTACATAGGTCGGATGAAGTAATGTCGACAAAAGGCCACTGCATAGCAGAGGATTTTTTACGTAAGTAATGAAATACAAAAGATGGAGAGTTTGGTGTGAAAACTAAAACTACACTACATTTCAACTAACTTTGAAAAAGAGGGGTGAAAATAATAAATACAAATTAAGTTCATTTGGAGTAGGTATTAGTACACGAGTTGGTGGGTAATTTTTATTTGTAAATATTTAAATCATTCTTAAAAAATACTCATTTTTTTACTTAATATTTCTGTTGTACAGGGTCCATAAAACAATTGTTATTGCGATTTATTTTCAAGAAAACTATCTTTTTGATCATTAAAAACTAACAGATACGTTGAATCTATTACAGGAAAAAAAAATTTTCATTCAAAGTAATAAGGTTTATACGCCTACATAAAACGCGGCAACGTCGCTAATATATATTTTTAATTTGGCGTGTCACATTAAACCTATATATCGAAAACTGTTAAAACAGCCTAAGCGGTATTACAGAAAATTGGCAGTGCCTGTACTTTCGGCTAAACATAATATATAATTTTGTAAGTACCTGAAACAGCTTCCTGTTAATAATTACTGTGAACATAAGCCCCTAACTGCTATACTTTAAAGATATAATTCCCTGCAGCTGGCATTTGCTGCAAACAACTTAAACTCTATGCAATTTACATGCACCAAAATTGTATGTTCCACCCTGAACAAGGAAGCCTTTAAAGCCATTACTTACCGTAAATATACTATTTAGGCTACATATTCATGGATATATTTCGTTTTAGAATAACGCAAAATTTATATTTCATTTTCGTAAGTTGTCAAGTATCTTTACTTTTGACATATAAGTAACTACCGCTCAGCATGCATATCCCTGGTAATAATATCAACGTTTATTACTAAAACGAAGACTTCTAATAAGTCATTACTCTGACAAAACCGTCAAATCATTCGGTATAATGGTATTTTAAATTTTCAAAAAGCTTATTAAACTTGAACCATGTGTAACACATGTTAATAGGAATTTGTCTCTATATTTTTAAAATATATATCATCCCCATAGCTTGGCATATGTTTTTGAACAGTTCCGTAGGCAAATGTAAACAAAATGTCATTTTCCTAATTTATCGCCAAATGGTCACTGTAAATAAAAACTGACTATACTTCAAATAAACAGTTCATCAGACAGTTTCATAACCCGCCACACAATCTATCTTTAGAGATAAAGATATCAAACGTAGTATATTTATCACCAAGAATAGACCCATTTGACCGACATACATTATACAGGGCTTTCCATTTAAAATAACAAAGTTGATGCTCATTTTTTTAATTTCCAATGTTGATTTGTTTTTTTCTAGTAACGAATCCTGGCGGTTCAGGCAAAATCCTAAATTTTTTGTGTTAATCATTTTTTGATATCTTAAAAAATAAAGCGTGTAGATGCCGTTCAAAATATATCCGAATACCCCGTACCTTTAAAACAAACTCGTTTATGTGACACTTCCATCATAAAATCACTTAAGGAGTCACCTCCTTAATAAGTATTAAGATAAAAAATACACTACTCCTCATAATAACACTAGCCTTTGGGTAAATTTGATATCAAACATTTCGAAAGGTATCAGCAAGCGCCTGCTAGAATACAATAGAACAATTCTTGTGTCATATTTTTTTCCTCATTCATAGGAGATTATTTCCTACAGGTTGTTAAGAAAACATGTTCTGTATGGTATATAAGTGTTTCTCCAATATTTGTGACTTCCAGATATCTAAAGAATTTATTCAAATTCTAGTTCTAATACATTTTTTAAAATGGTAAAATAGTCTTTAAATATATCTTATCCTTTTTCAGTTACCCCAATTTTTCCAAAAAATGTGCAATTTCCAAAAATCCCTATTAGAGAATTAGTCATATTTAGCCTAGGGTAATAATTTTTTTCTAAATATACTCTGTGAATGAATTCTTTCAAAATTATTTGTTTTATTTTTTAATCTAAGCCCTCCAGTGTTTATAGTGCACTAGTTGAAATATATAAATAATTATAAACTAAGAAAAAACGATGTAAAAGTTTAGTCCTACCTAGGATTAATTACCCATATATAGTGTTTTTCCCCTGTTTAGATAAGCTCACCTCAAACAGAATACAAAAAATCCTTAACAGTTGTAGATTTGTTTGTGTACTATGACCATTAACAAGTAAATTGAATGGCTCAAAGTCGATAAGTTGTATAAAGTTTCTATGTCACGATATTCCCTAAAGACATGTCTACAGAATGCCTCTGCCTCGTTTTCATCATGCTTTATTTAAGAAATCATTTTCGTACAATGCTCCATCTATCTTTAATATGTTGAGTCAACTATATTTGACTGCTACCTTTTTGGCATCCTTTAAGAAGGTGTCCAAAAATTATTTGGTTGGAATGTAAAACATTGTGCAGTCATTCTGACTTGATATAACTGAGTTATCTTTAACATAACCTGTTTTTCCATATAACAAGCATTTTTGTTTTTCGTAATTATATTTGTTTTGTTGCTTAGTTATATTAGTTAAATTATATGTGTGTACGAGTGTTTGATGTGTATTTGTGCATATGTGGGTATATTTCAGTATGTAGGTAACTTTAATTAGGTTTATTTTTCCTTTTATATTAACTAAGTTGGTTGTATGTTCTCGTCGTTGGGGACAGCCATATCAATTAAATAAGTTATTTTCTCTTTTTTGGATTGAAAGGTGATATCGGGTCTGTTTGCGGGGATTGTTTTATCTGTGTGGATATCAATGTCCCATGTAGTCTTCGTTTTCAAGTATGGATCTTGATGTAAAATGGTAGTAAATGTCTGTGTTCTCCGTTAGTTTGTATGTTGTGGCTAATGCTTGATGAACGACCTTCGCTGCTGAGCTGTGTCTCGCGGTGTATTTAGTTCCGGCCATTATTCTACATCCACTAGTTATGTGATCGATTGTTTCTCTCTGCTGGTGACATCTCCTGCACCTGTTGTCTTCAATAGTTGTGTCCTTGATGATGTGCTTTCGGTAGTTTCTGGTTGCTATGACTTTGTGCTGAATGGCAAGCAAGAAGCCTTCTGTTTCGGGGAACAGCTGCCCTTCTTGTAACAAAGCATATGAAAGCTTTTTATGTATGTGGTCTTGCTTTATGTGGTATCTGTGTCTTCCGTGAAGTGTTTTTTCAGACCAGGTGTTCATCTTTTCTTGCCGTGATTGGATGTGCCTGTGTGCGTATGCTGCGTGGCTCGTTTGACACAGGTCGAGCGGGGTATAATTCTTTTCTGCCTTCACTATTGCCTTGTGGAGGTTAGTTTGTTTGTTGTGGAAGAATTTTCTGAGTTCGTAAATTTGTTTTTTATATAGCGATTGTATATCTATAATTCCCCTCCCTCCTTTTTTTATCTCGATGGTGAGTCTTTCCTTGCATGCGTTGGGATGTAACTTCCTGTGTTTAGTGAATTCAGAGCGTATGAGAATGTGAATGTTTTCTATGTCTGTGTGTGAACATTTAATGATACCAAACGAATACGTAAGAATAGGTATGGCGAAGGTGTTAATAGCTTTCGTTAGATTTCTGGAGTTCAGTTTTGTTTTTAGTACTTTTGTGAGCCTCGTTTTATATCCTATCTTGAGCTGTGATTTGATATGAGTGTGGTTAATTTTGGTGCTTTGATGGAAGCCTAGGTATTTGTATGTTTCTTCTTTGAGCATGTTATCTATGGTTGGTCTTTCCACTGTCCCTTGTTGATATGAAGTACCTTGCATTTATCTATACCAAATTCCATGTTGATGTCCAGAGTAAACGTTTCTGAACGTGATTTGAAGGAGTTCCTTTAGCTGTTCCTTTGTGCTTGCGTATAATTTTATGTCATCCATGTACAAGAGATGGTTTATTTTGTAAAGGTTATTTTTTTGGTGTTTAATTTGGAATCCGAAGCTTGTATTATTCAGTGTGTTTGAGAGTGGATTGACAGAGGCAGAACCACAAGCGCTGAGTGAATCTCACTGGAATATACCTCGTCTGATGTAGATCTCTTTTGTATCGATGTGTTCTCAGGTTGATTTTAGTTTTCCACGTACTCATGATTGGCGTAAGAAATTGCCTGATGTTTTTATTCACATTGTATAATTCTAGCGCTCTGGTTAGCCAACTGTGGAGTATCGAATCAAAGGCTTTTTTATAATCTATGTAACCAGTATGAAGGTTTCTATAATTTTTACTGGTTTGTTCCATGATGACGCTGTCTATAATCAGCTGCTCCTTGCATCCTCGGCTGTTTTTCCTGCACCCTTTTTACTCTTCCGTTAGAATGTTTTTGCTATTACTAATACCATTGCCTCTTCATTGCTCATGGTTTTTTGGTAGAACTGTTTTTCGCTTCTTCGAAACAGGTTGTTAGCATCCTTTCTTTCATTTGACTCTCTGTATCTTCGGAGTCTTGCGACATACCCGGATAATTTTTGCTTCAGTGACAAGGATTTCAGTAAGCTTGTGATCAGGAGATGCAGATTTGATTTTCTCTATACTTTGTGTGATTTTGACTTGTTGCCGTTCATGAATTGGGTAAGATGTCCCAATTCTTTTCTAATTTTTTTTATCCTTATCTGCTATTTGAATTTTGGTTTTATGCTGTTGGTGTTTCTGTGTTGTGGCGGAAGTTTCTGATTGTTCTGTGTTATCGTGGTTATAGCTGCTGTGTAGATCACTGTATGAATGCCCTCAATTGTGCTCGCATTCGTTATGTACTCGGAAATATTACACGAGGAATAGGATCTCTTGTTGTAGGATCGGAGCCTGACCATTTGTTTAGATGTGACCCCATTTCTACTTTGATTGCTTGTGTGAGAGACGGTCCGAGGTGTAGCTGTGTGTATGGTTCTTTGGGTGAATGATTCACTTGTCCTGTGCGCTGTACGGTGCTTGTCATCTGTCGTGGGTTGTTGCTGGGAACTTCGCCCCTACTGAGCTGTGAGGTTGCAGATCCACTTGCGCAAAGTTGGGCTGGTTTGTATGTGGGATCGGTTCGGAATCTGCCCCCCTGTCCTCAATATTTGGTTGGTCTGGTCTTAGTAATGAATCTGTTTTGATCTATTACTCTCTGTGCTGTGATTTGTATTCTGGATATTGTGTATATATTTCATCTGTCCATTTTAACCTCTTCCTTGGTTTACCTGCCCTGGTAGTTGCAGGTAGTCGTTGCGATATATCCGTTGTTGTAATGGGCTCAAGTTGCTGTGTTTGGCTAGTATCTGCGTCAGATGTGTATCTATTTGGGTAGCGCATGATTGGTTCGCTCGATGCTGTAATGCGGCTCACGCGTTGCTCTGCATATCCCGCCTTGATGGGTGCCAGCTTAGCCGGCAAAACACTTTTGGTGGGTCAGATTATTATTATTATTATTATATACATTTCAGACATTATATACATTTCCTCAACCTCTGTGCTCTGTAAACATTAACTGTTAATACAACGTAGAGGATAATCTTCCATAGAATAGAAGAAAATAGAATAAGTAAAGTATGTACTCGAAACGGTTTTGCACATTTTTGAAAAAGCTAACCACATGAGTAGATACAGAAATACAGGAGATCCTTAGATGCATCTGTACTTTTAATATAAGTTAGTTTAATATAAAGCGTGTTCGGTTTAAGAAAGAACCTGTTAAGTCTGAAATAATATAGGGTGTAAATTAATTTATTTCTAAAACGAGATGATTCATCTCACGGAAAATTAAAAAAAGTTTACATAAACAAGGGTCCGCAAACGCTTCGTTTTTGAGATACAGGGTGATAAAACGTCAATATATTTTTAATGTTTTTAATATACCTCGAAAATTTTTAGATATTTTTAAATCAAACTTGGTACACGTTATCGTATGACTAATATCAGTAAAGCTCCTAAATACGTTTTAGAAAAATCTATAGGGTGTTGTTTTTTTCTGTATTGATACCCACTATAACTGACCTGAACTTTTAACTACGTCACTGGCTATTTTTACAACAAAGTCACATTCCTCTTTCTGTTCTGTAATTTCTTAGTAAGCCTAGTTCTCTCAGATTTTTTTCTCCATTTTGTAACGTTTAGCAAAATGTACATTTTTTTCCTTTTCCCGCATGCATTATGACCATCAAACTTTCAACACATATTTTTATTACGTCTATAGAAATAAATGATTTTGAATCAAATTCGCTATTTATGTACAGAGATTTTGCTAAATTACTTCCAACAGGGTCTTAAAGGGTTTTCTTTTAAACCAAAAACCCTGTATATAAAAACTAACATAAATTTAAATAATTTTTTTAAATTCTGAAATTCTTAAATAAACTAGTCAACATGCACAAATGTAATAATTATATAAAGTACGCCTATGGTGAATTTTTTGAAGAAGTTGCAAAACTGCTTCGGGAGCATAAATTACTTATCCTGTTTGTGGAAGAGAAACAGCATATATCTACTTCGATCTATTAAAAAAACAGCTCTAATCTTTACAGATCACAGATGTTGGGAAAACGCTTATACTTCAACTTTATGCACGTCACTGTAAACAGTGGGGACCTCTGAATATAGGATAAAAAAAATGATTTTCTTATACACCATATAAAAAAAATCATCTAGGATTTTAGTAAAAATTGTAACACTAGTTTATTCACCAATATTTTTTTTGAAGCTGGTAGACGCATGCCTATATATTTTTTGATTTTCGAGATATTTGACTTTAAAATATGTACATGTAAAAAAAATGTTTTCATACTTACATTTCTCTACCAATTTCTCCCACGACAAGAAGTGCAAATATTTGCTGGGAATCTGAGGTAGCATTTTGAATTTCATTAATAAATTGTGGAATCACTGGAAGCGCCTGAGACTGGCACACGACAGTAATGGCTGCAACGCACTTCGCGAGGGAATAAAACGCTTGTTTATGTAGAGTGGCAGACTGGTTTGCAGACAAATTGGTTATGGGCATAAGCAGCAGTCTTAATAGGTAATCATACGACAAACCAGTAAGGTTACATTTCACTAAAGATTTAAAAAAGTCTAACATCGACTGGAGCGCCGTACCTAAAAATTAAATTGTGAAAGGACCCCGCTGTGGGCTTGTGGAAAAGTGGTGAAATATTAATATGATGTAGTTTTTCACCGCGTGAGCAAATCTTAACATTGACTCGACAAATTCATTCGAACAGTTTTTGAGCTACGTGACCTCAAAGTTAGGAAAAATCCAAATTTTAACAACGCTTTTCACTATTAAACCGTGATATTGAAAATTAAATAGAGTATTTTTAATGGACTATAATTATAAAGTAAGCCTGAGAATATGATTCAATTTACCTGGGTATTACAAACAATATACAGGTGGTAACCAAAATGTAATAAAATAAAGAAATGGCCCAAAGATATTTTATTAAAAGTTGCATTGTAAAAAAAATACTTATGAACTATTGTAATACAGGAGAATCACAATAGTATTCATAAACATAAAAGGACTGATTAAAAACTTTATTAAATAATTTTTGTTATAATAATTTTTAGTACTTTGTAATAAATAAATAAATATTCATAAAAAAGCAAATAGATACTTTTGGGCACACATGCATGCATGTAGATGGGCAACAAATTTTAAGTTCAAATTATTTTTGAAATTTTTACAGAAACAATTCTGACATTGCATTTAGGTACTTTCGACTATTTTTGAATTTGTGATGCTATTATTAATAAATATAGAGAACCTGTTACCATGCAGGGAGCGATTTTAGACAAAAAACACGATATAAGATCTTTACAAAATTTCTGACGAAAACATGTCAGGTGGAGGCCTTTACAGAAAAAACATGTCCAAAATTTTCTTCATTTAAACAGACTATTTGGAATATGAAAGTTAAATCTTGCTCTTTTTTATATTCAAGACACCACTTGCAGGACTCCAGACAGTCAGTTACAGATTGACACTTTTTTTAAAATTATTTCTACATTATAAGATTAGGGTAATTTTTATGACATCACAATGCAATATTGCACGAACAGTATGACAGTTCAATTCAAGGTTATCCTTCCTTACTTCTAACAGGTAATATTTCGCAATTTCTTTGTTTTATTATTAATCACATTTTCAGGTTTACTTTCTAATTGTAATCCAGTTATAATATGCTATTGTTTTTATTTTCAATAATACCACGGTTCTGTTTCTACAAATAACTTAAAAATTGATTTAATTAATTATATATATATATATATATATATATATATATATATATATATATTTACATAGTCTTAGCGGGTTTCAAAAATAAGCTTCCAATTTTCAGCCTTATTTGAGATGTTTCTAGTGGAATTTGAAAATTAATATTTATACAGGTAGATTCATTTAGAAAAAGTTTTATTGGAATCATTAAAAATGTCAATTGGAACAAAAAATAGACTTAGCGATGTTCCCTACGCCTCCAATAAAGATTTTTTTCCTAACTTTGACGACCTGTTTATATTTGCTCAGGAAGCGAAAACTACATCATATTAAAATTTCAAACTTTTTGACCAGGACCCACTGCAGGATACTTTTATTTGTTTATGAAAAATTATGAATATTAAATGCAAAAATAACAAAAACATAGTGCAGAATAATATAACACAAGAATATATAGGTATATATCGCAGTAATTAAGGACAGTCTCTATTTTTTAAACTCTTCAAGGCAGAAAAAAGAGTTACGGACATAATTCGTTAGATGATTTAAAACTCTTAGGCGTGGATCAGAGTTCAAATAGGATTACGTTTCCTTAATTAAAAGAATACTTACAACATTTTATAGACAGTGTGAACCATTTAAAAGCGGACCACTCCTATAACATTTTAGTTTATCGTTCGATTTTGTTCAATTTTTTGTTTGAATATTAAAAATTGTATCTTTAAGACATAGTGCCTCTATTTGCCTACAAAAACCAAGGCCTACTATTCAAAAGTGAATATTTTTTATTTTGTTCTACTATTCAAAGTTTTTAATATTTTGTTCTACTATTCAAAATTTTTAATATTGTATTAAGCTGCCATTTTGTTCCGCCATATTGGATTCGTACGATGTAACACTTGATTTTAGTACGAAATTTGGAATTAATTGAATGATTATTTACAATCATGTTTTAAACATTTTATTACGCCATAATGGATTTTTACTGTTATCAATGCCTCCCTATATAACCCCTGATTTTGAATCCTGAAGTGTATTGTAATCGTGAAAAAAAATTACCCTTTAAGATTTTTGATGATCTTTGCGTTTTGGGGTCCCTGAACCCCAAAAAACATGTGCGTCAGTCTGTCTATCGTTCTGTCCGTACATCGCATAGTTCAAAAACTACTTATCCGATTAATTTCAAATTTTGGGCAAAATTAATGGTCATAAAGTGATAAATAAAATGGTAAAACTACGATATGGCGGCTTCACAAAATGTAAAAAAATCCTTATTAAGAAACTTCTTATCGGAAATTTGCACAAAAATAAAGTGTGATATAGGTGGTATATAAAGTGTGATATAAACTGGTAACATTTTAGTGCGAATCCCATATAGCAAAACAAAATGGCGGCCTAATAAATGTTTAAATATTCGTTAAAATTCCACTTTCTGCAGGAAATAATAGATGACGTAATTTATTTTTTATAGACTATATAAATAAAAATATGAAAAATAAATAGGAATAATAACAATAATCAAATAAATTACAGTTATTTGTAAGTTATTACTAAATAACTATATGCCCACAAAGACTGAGTATGGAGAGCAGCCGAGAAGTAGGAATTTCTCATTTGATTCTTTCCCCACTCTCTTTCCAGCAGAAATCTTCGCCATACTTCAATGTCTGCTGGCAAATAGAAAGATGGCTTATGTACATCAGCGCATCTGCATCTGCTCAGCCAGCCCTTCAGTGTCCAAAGGTAACATCTAGCTGGAAATCGGTTCCTTCTAAGCAGAAATCAGTTAAGGGCAATTACGTGCATCCTTACAGGACACTTGGCTGTCAAGGGCGACCTGAGTAAGTTAGGGGTACACACTGGTAACTAACATGCAGATTTTGCGGGAGGGAAAATGAGACAGATATACATATTGTGTGATACTGTGAGGCATTGGATCGCAAAAGGCATTTGCTCCTCGGACCAACCAAAGGACAACCCAGAGGAAGTTCTGGGCTTTCCTATTCTGGATCTGAGCAAATTCGCTCAGAGTTTTCAGCTGAAAAGGCTAATATAAGCGTGGAGGAGTCATGAGCGCGTCAGCGTGACCCCTCCACACTGACACAGAAAAGCCGCAAAACTGCAGTGCCATGGGGTGGGTTTTGGTCGGTATTCTGGGAGAATTCGGGGCATTGTAAAAATATATATGTATATATACTGTGTTATGTGTACGTAGTGAAATTCTGCACGAGATATGTTATAGTTAAAAGCGAATTTAATTTACCAAATTGTTGTTGTAATTCATTTTTACTTCCATGGCTTATCTGATTAGAACAAATAAAATCATAAGAACAACGTGAATATTAATTTGTTCAAAATTATTATTAAACAATTTTTTACAAAAAATATTCTAAATTTTTACAAAAGAAAGAAAACATAGTAGGCCTTGGCTTTTGCCAGAACACTATGCCTTGACGGTATAATTTTTAGCACTGTATAATTCAAGTTTATCAAAATCGAACGACAAACAAAAAAATATGAGGTGTTCCACTTTTAAACAGGTCACACTGTAGAGACGGTATACCATAATTCAACTTTTTTCAAAATAATTTCATTTATTATATATGACTAGCACGGAAGAAAGACTAAAACTATTTAAGATAAGAAATACATTGAATAGAATAGAAAAGGTGTTGCTTTCACACTACAGTCTATTCAAATTCAAAAGTTGGCCGATTATGCATTTATACAGGAAAATATAGTTCTTGAAATATAGTAAGTGCTTAGTTTGTTTTGCGTGTATAGACAGAATTGTTAAATAACATATTTTTCATAAACCGATAAGAAATATTTACAAGATTGCTAGATTGAACATAATAATGTTTTATAACACAGCCAAGTGTTAATTTTGTAAAGATATATGTAAGTTGCTACATGTGAAGTTAAGAATGAACAACTACAACAGAAAATATCAATAATCTAGAGAATTTCATTTAGCTTTGTGTTACGTCAGATTACGTCTGAAACGATTTAGTACTGTGATCTCCTGTTCCCTATTCACATCAGTAAACTACGGCTGTCCTTGTCTGGCTAACAGCACCGACCGACCCAGACATACGGCTGCTGCTAAACGGCTAAACGCAATGTAATTTCTTTTATTTCAAACCAGCTAGGCAGGACCGGCATTGTTGAATACAAATCTTCTATTATGACAATTTTTTTGTTTTTTATATCTGAATTGTCAAAACTCAGATTTTAAGTGGACCATGCAAATTTTTAATCAAAATCCAAAATTAAATATTTTCAAAATAAATTAGATTAGTTATTTAATGGCCAATTTTGAAATATGTTTGCCACAACTACCCATCCAATTTATCTCAAATTTTACAAAAACATCTAGTGGTATGTAATATTTTAATTCCGTCACTACATTTTAATGCATAAAAATCCGTAAATCCGGTACTGTAAGTCTCCTATCGATGTAGTAAGGTGCTCGCGGTCTCTGCTTAGCGAAATCTTCCGCTTCATATTGAGGCAATTCACTAGTCTTCGTGTAGATGGCGCCTTAGTTTTGTTCAATTAGTAATTTTACTGTCTTCTCCTTTAAATATGTTTTCTTTCCTGTGATCCAGCTCAGGGATTGGCTGATCTATTTTCCCGATTTGGTCAGTTTGATTTTAGTAAAGTGGTACCACTGACGGATTGTCATCCCCCTACTGCTTCCTTGACCTGGTGGTGAGGTAGGTTAAGCTTCTTGTCCCTCTGGAAGGTGAAGGTTAAGTGTGAAAGTTTGTCGGCGAATTGATCCTGTTTTAATCCAGGCCATCTTTTGGGATTTACGTCTGCAACTTAGTTAAAAAGGCTCCTATGTGTATTTAATTACGTTGTACCTTAATATTTTTGGTTGAGGAACCTTTTATTACTCTCTTGTGAGGATTTAACTGCACTTGACCACCTACCATATCTTTTTGATGGGACAACCTTTACGAAATGACTAATAAGAAACCCTTTACCATCAAATAAGGTAAGATAACCCAATTTTATATTCACTAAAATGTGATATATTTTCCCTGTACATATTTTCTTGTATTTTGCCATATTATTTTTTATAGGTTATGTTCTAACCTCTAGCTTAGATATAGTTTCTCGGCTATTTTTGTTTTGAATTATTTTCTTTGATATACTGGGTGTTGAGTTGTTAAACAGACCTATACACTTTTATTTGGGATGTAAATCTTAGACGTTTGTACTATTTTAGGGTTTTTTTTTTCTTCTCCCTCCTCTTCTACTTCTTGTTCCTGTTCTCCTAACCAGGGTTTGAACCTGGATGTGTCATTGTAAGTGGAGCAGAGTCTGTTACTTACTGTTAGTACTTAAGTGTGTACGTACCCAGTTTTCCTGCTGGAATTGTCTTCGATGACACTTACATCATAGACTGCTGATCTAAGTCACCGATGCTGATAGGCATTTAGATAAGTATCTTAATTTTAACATCCCTTGTGCTGAATTGACTTTATTGTTTATTGCTGATCAACTTTATGACTTTTTCTGTTTCTTTTGAGTGTAGAGTATAGTTTTTGATATAAAGTTCTAACTCCTGCTGGTGTGCATAAACCATGATTATTGGTGTTGTCAATAAGATTATTTTTACTTTATAACTCATGCTGATACTCACATTATAAGTTTAGGACACAATAATCTATAGGTTTTTGTCAACATTTGACCGTAAAGTAGGCTTTAAGATACAGAACATCACAGTATAAGTTTATGACACAATAAAATGATACATTTTTACTGTTAGATCAAATTGTTAGGTAAATTAAAACAACTTAAAGATTTTCTTTATAAACATTTATAGATTTTGGAGTCTATTACTTTTACCTGTCATTAGCTGATTGAAAATTTCTTTTCTCACCCATATTACTTAATTTTCAGGTTTTATTGAACATTTAGTTTGTTGTTTTGTGATTCTTTAGCTATTTTCATAAAACATTTTACACAGATGATCTAATATTTGAATAGTGATCTTTATTTGAATATACTTTAGATTTTTCTCTCAGCATATGAGGTATGAAAACTGATTAACATAGGATCATTACACAGTCAATTGCCATTTTTTTAAAAAAAAAAACTTCAATTAAGGCCAATTTCTTTCATATGTTATATAAAATAAACTACAGGAGATACATATTTCTGGAAATATTTTGGGGAGCACTGAACTTGTTAATAAATGTTATTTGTTGAATACGTTTTTTTTTTGTTTCTTTTTCCTATTAACTTTAATTAATTTTATCTTAGTGGTCTTGAGGAGTGGTACTCATAACATCTAGAGCGGTTAACAGTCAACTGGTATAGAACTGTTGGCGCCCTTATAAATAGAAAACGAACCAATCTCCCTGAGCAGTCGGTGATTTGCACACTAACTATACTGCCTCTCTTTCAATCAACCACTTAGTGTAGATTTATATTATCTTAAAACAAATACATACTCTCTGCTATCAAACAGAGAAAGAGTGTGGCAAATATGTTGGAATCAACTGGTAACATTTTGGTACGAATCCAAGATGACGGAATAAAATGGCGGCTTAATAAATTATTTAAAAATTCATCCTGAAAAACTGCTTAATGGTTTGATTTCAAATTGTGTGCCATAACTAACTGTGGTAAAGGGATCAACTAGTAAAATAGTGATACAAATTTAAGATGGCCGAACAAAATGGCGGCCAAATAAAATATTTATAATTGTGATAAATCACCCTCTCAGGGTTTATACATTTTACGTTTTAGCGTCGCTACATGCAAAAACATATGTTTTATCAATCTTGCCGATCTGTCTCTCGGTCTGTGTGTCTGTGTGTTTGGCTGTCTAACATTTCGCAGAATAGCATAAAGACTATTTACCCCATTGACTTCAAATTTTGGTCAACAATTAAGGGTCATATGGGGATGACCTGGTAACATTTTGGTAAAACCCAATATGGCGAGACAAAATGGCGGCCTAGTGAAATGTTAAAAAAAATTAAAAAACTACTCAACCAATTTATCTCAAATTTTGCAAAAAACATCGAGTATTATGTTGGAATTAACTGGTAACATTTTAGTAAGAATCCAAGATGGCGAAACAAAATGGCGGCTTTATAAAATATTAGCAATTCAAACTGCTTAATGGTTCGACTTCAAATTGTGTGTCATAACTAATTGTAGTATAGGGATCAACTAGTAAAATTGTGGTCCTAATTCTAGATGGCCGAACAAAATGGCGCCCAAATAAAATGTATGTAATCAAGAAAAAATCACCCTCTCAGGTTTTACACATCTTTACGTTTTAGCCTCTCTAGATGCCAAAAAATATTTTTGATCAATGCCGTCGGTCCGTCTGTCTGTCTGTCTGACAATTCGCGGCATAGATTAAAGACTACTTACCCGATTGTGACCAAAAATTAAGAGTCATATAGGGATGATCGGGTAATACTTTGGTAAAAATCCAATGAGGCAAAACAAAATGGCGGACTAGTGAAATGTTCAAAAAATATTTATGAAAAAACTTTTTTTAATAGGCTTTTGTTTTTTTTTACTGGATCGTAACCCCAAATAATACACCACTCTAACAAAATAACAAGAGGATTATTAACGAAAATCATTTAGAAACTTAATATCTGGGAAATATATGAAGACCAACGGAGTAGGTAAAGACTGATAATATGGGTTTCATGCAGGATATAGGATCTATGTGTCCTTAGGATGCAACAATTAAGTTGCAAAAGGTCGACAATTTGAAAAAAGACACTCTAAGAAAAGTTTTTAATCACTGTTCCGCCATATTGGATTTTACAAAAAGATTATCAGGTCATCCCAATATGACCCTTAATTTTTGGTCAAAATTTGAAGTCAATGGAATAAGCAGTGTTTAAGCTATGTCGCAAACTGACAGACGGACCGACGGAATTGAAAAAACATGTTTTGTGGCACCTCGGTACGTTAAAACGTGAAGATATGTAAAACCAGAGAGGTTGAATTTTACAAAAATTTTATTTGGCCGAAATTTTGTTCCGCCATCTTGAATTAGTAACACAGTTTTACTACTTGAGCCCTAGACCACAATTAGTTATGACACACAATTTGAAATAAATGCATTAAGTAGTTTTTTCAGGCTGAATTCTTAAATATTTGATTATACCGCCATCTTAATAATTGTAATTAAATATTATATTGTTCCGCCATCTTAGATTCGTACCAAAACTTTACCAGTTAATTCCAACATAATATTTGATGTTTATGCAAAATTTGAAGTAAATTGAATAAGCAGTTTTTTCATAATAATTTAACATTTCACTAAACCGCCATTTTGTTTTGCCATCTTGGATTTTTACCAAAATATTACCTGGTCATCCCGATATGACCGTTAATTTTTGATAAAAATTTTAAGTCAATCGGGTACGTAGTCTTTAAGCTTTGCCTCGAGCTGACAGACAGACAGACGGACCGACGGAATTGATGAAACATATTTTTTGGCATCTAGAAACGCTAAAACGTAAAGATGTGTAAAACCTAAAAGGCTGATTTTTTCACGATTACAAACATTTTCTTTGGCCGCCATCTTGAATTAGTACCATAATTTTACTAGTTGATCCCTATACAAAACCTTTAAGCAGTTTTTCAGGCTGAATTTTTAAATATTTTATTAAACCGCCATTTTGTCCCGCCATCTTAGATTCGTACCAAAATGTTACCAGTTGATTCCAACATACTACTAGATGTTTTTGCAAAATATGAGATAAATTGGATGAGTAATTTTTTTAATAATTTTTTAACAATTCACTAGGCCGCAATTTTGTTTCGCCATATGGGATTTTCACCAAAATGTTTCTAGGCCATTCCCATATGACCCTTAATTTTTAACCAAGATATGAAGTCAATCGGGCAAGTAGTCTTTAAGCTATGCTATGAAGTGACAGACAGACAGACAGACCGACAGACGGACCGACGGAATTGATAAGACATTATTTCTCGCATCTAGGGAAGCTAAAACGTAAAGATGTGTTAAACATGAGGGTGATTTTTTCACGATTACAAACATTTTATTCGGCCGCCATTTTGTTTGGACATCTTAAACCACTATTTTACTAGTTGTTCCCTATACCACAATTAGTTATGGCACACAATTTGAAGTCAAACCATTAAGCAGTTTATTCAGGCTGAATTATTACATATTTTATTAGGCCGCTATTTTGTTTCGCCATCTTGGATTCGTACCAAAATGTTACTCGTTGATTCCAACATAATACTTGACTTTTTGCAAAATTTGAGATAAACTGGATGAGAAGTTTTTTAATAATATTTTTTTTAACATATCACAAGGCCGCTGTTTTGTTTTCCCCATATTGGATTTTTACCAAAATGTTACCAGGTCATCCCAATATGACCCTTAATTGTTGACTAAAATTTGAAGTCATTCGGCTAAGTAGTGTTTAAGCTATGCCGCGAAATGGCAGACAGACAGACAGACCGACAGACGGAACGATAGAGTTAATAAAACATATTTTTTTGGCATCTAGAGACCCTAAAACATAAGGATGTGTAAAATTTGAGAGGGTGATTTTTTTCAAGATAACAAACATTTTATTTGGCCCCCATTTTGACCGGCCATCTTGAATTAGTACCACTATTTTACTATTTGATCCCTATACTACATTAGTTATGGAACGTTCTTTGAACACAAACGATTAAACAGTTTGTTCAGGCTGAATTTTTAAATCTTGGATTCGTACCAAAATGTTACCAGTTGACTCCAACATAATACTTGATGATTTTGTAAAATTTGAGATAAATTGGATGAGTAGTCTTTTAATAAATTTTTTTTACCAAAATGTTACCAGGTCATCCCCATATGACCCTTAGTTTTTTAACGAAATTTAAAGTCAATCGGGTAAGTAGTTTTTTAGCTACGCCGCGAACAGACAGACCGACGGAATTGAGAAAACATGTTTTTCGTCATCTAGAGACTTTGAAATGTGAAGATCTGAAAGAATCTCGGAGAGTGATTTTTTCGCGATTACAATACTTCCCATTTACGAGGGATGTAATAAATACTATATTTTCCTATATTAAAAATATTAATTAATTTTTAAAACCAAATACTGCAACTATATAACCTGTAAAAGTTGAAAAGAAACGAACTACTATTTGACTTGCAAAACGTCACCAAATCTTTGAATCCACCCCTGCTCGCAAATGTTTTAACACAAATTCTGTGTACACCCAATGCCGATATAAAATATGCGGATTTCAAGAAACAAGGATAGCAGTACCAAAAGACTGAGATGCTTTATTGGCTGTTCAGAAAATAAGATGGAATTATTTCACTTATAGGATCATTTTGTAGAAAAAATCCTGATTTTATTTTTAACTCAATTAGGAAATGCTTTTGGAAATCGCCTAAAAAAATGTTGATTATTCACGTGTGGTATATTTATTATTAAATATTAGTCATCTAAGTATAAAAAAAAAGTGGATTAAAACTTCACATTTTTATGAAATTTTGACGTTCCTTTATTATTTCTAAATACGTTTTGTATGTTTTTTAAAAAGAAAAAAATATAATAATTGACTAGTTTAGGAACACGACTATGGACTGGTTTGGGATTTTCTTAGAAAAAAAAACATGTGCGGCCATATTTTGTTTCAGAAAATCGACCAAAATCGTGTTAAATTCGAGGCGTATGTTCACCCTTAAGAGCGGATAAATGTCAAGTCAAATGATTCTAGCGCGGTTGCTATATCGCTTGACTTACTAAAATTTCTGGAAAGGAAAATTGTTGGACTGCACTTTTGGTTAGCCCAAGTTAGGCCCTTTTTTTGGTTTTGATGTAAAAAAAGTTATTGAAACTTAATTTTTCGGATATAATAAACACAAATGTCGGAAGATAAATTTGTCTGTTTTTCGTAGATTTTGAAACTATAGTAAAATATAGGTCATTACTAGAGATGCTGCCAGAACCAGATCTGGTCTAAAATTAGAGATCCAGTT
The DNA here is from genome assembly GCA_030620095.1 of Kuschelorhynchus macadamiae. Classification (NCBI taxonomy): domain Eukaryota; kingdom Metazoa; phylum Arthropoda; class Insecta; order Coleoptera; family Curculionidae; genus Kuschelorhynchus; species Kuschelorhynchus macadamiae. The sequence goes on from JAUTXW010001280.1 coordinate 249,256, forward strand.
TGACCCAGAGTTAACCTTCCATCCAGCCGGATCTAACATTTATTTGTGTGAATTTTGACTGAATAAAAGTCAGGATGCCAGGATAAAGAACTTTTTTAATAACCCAAAACATATATTCTGTACTCTGAAACAAGTAACCTATATATTAACATAATTAGAAAAGACTAAAAACTTGAAAACAGTAGATCTACAGTTATAACAGTAGTATTGGTACCCTGCACGGAGACAAAAAATCATAGACGTCTAGACAAGGACCAAGTATCAAGTTCTGGTTTTGTTTTTAAACGGAATAATAATGAAAGCTTGGATTCGGTTTTGGTTTCAGTTACGACCGAAGTTATTTACATAGGATCCGGTATTAGGCTTTTGTCAAAAATAAGAAAAATTTTTATGTTATCATATATCTTTTTTAGTTGATGTTCATTTCCTGTTCTAAAATAAATTTGTGTTCTTATTTTTATATTTACCAATTTTTTTTTTTGATTTTATAATAACGGATCACCATGTATATACTTAATTTGTTTGCACATATTGTGACAAAATAACCATATATGAATTTCAAAATGCAAATATTTAATCTCACATTGAAGTTCGCCCAATTTAATGTCCTAAAATGCAATAAATATCATACAATGTTAGCTTACCTTGCAAAAGAGGACTCTTAACTAGGATCAGTACTTGCGGCATGATACCGCTGTTTATATCCTGCAGGGCCTTAGGATGCTGCACTGCAATTGATTTCAGAATTATCAAAGTCCACTGAGCAATATGTAGATCAGATTCATCTAATAAAGGAGGTATTTCAGCAATAATTGGCTGAAGTAGATGCACATTCAGTTTCTTATGATAATTTTGAATTAGACAGTCAATAAGTTGAAGTGTACTCAATTTAAGAGCTCTTTGGTTTTTTCTTAGGAACAGTCCTAGTACAGGCATTGCTTCTGGCAATATTGGCAAGTCGATGCCTAGTGGAGAACCAGCTATTTTCTTCAAGGCTTTTACGGTAGTCAGGCGAGTTATTTCGTTTTTAAGTCTATCTAGGAAAAGAGGCAAACAATAGGGCAATTCACCTTTGAGCTGATCTCCCAAATTACAAATTATTTGCCCCATAGTGGAAATGGCTTTCTCTTTAACCTCCTGGTCAATATCAGATGCTTTCAGTCGAACAAGAGTACAAGCATAGATATCTTTTGTAAACGGCGTGAAATCAAACCCAGTATGAACCTAAAAAGAGCCAGACAATTTAACTTAAAATAGCAACCTATTAGTACTGAATAGCCAATACATTTTAGATAATGGACTAAAATTGCCATATGTTGAAATGGCATGTTAAACAATGAACTATTACAGTTCTGTACAGAGCATTAAGTCATATTTTTGTAACAGTCGTGGCAGGATACAATGCCATTCAAAAATGTATAGAGCTGAAGGGCATCAGCAAGTTGTCTTTGCTTTTTTAGAGTGACCACATTAAATTCTTTTTTTATCAAATTATGGTCTATATGAAAATTAACATTATTATAAATATGTATTCTAGCTTTAAATAAAGAGCTGCGCTGCCTCAATCTCCACCAAATTACATTGATAATATGGTGCCCAAACCACTGAAGCATATTATAAGCATGAGCCAACCAATGAACAGTACAACGATTTAAAAGTACTAGGAGAAAAAATATTTGCTATGTCTAGTGACAAAGCCTAGGTTTATAACACCTAGTTGCATTATTTCATTAATGTTAATGCGGAATGTAAATTGACTGTCCATCAGCACTCCTAAATCCCGAAACTCTGTGACAGAATCAAGCAGCAGACAGATTACGGTTAATATTATGCTTCTGACCAAAAGATATGCAGAAACATTCAAGCTCAAGCCATTTGTTTTTGACCAAAGGACCAGACTGTTCAGATGTTTTTGCAAATATTGATTATCAGTGATATTTTCTATTGCTCTGTACAACTTCAGGCCATCAGCAAGTAAAAGATACTCTGATGACCAATCACATATGGGGTATCATTAATAAATAGATTAAAAATAAATTCCACAGTGAGAACATGAGTATACATTAATTTCCTTAGAAATGTAATTGGTATGCGAACAAACTGGCTATCCAATAATTTGCAGGCGAAATCTCAAGGCCTGGAGTTTATGTACAAGAATTTTGTGGTTAACTTTTTTGAACGCCTCTGAGGAGGCGCTATACACGGCGTCTACCTGTAAACCTCTCTTAAAGACGCTAAGGTGTTCATTAAGTATTATTGTGGATCTTCCCCAAGAAAAACCATGCTGTTCATTTACCACAACATTGTTGTAAAGCCATGAAAGTTGATTGGTAACAAACTTGTGAAACAGATTAGGAATGGCTGACTGCAGTTTCCCCTATAGTTTATTACATCCCTATTGGCGTCAAACTGGTTTCGCAATATTCTGGAAAAATCCTGGCTCTCAAAGATAAATTAAAAATACGATGCAATGGTTTTTTCAGAGAACATACACAGCTCCTCAAAGACAGAGGAAATTCCATAGGGGCCATGGGAGTACCCTATTTTAAGTTTATTAATGCTTTCAAAGACATCGAAAAGGGAAACTTGCATAGTATTGATATCCATAACATTATTCATATTGTAAACTGGCAAGTTACAGTCTTCCCTAGCATATCCATCTAAAAAATGCTTGGCAAATAGATCAGCAATGCCACATCAGAAGCAACAGAAACATCTATTACCTGACAATTTAGAAAAAACGAGATCAAGGCACATTCCATGTAGGTTATGTATTGAGTTCAACTGTAGCAAATTAAGGTGCACCACACATTTGCTGAAGATGACACAGGACACTACACATAAATTTCCAGAAAATAGCAACCGTTATTTTCAAAGCCTGCCAGTGCCATGAGCCAACCTCAATCTTAAGTAGGAAATACAATTCATATTTTAAAATATAATTTCATATATTAACTATACATACCTGCATAGGCCTGATGACTTTTACTAACTCCTGTAAAACACCAAGAGCTTCAGCAGTAATCTTATAAAAGTTGTCGCCCACTGCCACAATTACAGGTTGAAGAACTATGTTAATATATGGATGAAATACCGTAGGTGGATGAGTAGTTAGGAGGCAGTATATAAAAGATAAAGAGTCAATCTTCATGTTGCTACTAGCATTTTTCTCGCTAAGTGAATATAGAATTCCAGGAATCAACTCGCCAATGTGAGAACCTAATGCACCAGGAAGTACTGAACATACTTCCTTCAGAAGTTGAAAACAATCTTGCCTAAAAACAAGAACATTCGTTAAAAAGCTTTTTTGAAAAGAACTATCAAAAATTATGACAACATAATAGAATATGAGCCTGCTAAAGTACTTTAGTATTTAGTGAACTATGGTACCCTTCACTTATTTTTACAAATGGTTTGTTGGTCCACAGTTTTCGAGCTATAGCAGAACAAATGTGCAATTTTGGGGCATCTAGAAATAATAAAATATAAATAGGTAGCCTTAACAGTAACACACTGTATAAAATAATAATTTCTAAATAATGAAAATCGATCTGTAAACTGCCCAGTTAAAATTATTTTGCATATTCTAAGTTCATGTAGGGGTAGATTTTTGGCCTTGTGGCATAAATTGTGAACTTACTGATTTCCTTTCCTTTCTTTTCATTTCATTACTGAACCAAAATAATGACCGCAAATGTACACAAAATATTATATGTAAGTACACAGTAATGTAATTATGAATTTGTAAAGAGTGACTTGTTTTTAGGAGTAACTAGATCGAATTCAAAATATTCGTAGTTAATTAGCGAAAACAAGAACAGGATTTAAAAAAAGGTTTCCTCTCGTGAAAATAACAAAAAAGCCCACAACTCATTGGTTCTGGACATACAGGGTGAAAATATTTTTTAAACCTAGCAGCCTGGAAAATAAAAACTGAGGAACAATGACGACAACTTTCTTTCAAAAGTTTTTACAGACCGGTCTTTGGCACTTTGATTTAGCCTGTCGAAAGAGAACAATCAAACCCACACACTTCTAACTGACTAACTGACGAAATAAAACAAAAGAAACAAAATCTGAAAGATTTATATGATCTGACTAGGCAAACGCGAAACAATGATATTCTAAATCAATACAAACAAAAAAAGAAAGGTTATAGTAAATGTCTAAAGCAACAAACCGCAAATTACAACCACAACAAAATCGAAAATTCAGAGAACAAGTCTAAACAAATATGGGATATCGCCAAAACTGAACTTAGCAAAAAACAAACATAGCCAATTAGACTCACGATCGACGAGCAAGAAATAAGCGACGATAAGGAGGTGGCGAACAGCTTTGGAAGATATTTTGCAAAAATAGCTGATAAAAAAACTAAAAGAACACTTTGAAAAAACTCTATCCACCATCCCAACAATGACCAAACTACAATAATATTCAATATTCATACACCTAGCAAGAGAAGACGAGTTCGAAAGTATCATTTGGAAATTAAAAACCAAGAAATCACTCTGAGTTAACGGTATTCCAACAAATGTTATATAACCATATTAATAAATACAGCATTCACAACTGGAGTATTTTCATCAGCACTAAAAACAGCCGCTGTATAAAAAGGGAAAAGAAACAAACATGGATAACTACAGGCCTGTGGCATTACTTAGTGTCTTATTCAAAATATTTGAGAGCGCTTTATAACAGGCTTATGAAATACTTAAATCACTTCAATTCAATCGGTAATGAGCAGCATGGATTCCGACCTGAAAGGTCTACAAAAATTGCTGCTCTGAAACTTACTGAATTCATCCACAAAGAGCTTGAAGTTGGTGGAATCGTGATTAGGCTGTTCTTTGATCTATGCTAATTGTTAGGAAAAGTAAACAATTATGTTTCGGAAGAACATGACATAAATATAGGTGCACCTCAAGGATCGGTGTTCGCTCCCTTGATATTTTTACTTTTCGTAAATTAAGTTTACTGATAACATTGCTGCTGCCATTTCTGGAGAAAATGAGGATGATACATAGTGAAAATTAAAGAAGTCTAGAAAATCAGGAAAAACCGGTGCTCTAACAACCAGTTAATTTTGAACATGCAGCAGCCGGTGAGGTTAGATTCTTGAGTACATTCCTAGATTCAAGATTCTCCTGAGAACCATAATTAAGTTAAGTCTGCCAATTATTAAATGGGACATACAGTCCTTAGGACTTCCTACTATGATCTGGTCTATCCTCACCTCTCTTATAATATCTTACTGTGTGGAAGAGCAGTGAACATCATTACAGTATCGGTATCACGGAAGAGGATAGGGTAGCTTATTTATGGACTCCATCCACATACTTTTAGAGCCTAAAAATTATTAACTCTAATGTCAATATTTATACTCAAATGTGTAATACAGGACTATAAAAACAAGACAAATTTTTTCACAAAATTAAATTTTATTTGTATCCTACAAGAACCAGAAAAGAGTATGGCCCATTATGACAGATCTCCACACAGCAAAATAAAGGAAGCATCAACAGTTGGTAGATTTGAGATGTTATTAAAACAATTTTTGTATGAAGCTAGTTTTTGCTGTTATACCTACTGTGGATGAGTTAATATCTTTGGGAGATATAAACGTAAATATGCTAGTGTCCAATGGAGTCTCCTAATTAATTTGTAGATTTTCTTGACACCTTTAATCTCAATCAGGTTGTGGAAAAACCTACTCGTATTTCATTCAAAGCGAGATAGTAAATTATGATATAGCTGTCGATTGGGTGAAACATCTTGATATGCACAAAGTAACTGATCATCAATTAATATACATTATTCCTTATTTAACACATATCTTCAACTCATGGGTCAATATGTCATAGCTAATCTAATCTCTACACAAATGGTTAAGTTTATGACTCAAAATAAATTGTTCTCAGAATACCTGGCTTTCGAAGTAAACATAGTACAACCACTGCCTTGCTTAAAATAACAGATGACATAATCCATAGTGCTGATAAGCATAATTCAACTTGGCTGATACTTTTAGATTACAACAAAGCAGTTGATACCCTAAGCCATGAACTTCTGTGTGATAAACTACGCTATTATTGTTTTTGGGATGCTTTGGTTGAACCCATTAGAGATTATTTGTCTTACAGGAGTCAAAAAAAGTCAAAGAAAATTCCCGATCACATTCTTAAAGGTGTTCCTCAAGGTCCTATATTAGGAATGCTGCTGTTTACGTTATACATAATGGGCATGAGTGGGTTTATCCAAAATTGTTCAATTCAGCAGTTTGTGGAAGAAGCTGAACAAGCTATAACTTTCCTTAACACAGCGATTAAAACTATTTATGAGTACTCGGTTACTCATAGATTATTGTTAAATGCCACTAAATCAACAATATGTTCACTTCAGTAATTACAGGGGTTATAGTCGCTCCTGAAAAAACTGGAAAAAGTCTTAGATTATATGTCGACAATGATGTGCGTTTTAAATCACATGTTATTATTCATAAGTCCTATGCATCCCTAAAAAAAATTATCAAAACAGGCTCATTCTAAATCAAAATCTACAGAAAAACTTCGTGATATATTAATGTTAAGTCACGCTAATTATGCTGACCTAATATATGAATATTGTCTTGATGCACAAACAAGTAACATCATACAAAAGTTTCAGAACTCCTGTGTAAGATTTATCTGTGGAGTTGGGACGCATGATGACATTTCACCTTGGTAGACAAGTCTAGGATGCCTTAATATTTAAAGTAGGAGAAAATTTCATTTGGCAACATTCATCCATAAAGTTCTTCAGACGAATTCTCCATCTTATATAAGAGAAGCTGATTTATAGATCTCGAATTTACCAGCTTTGCACTCGCAATGTTCGACTTTTGGAAATCTCGTTAGATCGTACTACCTTCTTCAGAAAATCATTTAGTTATAATGCTGTAAGTATATAGGAATACCATTCCTTCTGAGGTGCAGCAACAATCAGTTTTGTTTTAAAAAATCCTATAAAACCTACTTGCTACAGGCAGACGTACCTAGAACTTGTTGGTTAATTTTCTTATTGTAGTGGGTACCTAATTAGTTTAAAAATATTGGATATCTTTTACATTTATTATTTCTTTTACATTTGTTCCATAATTTATATGCATACTAATTACTCTAGAAAATATTGATGTAATTTTGTATGAAAATGCAATTTTTAATATGCTCAGTTAAGTTGAGCAATTTACTGAACTTCGTCGAATTTTAAAAAAGATACTTTATTATTAATATTTTAAATATAACTGGGGTATTGTCCTTTGTTCCGCCACAGCTAGAAAACTGTCAAATCGACCACAATTACCGTCGAGATTAATAAAGGGGTGTCAGAAATTGTCATCCTGTAAATTACAGCAAAAATCGGCAACTCTATAATATGTACAGTGCCATCAATCTATCTTAATAGCATTTTAAATGTTAATGACTTTTTTAGTTTTCAGCTTTTGGAAATGAACAAAAAACTATTTAATTAAGATATCACCTTAACAAAGTAAACAAAAAACACTTGCGTAAAATTTCCACTTAATTTATTTTACAAAAATAATGACAATTGTTTCGCCAACACTGTGGCTTCATCAGATGTTAGATGTAAACTAAAATAAAATAAGATTGTACCACAAATTATAGATTTTAAATACCTGAATGCGTTTTTTTTACAACTGCGGATCTTATACAGTTCAAATGTTCTGGATTTACCCTTAATAAACTAATAAAGGTTTAACAATGGGGAACCGTTCATAAAAATAAATTAAGTGGAAATTGTACGCAAGTGTTTTTTGTTTACTTTGTTAATATGAATTTCCATCAAGTATCGGCTAGTTCTGTTCAACATATATCACCTTAAGTTGTAATTAAATGGAATGCCCTGTATATTATATGTCCCTCAGATGGATCTCTTCTTACAGATTATAAATATATTGATTTTGATAACCTTATCTTCAAAGCCACCCGAGAATTTTAAGAAAAACTCTGCTAAAGGAGGCAAAGATAAATGTACCAAATATGGTATATTTATAATCAGCCAGAGACCCATTCTATAAAAATATAATATACATGGTGTCCCATTTAACAAATACAACTTGTAATATCTTGTAAAATTGATAAACTTTTGTTTAAAAATCGTTTCATGTAAACCTACAATTTGGTTTAAGGTTCATTCCGATAAGTTAAAAAGGAAAAGTAAAAACGTATTAACTTTTAAAATTCTATCAAGATTCTAAGAGCTTTTCTATCTTATTTCACAACTGGGATTACACCTACTCGATATATGTGGCCAATAATTGGTACAAATACCTTTAAGTAACATGACCCTTTATTTAAAATAAAATCTTGAACTTGAGGTGACTAAGGAATTTTTTTTTTTATTTAAAAATGTTGTAAAAGTGAGATTAAATTACTACTTAAATAAAGTGTCGGATATAGTAGCCCATTTGCGACTTGTGAGTTAAACTAGAAAATCTCTAAACATATGACCACATATTAAATAACCCTTAAACCAATGGACTTTGGGTAACAACATACTATTTTTAAAACTTGGGGAAGACTTTCTGCAAGACTGTCACTAGATCACCTAGCATAACATAAAAACAAAACTAGTACTCTTAAAATTTTGATATTTGAGCCATCCTGAAACTCGATATTTTGTATTGAAAAGAAAATAAATACCTTGTTTTCATGCTTTTCTCCTTCATTTGTGACTGTATTCCCTTGACAAGTGGTCCAATTTGCCCTTGAAGTAAAGTCATTGGAGTTTCTTCTTCATCATCCATAACCATAGCATTGGGATCTAGAGTGACATTAACAGTAGCTTTTGTCTGCTTTAGTAGGGCTATATATGCATGAAATATATCTGACTTAACGTTTTCTTCGCGTTCTAAAACAATTAATTTCCTATGTTATATCTTCATGTCATCTTAGTTTTATGAGAGTCCACCCATGAAATAGTTAAAACGTTTTAAATACTGGTACTTTTTACAATTTTTGACATTATATTACTTAACTACTTACCCTTAAATCTTGCAATCAATGCAGGAGACAAAATCCTGTAAAATTCACCTAATAATTCATGCCGAGAAGTGATAATAGCTTCCAGACATTTAGCTGCTGATCGACGGACTTTCCAGCTCATATCATCATCATCACTGTATTCATCATTTTCTTCATCCTCTTCGTCATCATCTACATCATTATTAACACCTCCTTCATCTTCATCATAGTTGTAATTTGGATCATATCTCATATATTTAAGACACAATTCAGTGATCTACAAAAATGTATATAAGGTAACAAAATTCGACCAATATTTTTTCAAAAATTATGTTTTTTAATATCCACCATGAAACTTATTTAGTTGTAAGTAATATTTAATTTCAAATAAGGGTAAGACGAATGTGAAAATCGGATGTTAAATTTCAAAGTGTGCATCAAATGAGTAGGCAAATGTAAGCTATACCTGTAAGATATTAGGTGTAATCTCTTTGGGACATCTATTAACAAAACTTTCAAATGCCTGTAAGCAGAATTCTCTCAGCTCCTCATCATCAACTTCACAACGTTCCAGAATAATAGACACAAATCTGTCAATATTTTCGCCAAATTTATGACCAGACTGGCGACTAAAATAAACAATATTGTTGTTGGTAAAACTAAGGTACCATAAAAATTACAGAATATTGCCTTTAATCAATATATCAAAATCCTCATTTGGAGATAAAATGTAATTCATATTTTTCCAATAATGTCATTTTTAATTTATTTATATATACATACATACAATACAGGGTTTAACACCCCAAATGGTATACACTGACATAAGTACATCAAACTTGGTTACCACTTTACTACAAAAAAAAATCGGTAAATTCGCCTTTACCCAAAACTTCCCTCATATTGAATTTCACTAGATACATATAACATAGCCTATAGTACATGCATATAATTATTTGGTAATAACTTTATCCAAATATTACAAACTGCAATTAATTTCAATCTATTTTTAGTTTTTAATTTATTTGGCAACGTCGCACTCGGGGAAGCGTGTTTATTTACATTTCGCCGCGTGAATATTTCTATTTAAATAAGAAAGTGAAAATGAATTCTAAAAAATAGTTCAATTCCCCCACTGGAGTTCAATCTTCAGCTTGATGTGTGGGCAGTGTTTTTTCTTTGTAAACAAATAAGAAAATATTGCCGCAAAACGTGTTTCCACTTTACATGGTTGCCGCTTCGTCGAGCGGTTTTGCGAGCTGTAAAATTCATATCGAGCATTTGTGAACAATAATAATGGAATGCAACGTTTGTAAGGGTAAAGAAGGTAAAACGAGTTTACGACAACTGCAAGAAAAGTGTCTGTGCTGCATGTGGAAAACTAATGGCCTCTGAAATCAAGGTTCTTGAATTAAAGCAAAGCAGGGTACTGAAGTTCAATTATCCCAAATGTATGCAGTTTTATACTTATACCATCTTACTTAATACTATTGAAGATATAATAAAAATAATAAAACAACTAGGAAGAAATAATTAGTTTACTAAAGCAGAATATCTTTGATATTGAACACAAAAGCACAAAACCTATTAGGCTGTTAGTGAGATGCATTACTAAGTCTGATGTGGATAGTTTGAAAACCTTCAATATTATGATATTCATGTAACCTAATTGCGTTAGCCTCTTTTCAAGATAGTCAGATATCAGCCACACAATGAACAGGAATTGGAACCAATTTTTTTGTATTCGAGAACAAAATATATTTGTTGGTGAAAATGATTACCTGAAAGTGACCTATATTAAGCATAACAAAAAAAACAACTTTATAATATATGAGGAGTGTTCACCGTTATGGTTCTCAAAAATTATGTTGGAAAAAAAAATTTTATCCAATGGAAAAAGGTGGTGATGACGAAGATATGGAAATACAGAGATATTACAACTGCCAGACTTTTTTCATAAAAATATATCGTGTCTAAATGACCAAATATGTGAGTACTGTTCGGAAGCGCATAATGTTCGTGCTTGTCCAAAAACAAAGAAAAAAATGTACTAACTGCACAAAGGCGAACTTACGACTATCAGTTCACATTCACAATGTGAATCATGAGGCAGGTGATGTTAAGTGTCCCTTTTATCAGCAACGTCTTCAAGTTCAAAGACGCAAAATAGAATATGGACATAGTGTCTGCTCATAATTTTCAAGTTGAAATATGACTCTGGATTCTCTTGACAATGCAGCCCCTCAGGCAAGTATTGATTGTGAATTCATACAAAAATCGACATAGGAAAAAAGTATTCGTCTTTAATACTTAATAAATTTAATATTCGTAGTATTAATAATACTTTTAGTGACCTCTTAGTTTTTTTTTGAAACATTTAAACTACATGTTTGTGATATAATACTCTTTAGTTAATGTTGGAAGTTTGATAGTGATTTCTATAATATAGATGAATACACAACATTTGATAATGAGGGTAGGTATAATCAAAATGATGGTATTGTTTTATTTATTCAAAATGAAATCAGCTATACCATTACCAATATTAATCCGCCAAAGTTAGGGGTTACATTCAGTAAAATTCAACTCTCTATAAACAATGTGTCAAATGGGATATCTTGTGTATACCAACCATATTCAACCAATTGTGCGCTGTTTATTGAAGACTTTTGTAAATAATATAAAAAATCAGAATGAACTTTTTTGGGCGACATTAATATAAACATGGCACAAAGGGATGATCATTAAGTTAACAATTACTTAGCAAGTTTACATTTGTTTGGTTTTGAAACATTTATTAATGGGTTTACAAGGATAACAAATACCTCCAAATCTTGCTTGATTGGATTGGATCACATATTTATCAGAAATAATATCATTAACATTAAATGATCATCTTTTATATTGAATGCTGATATCACTGATACATTTGCCTGTTGTGGTCAACTTTTATTCTGATATAAATAAACCACAACAAAATACAATAAGATATGTACAAAAATCATCTCCAAGATCAATTATCAAAAGATAACAGATATTTCCATTATACAACAATAAACCCATGTGATAAAAAAAGATGATGCTGGAACGGCTGTGAACTATTTTAGGGAAACTGGTAAGAATATTATAAGGTTAAGCCTTGGATTTCAAATGGTATAATTTGTTCTATAAAAAATAGATAGAATGAAAAAAAAGGCTTTTAAAATACTTTAATGCGGAAGGGGACAGAGAATATAAGGTTACAGACACCGCCGGAACAAAATAATACATAAATGTAAATATTATTATTATAACACAAAAATTCAAGACAATAAAGTTAACATTCGGAAAACATATAAATTTATCTCAGAAGCGTGTGATGCGAATTAAAAAAATCCGCTAGAGATTAGAGATAGCAATATTCCAAATACCTCAAAATCTTGCGTAGATATGGCAACTTTTTGTAACCAATTATTTATAAATATTGGCGTTCAAATGCACTCAGAAGTAGATAATCCTGCTCATCCGTTCACAACAGATTATAATTGTTCTCATCTATGATCTGTCAGCGACACCGAATTAATCCAACCAATTAACTCTCTTAAAAACAACTATTCTCCGGGAACTGACGGTATCAGTTCTAAATTCACTAAAAATTTTCCAGTTTACCTCATAGAACCTCTGAAATATATCATAAATTTTATACTCAAGACTGGCGTTGTACCTACTCCCATACACAAATCTAGTAATAAAAACAATACAAATAACTATCGTCTCATCAGTGTAATAACAAATTTCGTCAAGATTTTTGAAAAATGTTTGAATAATCATTTCAACGATTCTCCTTCCAAAAATATAATCCTCTCAAACAAACAGTCTGGTTTCACTCAAGGCCTTAGTACTACGGATGCTGTCTATGAATTGGGCAGGGTGTTGGGTGATAGAGAGAGAACAAATATTAAGAGCAAATGATTTATACAGTGAGTAGATGTTGGTTAAAATAGGTGCACCTTAAGGTACCGTTCTGGGACCTATTATCTTTATAATATGTATTAAATCTTTGACTAATCTTAATTTAAAAAATAGCACGATTATATCTTATGCTCATTATACCTCACTAATTGTTTTTGGTTAACCCTTCGACTGATGTTAGGGAAGATGCCTGAAATGTACTTGCTTTTTCGATCAACTCTACAAATCGCCCAATGTACGACAGCCTCTATGTGGATAGTATTGATACAAAAGAAGTACCTAGTACTAAGTATCTGAGTATCTCAATTGATAATCATCTAAAATGGGATTTACATGTAAAGTAAAATAATATTACAAGAATGATTTGAAAATTTTACATATTACAGAAAATATCGGGTAGAAACATTTTAATATGAGTTTATAAAGCATTAATTTAAAGTCTAATAAGGTATGGGGTAGTTGCCTGGGGTGGTCTATACAATAGGTCTTTGAAGCCTTTAGAGGTTATACAAAATTACATTCTAAAAATTATTTTTAACAAGACAAACCACACTACTCTGTTCTGAAAATATTAATGTACACTCACTGTATATATTGATATATGTTGCTTTACATCCCTTTTACTTGTATTGTAATTGTGAAAAAATCACCCTCCGAAATTTTTTAGGGTCCTTAGATGCCGAAAAACATGTTTTCTCAATTCCGTCGGTCTGTTTGTCTGTCTGTTCGCTCTAAAAAACTACTTACGAGATACACTTCAAATTTTCGTCAAAAATTGAGGGTTATTGGGGATGACCTAGTAACATTTTGGTAAAAATCCAATAAGCCAAAACAAAATGGAGGTCTAGTGAAATTAAATAAATAAATGTTTTATTAACAGTAATGATACAGTCTTAGTCAAAGTAATAAAATTTTGAGTCAAAATCTCATTCTTAAAACAATTAAAGATACAATCAAAAATAAAAACACATGTCTCTTCAAATAGAAAATAATTATACTAGTAAAGATAAAATAACGTGCATCTAAAATATAAATAAACTTAGTCTTAGTTTATCATCCATCCCTACACAAATAACACTTAGTAATACAAAAAAATATATATTACATATATATTATTATTAACCGTATCACAAATCTAAACCATTCAATCTATTAGATACTGTTCTTTTGAGGACCTGAGAGTCATATTTAAAAAAAAACAAAATCAATATAATATGTATTTGCAACCCTATAGAGTCTGGAAATAGGGCTATTTACACCATTATTTGTCCTATAGAATTCCACCTTAAACAAATCTTTGTGCCTTTTAACTCTTCGGGCACTCTAAAATAAATATGCTCTAATAATTCTAGGCTGGTAATGAACCATTAACAATCTTAAATAAAGTGCAAAGGCCAAACTGAACTTATATATCTTTTATATAGAGACCAAAAAGAACATGTATATTCCAGACCTGACCCGACATAGCTACAATTGAGTGTTTTAAAATATTTTATGTCATTGCTCGGTTAACAAAACCTAAGGTCTTAAAGGCTTTATTTTTTATAAACTTTATGCGATAATCAAAGGGTATTTCACAATCCACATATACTCCCAGAACTTTTATCAGCTGAACCGTTGCCACTGAGAAATCGAACAGCGCTTGTCTATGTGCCTATTAAGAGTAGGCAAGCATTTCCATAGCGGTAATTGGAATAAACGCAACATTATAAGAGTTTTTAAATCATTTGGATAAAAAAACTTATTACAGGCAGCAAAATAACAATACATAAGGTTTAAATGATCATAAAATGGTAACGTTTTATTTATATTATCTGAGATATGATAGAGGATATTAAGGAATATAAGAAAACTACTAGCAAAACTACTTGCTTACCTGTTTAATGATGCTTCTGTGCAAAACATAAGGAAGAAAACAAAAGAAAAGAGAGGAAAATAGAAACTTAGTTAATTTTAATACATAAATGGGTAGTTACACAAGTAGGTAAGTTTTCAATAAAAACATTTTAAGAAAAATTACATCGTAAATGTATCTAGTTTTCTTTTGTTACTTTTTCCTAGGGTAATATTTTTCTTATCGTACTAAATTCGTAATAGTGTTTTTGTCACACAACTTATAATTGCTTAAATAAGAGATTCAGAGTTATGAATTTTACATTTCGGACTATTAATATGTAGTTTAAAGTGATATCTGAAAAAAATAATTTTTTGTCACCAACTTTCAATAAATCATCCTCATAGTTTTGTAAAATTTTATTAAAAATAATTATAATTACCGAAAACTAATCTTTTAACTTCATCTTTGGGAAATTTAAGTTGTCCTCTGCTCAAATTTTTAATGAGTACATGATAATATAGCAGCAATAACCCTCTAAGATAACAGGTAATTCTGTTTCATTGTTATTGTCGAGGTCATTATCGTAAAAGGTATGAATACCTAAAGTTCCATAACATTTTGAATCTAAGGACATTAAAGTTTGGATGCGCAATTTTTTTCGGATTCATACAACTGACCTATAGAAATATGGTATTCACCACCCTATATTAATTATTTAGAAAATGTTTCACTTTTTTTGCCAATTTTCCAAACAGTTTATACACATATACACGTTTAAATGTTTTCTTTTATAAGATGTTTTTACATGAACTATTTTCCACCATCTTAATATGAATTCAAGAAAACTTGCAGTTTCCTGTGAATGTGGGATTGATTTGCCAACTATTAATAAGGCTTGGATAACAAATGGATTAAAAATTTTTAGAGCTAATTCCACATTACGCCTTTCGAAATTAGTTGGAAATAAGGCCTTTAAAATTAAAGAATATCTAAATATCAAAAGTTTGTCATTTTCTAAATTATGAAGTTCGATTAAGCTTTTAAATTAAGAAAGTTTTACTTCTAAGGTATCAAAATGTGAGTAAGTACAGATTTGATCTGGTTTTCAATTTTAGCAATTATTTTATATGCATTTTAACAAATGCACCGAATCAACTAGATGAAACAAGGCACAATCAGGATTTCTGGGGTGCTGGTAAACAATGCTTAAATGATTTTTTGGTGAAAAATGACTCATTGCCTTACCATTGAGTGCACTGTCATCACTTACCATTGGTCCGAAGCCATTTTCTCCTTAACTCCTTGTCTATCAGAAAGAAAAACACATTCAATTTGTTATCGCTACTATAATTGCCTTTACAACCGGGCACAGGACACCGATGAGGCAGTTTTGAAATCCATACATAAACCACAAATCAATATACCACTCCATTCATGTAAAATCACAGTTTTGCAATATAAAATATCAATTAAAAATCGAAGAAATCCATCAACGAAATTGATTTTATTGAACCGTTTGTCTTCAAAACAATTGACAAATTTTAAACCTAAGGCATTAATGTTCAAGACTTTATAGTCCGATCCGATTATAGAATATCCGATCCCGAAGATGGCTGCCGGAGGTGTTCAGCTTAATATTAGGCTCTCCGGCGCTTCCAACGACAAACTGCATGTAAAAATCAATCGCCTGCTGTGTGAGGTGGTAGCAGTGACGTGAGCAACCGCTGAGGCCTTGATTCTCGGAGGCAACAGCTGAATCCTTTCTAAGGCTGCATAGTATTCCTCTTTTTAGAGATAGCCAAGACTTTACATTTATCAACATTCATTTCTATACAATATTTTATTTTATTATTATTTTACGCACCAATTTTCTTAATACCTCTTTAAGTAATCAGCAAATAATAATTGCAAGTAAATTAAATATTACTAACAAGATCAGTGATAAAAACATTAAACAGTAGCCATTCAAATTATTTAGTAAACAATCAGTAGAACTCACCTCTGATAAAAATATTTTAATAATTTTAAGTAGTTTTCCCAGACTTTTATATCATAAAATTTCCGAATCGTTGTATTACACCTAGTTATATATAGTCCTTTACACAAGACCTTAAATCTCTTGCGGAGCATGCTAATCACAACAAGATTGTTCAACGTGCTCCCTATTGGTTGGTCGGTTACTTGGGCGGAGTATAAACTAGCTTTGTTGAATCTTCAGTGTGAGCTTCCTGCGTCAGTGGTAGGATTCTTGATTTTGGATGCAACGCACGTGTGTTCGAATCCCCCAGGTGATGACTTTTTTATTTTCTTTTTTTAACAAAACTTATAATTAATAAACATTCAGATTAGGTAAGGTTAGGTTTGCTGTAAAGAAAGCGCGCTAGCGTTAACAAAATTCCGGCTCTATATTAAAACAAGGATTTTTTTAACAAAACCAATACAGTTAGGTAAATATCTCATCATTAAAGCTATAAACCATCATTAAAGACACAAAATCACACCTCAAATAATCCAAAATCAGATTTGAAATAAGCACGCACTCTAAAGCAATGTGATTTGTATGAACCACATGAGATTTAAATTCCTGTGTCCTAGCTAAGTGTTTGTAAAAAATAGTCGTGTTTTTACATAATATTATCAATAGAATTATAGAAAATTGCAATAAATGGCAAGGAGATTTTTGCAGTATATCTGTAGACTCTCTAAAACATTATTTAAGATTATATTATTAAAATAATTTTTGTATTCCTTATTTTTTGACATTTGTAAATTATCTTTGTCATACTTTTAACTTTTTTTAAAATTTGTAATGAAGTTTTTAGTTACCTTTCTCTTTTTTTTTATTTCTATTAACTTGATATTTTAGATTCCTTTGTAACTTAGATTAGATTTGGTACGTTACTGCACAAATGGACATGTATATATTGCCCACTTATAAATATATAAATAAATAAATAAGTAGAATGCCAGCTTTAACAGCCACAACACCGCGAACCTCAACTTTTCAAATAAATTGAATTTAAATAATTATATAATAATAATCTTACCATACTGCTGCGATACACTGGATATAAGTACGGGTCTGTGAGTTGGCTTTATTTGATTGCAGACCATCATACATATGATCGATCAATTTGTTATATAAAGTATTATTGCAAGAAAGCACTAGATTGCTTAGAGCACAAATTGTTCGTTTCCTAACAGCTTGTCGTTGGGATTCTAACTGAGGCAATAAAGCTGCAAGAATTGATTGGTGGAAGGACTGCAATAAGGGACCAAAACGTAATAATAAATCGGCTATTATGTCTAGGGCTTCTAACTGAACAGAAACATCTTCTTGCTAAAATTAACAAAGACAACTTTAAAATCCTTTCATGACAAATTTTATTTATTTAGTTATCCATGCTATCAAAATCTGCTGACAGCGACTGTTGTTATCGAAATTGTTCTTCTTTATAGGATGATTTTAGGAACAATTAATAGAAATAAATTCTATAACTTTAAAACTAAACATATTTTTGAAAAACTGTTTCATCAGTCAAATTTATATTAATAAATAGCTGAAACTCAATTTATTTGTAACATTGCAAAGGAAAAATCTTGCCTTTACAAGTCATAAGTACAAAAAAGTAAAAAAATAGTTACAATTAAATTATATACATAAATCGTGTTAATTTTGTTCCGTAAATAAAGTTAAATTTCCGGTGGTTTTAGTGAATTGACTTTTGTAATTTTCGGCCTGGTTTGTTACATGATAATCTGTCGATCTGTGTTGTTGAAGTTTTATAAATTCCCATTGAGTGTGAAATACATCGTAATTTATAATCGATGTTTTTTATGCATAGACATTTTATGGTCGTTTTAGAGAAATAACAATAAACATTGTTGATCCATATATTTATCGTTGCTGCTTTTTATTATACGTTGTCCCGATTCTCAGGGAGTTTTCGCACTACCTTCCCGTAAAGGAGATTTAGTACTGCCTAGCGATATGGAACCAAAAAAGAAGAACAAGTAGCCAGGGTGTTTCCAAAACTCACTACAGTATATTATGTAATGGAGAGTGTGGTCAATATTATCAGAAGAGCTGTAGTGGCCTAAGTAATGCAGAGTTCAGTGCCTATGAAGATAAGATTACGGATGAAAAATGGATTTGTAAAAAATGTGCTGACATATTAAATGATAGTTCAGATGACGATACGGAAACTCAGTCACTGAACAGTATTGATTTTTCGAAAATTCTGACCATGGATAATCCGTCTATGAAGGCGATCCTAAGATTGTTTGCTAAAAAATTTGGAACCTTGAGGAGTCACTGAATTTTAAATGGAATGTTATTGAGGATATGAACAATACAATAAAAGATATCCAGAGTGAGAATAAGCAGCTGAGAAAGAAAGAAATCAAAGCTGCAAAAGATGGAAGAAGATGTAAATCGTCTCAAAAGTCGATTTGAAAATGAAGAGATACGGGAGCGCAATAGCAATATTATAATGATGGGATTTCCAAACGGGCCCAATATTGGCGAGAATGTTCAAAAGGTCTTTAAAAAATTGGATTTCGACCTTGAGGTGAAGAAGTTTGAAGCCCAGACTTTACGAAGCAAGGGAGCCCTCAAGCCCATAAATGTTACTCTAAGATCCCAACAAGTAAGAGATGAAATAATTCAGAGGAGAAAGATGAAGGGCACTCTAAGCACTACGGAATGTGGTATCTTGGGTGATGAGAAGAGGATTTACCTTAATGAAGATTTAAGCAAGGAAGTAAGAGAGCTGTTTCTTAGTTCAAAAAAAGTAAAACCAAAAGGTTTTAAATATGTCTATTGTAAAAATGGCAAGGTTTTTTTTAGAAAATCAGAGGATTTGGCTATTATTAGAGTTACCACCAATGAACAAGTTGATGCAATTTTAAAAAATGCTTAAAATGCAGAAATATTAAGGATCTCCTTTTGTTGGGAGAGATCCGACTTTCCAACTCATTATTCCTAAACCCTGTTACTGATGATGAGGATATTAAGTCCATAAATTCTTTGAAAGTTTCAACCTCAGGTGACGATTTTGGTATATCAAATATGATTTTGAAATCAAACTACAAATCTCTTGTTTTACCTCTGAGCCATATTATAATTTAATATTTAACACAGGTATATTTCCAGACATATTTAAGAGGGCCACGATTATGCCCTTGCATGAAGGCGGTGATAAGTGTAACATCAATAATTATCGACCAATTGTTCTTACAAGTCCCGTTTGTAAAATTATTGAAGAGTGCATTAAGATCAGATTAAGTAACTTTTTTAGGGAGGGTATGGACACAGAAAGTGCTTTGCATGAAGTTACTTCATTTGTAACTCGGTGCTTTAATAATAATTGTAAACCTACAGCCATTTTTTTAGATCTTTCTAAAGCATTTGACACTGTGGGCCACCATATTCTTCTAAAAAAACTGGAAATTATTGGTGTAAGGGGTGTAACCCTTAATCTGTTTAAACCTTACCTAACTAATAGAGTCCAAAAAGATTGTATAAGTTCTGAAAATAAGGTTGAATATGGAGTTCCGCAGGGTACAGTGCTTGGGCCTGTGCTATTCTCAATATACATATATATTGATGACTTATCTAGATTGTGTACTCTTACTACAACTGTATGTTTTGCGGATGATACCGTGTGGTTGTGTAAGGGAGCTACCTGGGAGGAAGCATTTTGAATGGCTGAAAGGGTTGGGTGAAAATGTGGATGGATCTTAATTCCCTAAAGTTAAATGTTTCAGAAACCAATTTTATAGCATTCTCAATCAACACCAGGGGTTTAGCGCATAATTAGCACATTAAGATTCATTCGAGCATTGTATCTCAAGTGACTGTTGCTTGTTCCGATACTATTATATCAGTTGATAGCATTAAGTATTTGGGAGTATTATTTAAAAAAAAACTAAAAAAGCTTGTTTATAAATTCTATAGCTTAGATAATATTTTGGAGAGAAAAGTGTTGATAAATGTCTATGAAGTTCTGGCTAGGTCAGGTTTAAATTATAGCATAATTTGTTGGGGATCTGCTCACAGTAATGCAATCAGGCAACTAAGTATATATAAAAAAAATTTTGAGATTTTCTCTGAGTAGAAACATATTTAGCGACACTTGTATTAATGCACCTTTCAAATGTATTATATTTGCTTCTTTCTATAATGTACCTATAGTTATGTAGTTTCTAAATAAAAATAAAAAAATATAAAAGTCAACACAATAATTATTATTGAAAACAAACATTATTGAACAGCACATTAAAAACAAATGACATGATATTTTAATTAAAATTAGAACTGAGGTATTCCTCCCGAGAAAAAGTAGGAAATTTTTAAATATCTTTTAAAGCTATTTATTTTAAGTTGGTGAACACTAAGTGCCAATACGTCAAAAAAGTTCAGACCCAAATATCCCACACCTAGTTCTCAAGAGTCTATGGAAACCAATGACAATATGGTCCCAAGGTCTGGCCTGATAACTGTGTAAATGGCTGTAAAACTGCTGCAAAAGAAGATTCTCTTTAATACGACATAAACACAAATAGACATACTTTCATTTTATTTTATTTATTTATTTATTGCCAACAAGATCATATTTATAATGAAAAGCAACGTCACAAAAAGAATTCATACAGAGATAATAATTTATACTATATATATAACCAATACAATTTAAAATGTCAAACATAGAACTTAACGAATTAACGAATGTAAACGGATAATAGGCAACGTCAAACTATTTAAGTCTACAAATTTTGTATCTATACAATTAAAAATCTAACATAAATGAATAAAATATTTGCATTTTTTTAAATTTTTTTAAGGCTACGACAAGATGTTTCACATATAAGGCAAACTAACACAATTATAATAAGTTCCATAAACATTCAAACTGAAAGACTAGAATTACTACTAACAACTATATAATTAAAAGTCAAATTTAAAAGAATAAAAACATTATCCTTTAGCATATTTGGTTGCAGCCTTTTTGAATCTCTTCCCTTCCTCAATATTTCTGATTTCAGGAAATAAAAGCTCGAATGCTCCAATGCACCGGTAATATGGACCTCTCTCAAAGTAGGCAGATCTGTGACCAGGAGCTCGGAGTATATTAAAATTTCGAATTGTAATAGCCATAGCTTCAGAATACATATTGTGGTTTGTTACAAAAAAATTTGGATATTTTTTTACAAAGGTGACAAGAGCTACGAAATATAGGGAGGGGGTGTAATGATTCCTTTGTCAATGAAATAGGGTCTGCATGATGTTCGAGGATGCAGTCTCATCATAAACCTAATCAATCGTTTCTGGAGTCTAAATACACTGATCGAGAAGTGTGATGCTCCCCAGAAAATTATTCCATACCTTAGAAGTGATTGCACATATGAAAAGTAGAAAATTCTGAGGCTCTCAAATGACCCCATGCACCTCAGCCTACGAATCAGTGCACATGCAGAGCTAAGCTTCGTCTTTAGATGTGAAACATCCACATGCATACCAAGGAACTTAAAAGATTCTGTATTTTGAATGGACTTAGAATTGAGTCTTACATAGAGAGACTGAGACCTGGAGCTTTTCGTTTTGCTAAAAAGAAGCAATGCCGTTTTGTCTGCATTTAGTTTAAGAAAATTAGACTCACACCAGGCCACCATCTGTCCAGCTGCAGCTGAACAAATCACCGAAAGGGCATCAAAGGTAAGCTCACACTGAATGACAGATGTATCATCAGCATACTAGCAAATATGCCCGCCCCACAACCCTCCCGGTGAGTCATTCACATACAACAAAAAGAGAAGCGGTCCTAGTATAGAACCCTGTGGGACAAGTATTTGTTCAGAATAGTGTTGCTGTCCTCCATGAGAAACACAGATAGCCTGATATCTATTACTTAGATATGATATCAGGCTCAAGCTGATACCCCTTACGCCATACTTATCTAACTTATTCAGTAGCACTTCATGATTGATGGTATCGAAGGCCTTTGATAGATCAAAAAATAGACCACCAACCTTGTTTTTCATGTCAAGTTTTTCGATTATGAAATTGATTGTTTGAAAGATGGCCATTTCTATTGATTTGCCAGGAATAAAACCATACTGGCTAACATTAAGTATGTTGCAATTTAAGAGGAAATTTAATAATCTCTTATACATTATCCTTTCAAAAACCTTCGACACCAATGGAAGGATAGACACAGGCCTATAGTATAAAGGGTCCTGTATGCTACCTTTTTTAAAAACAGGAACTACCTTTGCAATTTTAAGTTGGTCAGGAAAGATTCCCATGCCGAAACAATTATTTATTATAGTTGTTAATGGGATTCAAATTCTATCAGCTACGTGCTTTAAAAGGAAAACGGAATTTCATCCACTCCTGCAGAATACCTGTCTGGAAGGCTCATAACACAACATCAAAAACCTCTATCTCGTTGGTCCTAATAAAAATTAGTGATAAGTGATTTTCAAATGCAATATTAGTATTATTAGAGGAAGAGTCACTCATGACTATGTTAGAGCATAGACTGAACTAGCTTTTTGAAAATGTCTAAAACTTATTCAGGATCTTCTTCTATTTTATCTTCACTAGTCTTTAGAGCAAGGTTGCGTTGTTTGGTATTTTTATTCAATTCTTTGTTGAAAATCTGCCACATAGTTTTATTTTTGTTTTTAGAATTGAATATTTTGTTTTTAAGAATATTTGTTTTAGTTTCAGAAAGAAATTGGCGATGGGCTTTCCGTTCTTAATAATATTGTTTTTGTATATTTTGGTTTTTAGTTTGTTTAAATAAAATATATAAGTCTTTTACATGGTTTGCCCGCCTTCTGGCTTCTGCACTCACCCAACTAGGGTCGATTTTAGCCGACTTACAGAGAGTGGAAATGATAATTCAAAATAGTAGGAAAGTATGTCTTTAAAGGTATTATATTGTAAATTTGGATGGTCTTGATCTAAAATATCATTCCAGCCTTCCATATTTAAATAGTTTATGAAATTCTGAATATTTAAAATTGTATAAAACCTTTTTTTTAAATAGATTGGTGGTTTATTAGAAGATTCAATTTTAAAGATTATATTTTGTCCAAGATGGTCAGAAAGATCCGTGTAAATTGGGTAGAAAGTTACTTCAGATGTGGGAAGACTAGTAAAAATGTTATCTATTTGTGAATTACATGTAATTCCCATTCTTGTTGGTCCAACTACATGAGGCTGAAGGCAGTAGCTGGTCATAAGCTGAAGAACATCTGATCGAGAAGAAGTACGACTAAATACACAATGAATGTATAAATTGTTCTCTACAACAATCACGATAACCAATTCCCGCGATTACTCTTACACACCTGCATTGTAAACCAAACATTTTCTTAGCATAGGAAGAGTGGAAATCTACTTCTATTTTATAATTCTAGATTTTTTTCATAAAAAATCGCATTTAGCGCCCAACTATATATATTTCCCTATTGAAATCACATTGAAGCTAATACATATCTCTTATAGTTTTAACATAATATTGCAGCGGCGGAAGGCTTGCAAATGATCCATAATACTGCATGCAGTTCCCCCTTAACGTATCTCCTCCTTTTAATGGGTTATCAGGCAATATAACATTTATACCTTTTAACATAAGTAACCTTCCCTATTCTAAATTCAGTATTAGAGAATTTTCATTTAATGAGGTTAGGGATATATTTAATTCCTTAAAAAAAAGTAGAGACTGTTTTGATCTATTTGTCAGAATTCTAAAAGTGGTATGTGAACTGTTAATTGTATCCATTACAAAAATTATCAACAGGTACAGCCCGGAGTCCAGATGTCTGGAAGACGGCCCTTGTCAAAAAAGGAGACGTTGATGACAAGTGAAATTACCATCCAATAGCTCCGTTACCAGTATTATCAAAAATACTGGAGAAGTGTGTTGCCTGGAGAATCTCAGATTATTTGTTGACAGATAGGCAATTTGGATTTAGACGTAGTATGAGGTATCATGGACCTAGTTAATTTTATATCTAATGCATTCCACAATTCAAAATATGTCATTGTTTTGTGACCTGAGCAAAGCCTTCGACTGTGTCTCGCATGAGTTACTGATACAAAAACTCTCGTGTTACAATTTCTGTGATAACCTCTGCTTTTCTTAATTTATAAATAACTTGCCCTTTAAAAATCATATAGGGCGATATGTTTTGTTTGCTGACGATACCACTGCCTCAGTTGCTGACGGCACGTTTGAAAAAACAATCAGTAAGACATATGATATGCAGTATGAGGTGGAGCAATGGTTTGCAGCTAATGGACGAGTGCCGCCTATGTATGGAGGATGACGAGACAGCCAGCCATGTGCTATGTGAATGCCCGGTAGCTGCCAGGATCAGGTTCTCCATATTCGGTAGGAATATTCTGCTGCCCGAGGATTTGAAGAATACCTCCACAAATGCAATGATAAGACTCACTAAGGATTTAAAGTTGCTTGGGGAAGTGTAAATATATGTGTGAGCCACAATAGACCACAGAGTCGCAGTGGAGTGTCGGTTTGATCCACTCACTTTTAACCTAACCTAACCTAATGGACCGATTTTTTTTTTATTAACGTAAGGACGTAGCCGATGCACGCATCGGACAAGTGGCCCTTCGGAAACGTACACTACAGAATGCTAAACATTCCAAATGGTACGAATTTGCAAATAACGTCAAATAAATAAATAATGAAGGCAATAACTCTAAGAAAAAATATGTCAGACCAGCAAACAAAAATTACCAACAAGAAAGACTTTCAATTGAAGTAAAATAATACATGAATAATAATAAAACTAAACAACTACATAAACAAAAACGAACATCAATATGGGCCAAAAAAACATTACAAAACCAATCCGGTTAACTGCCTTTTTAGCTGCAAAGTGCTTAGTCTGAAAATATCATATTTTGAGAAGTGACGATTGTAATTGTGAACTAGTCGGTCAACTAATGCACTAAACCCATAATTTTCTCGGTGGTACCTTTTAACAAACAGCTGTGATTGTCTTGTTTTTCTAATAGGAACTAAAAACGGGACTGATCCTAGCAGCAGTTCACAGTCAATCCCCCCATTGACCAATTTATGCCAAAAGACCAGAAGTGCGTTCTTTCTTCTAAATTCAAGGGTTTGAAGACCACAAAGAAGAGCTCTAGTATTAGATGACAGACCTTGATATGGGAAATGCAATTTATGTAAGAAATATTTTGAAAACCTATTTTGCACCTTTTCAATTCTTTCGATGTGACACTGGTATGATGGACTCCATATTGTACAACAATATTCTAGAACGCTACGAACCAATGAGTTATAGAGACACCCAATTGCTTTGGTATCAGTTATGTGTTTCGTATGTCGCTTTATAAAACCTTGTAGTCTAAAACCCTTAAGTACAATTTTATCAATATGTAGATTTAAAATTAAATAAATACAATTTCATCCACTCTAGACATTTTCCACAAAAATCAATTTGCTGTAATTTCCATAATAGAAGCTGATGGCAAACATTGTCAAAAGCCTTAGATATGTCAGGGTAAATAACTGGTAGTTGTTGGACGACCACGATAAAAACCATGTTGCATACTCATAATATAGTGTTTAAAAGAGCTTTGGTATATGTGAAAGTAAAAAAATACCTCTGTAGTTCTTCACATCACTTTTATCACCAGATTTAAAAATGGGCAGAAGGGTAGAAAACTTCCCAAATATTTTATATTTTACTACTGTCGTTCTGAAAAGAACAGTTTTGCCAATTTTTGAGTTCGGATAAAATGCAAATCTATGTCTTATTGAAAAAGATAGGATCTTTGATATATTTGATCATTTTTCTCCCAGGAGGTAGCCATATGAATTTAAGAAGGGCCAAACAATGGCAAACAGAATTTGTGCATGCTACAGTTCAAAAATTTCTCAAACTTCACCCCTAACCCTGATCGAGCTGATTTTCACACCAGTCTCTCTGCGTATCTACTTGATTTGCCTAGAATCATCCGTTCATATGCTACAGGGTCAAACGTAAACCCATATATGAAAAAAAAACTGCAATTATATTTCTATATTGCTCGCCCTGTATAAAGCGGAGAGTAATTTTGGTGATGTGGTTTTTCAATTCTAGAAGATTTGGGATCGAATAAACAATATCCGTCCCTCGTTACTCTTCTCGAAAAAAAGTGTCATATGGGAAAATTGAAAAGGCAAAGTATTTTTTTTAGTTTTATTACATTTCGACTGCTTTCTTGTACAGGCATCTTATATTGATTTTAAATCTCCTCTATATTTCCATCGAACCCCCGTCTTACCTTGACAAAGTAATCAGGATTTCGACTTCACAAAATACCTTCAAAGTTTTATTTATTTATTTATCAACGGTTGCACCATTTTACAAAATTCATCAAAATTGATCTAATAATATATAAGAAAACTCTTATCCTAAGTAACAAATAATAAAATTTATTAAAGCTAAAACAACCTAACAAAATTACATTTCAGTCTTTGAATTGAGGTTCCAAAGATGCCTAGATGATCATGGAATAAATTTGCAGCTTTAAGAATTCTAGTCATAGGGTCATTCTGACCATATTTTGTCGAAATGAACTGCCTTCAATTGTTAATAACCTAAGTTGAGTTCTTAGGAACTCATAAGTATATTCCTTTCTTTGAAGCCCCATCCTACTATATGGAGGAATTTGTTTTGGAACCCCTCCAGTTACTCCATTTTTTACCCCTTTTTTTATTTTCTTTAAGTGACATCCCGTACTTCGATATTGCCTGTTAACGAAATTGTCCGAGATTTTTAGACGAAAAATCCGAAAAGAAATTTTTGCAGCTATCCGTCGCTTGCATTAAACTTTTCAGTCCTCAAATTATTGAACTTCGCATGTCATTCCAAAGCCTTATGTTTCAGCATATCTCCTGAAACTGGTAAATTTCGTTCATGTTGTTTAATGAAGCATTTATTCAGTGCAATTTCCATTTTATGATTTTCGGCATTTCTTAAAGTGAATTTCTGGATTTCCTTGGGTTTTAAACTTTGCCTTTGTTTAAACATCTTTCAAAATATTTTCTTCTTTATTTTTAAAAGACCAGTGGATTTTGCGACTCCATATTTTATAGCCAAAGCTGTAACACTCATGCCTTTTCTATGTTTTTCTATTATTTTAGATTTCTCCTAAAGAGTTCAACACTTCTTATTTTTGGCGATTTTAAAAAAACGCAAGCACTACACTACTCTCGAGATACACACACATTCTGAAGATTAATCAAACCATTTTGTTATTTACGCGTTTTTGCAAGTCTAAGCAAATCAAATCATAGATTTCTGAAGCACAGTTCACATTACCGAGGCTGTGTGTGCTATTCACACTAAATAGTATAAACGTAAATATTTTGCAGTTCATATTATTGAGAGTTCATATAAACGCAAGTTCACGTTACCGCAAGTCTACTGTAGTAGGTTTTTTTTAGATCAGTGAAATATTACAAACACATTTTATGTTCTATACCTAAATTCAACTGTTTTAAAAAAAAAATGGCCATTTTGGAGCATTAAAGCCCTCAATCAGTTACAACAGTTACTTGCACATTCCTAGCTTTAACTTTGTGAGTGAAAAAATATAACATTCAGTTGATGTCATCTAATGGATTCTAAAAAGTAAAGATAAGAAAGAAATGTAATTTTATTTATTTATTTATTTATCAATTAAATATCAATATTTATGTAAAAAAAACTCAATATGGTATTGTTACTTATCACAATCAAACATTATCAAGAAATTCTAATGAAACTATTAGTGCTAAACCACACTTAAAATAAAATGGAAGAAATATGCAAAAGTCACAGTCCCAAAATATCACCAAAATAACACATGAACCACAATTGTTCCCAGTCAAAATCAGAAAGTCATAATCATCTTCCTATCCATAAACTGAGACGAAAATTATAATAACCATAAGAAAGTTTTAAAGCCACTAAAGAAATCTACATCCAAAGAATTTGAACTAATATTTGTGCGGTGGAAGGATTGATGAAATGTAACAGATGACCTAGTGTTCCTGCCGGGCACTGAAAGGCCCACAGAAGAAAGGAATCTGGGACAGTCAACGAGAGAGTTAATTATTTTGTAAAGGAGCTTCAGGTCCCTTTGGTCTCGTCTAGATCTCAATGTGTTCAGAGAAAATCTGTTTTGGAGTATTTGGTAGTCATAGATATATATATGGTGGATCAATATGTGCCTTAAAAGGGACATACCTCAGAAACCTTCTTTGCACTTGTTCAATTCAGCATTTTGTTCTAAGTTCAACTATTAGACCAATAGAGAAGCCCAAGTTGACAATTTTGAGACATTATTTTTTAGAAAAAAGTTGAATTTAGGTATGACATGTAACATAAAAAGTGTCTAGCAAATTTCACTGACCACTTAGTTGTCAAATAATGTTATTTATGGTATTAAATAAATAAATTTAATAATTGTTGGCACGACAATAATAAAATACGTCAAAAAACAATCATCTTACCCTAGAACGTAATGACAACAGTATACAACACATAAACAAAGCAACAGCTATGACGATCACATGTATTAAAATTTTATTTTCTCGATTAAGAAAATGTTAACAGGACACAACATTTTGCATCTTGATATCAAGGACTAACACAACGAACTGTGGAGTATCAATTATTGCAAGATAATTATAGATGTATATATTTTGCTAAGATTGTTTACATCTTTTTTGTCATTCACGCAGTTTTTGTTTTTGTGTATTAAAGCCATTTCGTAAAATTCCCTTTTTTTATAATTGACACTCGGTTTTTAAGATTTTGGTTTCAGAGTAATTAAAACTGTGGTTTTTCGACTTTTCATGGTTGGTTAATGCCGTTGTGTTTTTTTTATCGTATTTATGGCTTTTTATACGGTTTTCCAAATATTGACTTGTTTGGCCAATGTAAACCCCTTCACAATTGCAACAAGGAATTTCGTAAACTACATTGCTCCTTTTGTTTTTTGGAGTCTTCGCCTTTAGTTTACTAAAATTATTCGATAGTAGATTAACGGTTTTATGACAAATTTGGATGTTATATTTTTTAAAGAATGTTTGAAATTGTTGGGATAATCCATTTATAAAGGAGAGGGAAATGTACTTTGTACGTGCTGAAGTAGGTTTTTTAGTGCAAATTAAAAAGTTATAATGCTTATGAATTCTGCTTTTAAATATTGTATTAATTAATTCTAATGGATATTGGTTTAAAATCAATGCTTCTTTTGCCTTTTAATAGCATTTTCTCTGTATTCAGCATCAGAAAGCTCAATTGCCCTGTCCGCCAATCCTATTATTACAGACCTTTTTTGCGATGTTGGGTGATTAGACTTGAAATTTATGTATCTAGAAGACCATGTCGGCTTCGTATACCATTCTGTTTTTATATTTTCTCCTATATGGTGTAGTGTTAGGTCGAGAAAATTAATTTGGTTTTTTTGATCTATTTCAATTGTAAATTGTAAACTTTGGTGGTATTGGTTAAAATATTTTAGGATATTGTTAGATTGGTCTGATGGAATAGCAGTGATACAATCGTCGACGTAATGAAAAAGTATTACGCTTGTCGAGAAAATTAATTTGGTTTTTTTGTTCTATTTCAATTGTAAATTGTAAACTTTGGTGGTATTGGTTAAAATATTTTAGGATATTGTTAGATTGGTCTGATGGAATAGCAGTGTAGTATTACGGAAAAGGTCAAAGAATCGAAAATCATAAAATAAATATATATATATATATATATATATATATATATATATATATATATATATATATATATATATATATATATATATATATATATATATATATATATATATATATATATATATATATATATTTCAGTCTCTATTCGAAAGCGAAAAAGAAAGCTTCGAAAATGCCAAATGTGATTTTGGCGAAACGTCAGCAAAACTGTTCTTTTCAGAACGACAGTGGTGAACGGATGTACACCCGGAATGAAAACACATTGTATTTTTCGATCCGTGAAGGACTAAGAATCAAATATATATATATATATATATATATATATATATATATATATATATATATATATATATATATATATATATATATATATATATATATATATATATATATATATATATATATATATATATATATATATATATATATATATATATATATATATATATATATATATATATATATATATATATATATATATATATATATATATATATATATATAATCACATCAAACAAATAACCACCAATATAAAAAAAATCCAAAAATAAAATAATAATTCATATATGTAAAATGTTTTGGTTAGAAACAAACAAAAGAGCAAATATTACAACCTATCATTATAAAATTCCTCAAAACTGTAGTACGCCTTGCTCATTAAAACCATTAAAATAGTTTTCTTGAATAATTTCAAGTCTACAACACTTGTATAATTTAAGGCTAGCTTTCAAATATTAGCGAGTTTTTAGTCAAAGCTAATTTGGGAACGAGCAGCGGCAAGTTTCCAGATCGGCGCGTTAGATAAGGTTATGGAACATTGTCGTCCTGGGATTACCTTTTATGGATTAGACCCACTGTCTTAACTACAAATAATAATGTTAAAGTTAAAACTTTTGACAATATACAGAGGCTTACAGTGCTCTCTATATTTGTTTTAAGTACCGGACTGCTCTCTTTTGCAGAACAAAGACCGATTTAAACAGTTGTTGATTACATAAACCCCTGAAAACAATCCCATACCTGATCCGTGACTCTATTAGTGAATGATAAACCAGAAGAAAAACTCAATTCATTTGAAACAACTCGCAAAGTGTAGAATCCAATATATATATATATATATATATATATATATATATATATATATATATATATATATATATATATATATATCTACACATATATATCTATATATATATATATATATATATATATATATATATATATATATATACACATATATATATAGGCGTTGGTCGTTATTTATGTTTTCCGGATGATGCTGATTAGCGTAATAACAACAACATATATATATATATATATATATATATATATATATATATATATATATATATATATATATATATATATATATATATATATATATATATATATATATATATATATATATATATATATATATATATATATATATATATATATATATATATATATATATATATATATATATATATATATATATATATATATATATATATATATATATATATATATATATATATATATATATATATATATATATATATATATATATATATATATATATATATATATATATATATATATATATATATATATATATATATATATATATATATATATATATATATATATATATATATATATATATATATATATATATATATATATATATATATATATATATATATATATATATATATATATATATA
Source organism: Kuschelorhynchus macadamiae (assembly GCA_030620095.1). Lineage (NCBI taxonomy): Eukaryota > Metazoa > Arthropoda > Insecta > Coleoptera > Curculionidae > Kuschelorhynchus > Kuschelorhynchus macadamiae. The sequence goes on from JAUTXW010001280.1 coordinate 281,549, forward strand.
TATATATATATATATATATATATATATATATATATATATATGTATATATATATATATATATATATATATATATATATAATATATATATACAGAGGGTGTCCCACGACGAACTGCGCCGATCGATTTCTCAAAAAGTAGGCTTTGAAAAAATTTGAAATTTTGGCAGCTAACTAAAGTCGATGGGGGCAATTCGCGCAAAATATTTTCAAGATGGCGGCACTTCCGGTTATACCGGAAGTAGACGTCAACTTTTTTTTTTAAATAGAACACCCTGTATATTATCGAATTTTTGGATTCCTCGAAAAATTCTAGGTATATTTCATGTATAATATCCTATACCTAAGTTGAACTGTTTTTGAGATATTTTGAATTTTATGTAAAAAATGACGTTTGCGCTTACCGAAGTCTCTATTATTTATTTGCGGGTGGCTTCCTTGTCCAAAAGGATCCACTTTAGTGGCCTGTGCTGATATTTTTATAATAAATAAATATAGGGTGATCAAAAACTGACATTATTAATATACTTTAAAAAATCGTTAAAAGTTACTTTTTTCAAATGGTTTTTGTTCAGCTGTTCAATCTGCTGTAGCTGAACACCAGCATAACACTGGCCATTTCATAAATGTAAAGGAAATCAAGGTTCTAGCGTCGGTTCCAGATTTTTATAAACGAAAAGTTAGAGAATCTATTGAAATATTTAAACATACAAGAAATTTCAATGGGTTACGGTCTACATCACACGTGGAAACCGATCTTAACACAGGGTCACGGTTCGGCGAGCACAAGTCGGGTATAAAAGCCCGCCTGAATCTATCCGAGCTCATTTAGTGTTCAGATCTCGTGGAGTAAAGATCCCTGAAAATGCCTCGTGCAATCGAAGGCGAAACGTCGGATAGCAATTCCAATTTGACACGGTCTAATCCCAAGAACCATGATTTCTTAACTCCTTAAAATTGTTTAATAATGAAACCAATATAATCAACTGGATCAATTATATATTTTACAAATTGTATGAAATTGAGTAAATAAATAAAATTATAAAGCATGTTTTAAGGAATCCAAGGCCATTCCTGTTTTCAAGAAGGGCGACAGGGGCGAAGCTGGAAACTATAGACCAGTCGCTTTGGTCCCGACATTCTCAAAAATCTTCGAATATATTTTAAAACAACTCTGAGGACTTTGAAAAAAATAAGCTATTTACACAGTTCCAGCATGGTTTTGACGTGGTGTCGTCGACAAACGGAAATCTAATTCTGTACGCTGACGACACCACAGCATTGTGTAGAAGTAAAGATACCATTTCCCTGAGAGCCAGCATGCAGATTAACAACTCGGACCTGGCAGACTGGTTTCTAGCGAACAGGGTAAACCTGAATGACGGTAAAACCGAAAATCTGTGTTTTACCCTGAGGAACTATAAGGAAAAAAATAATCTTAAATTAAAAAATCAAAAAAATAATGCAATAAAATTCCTAGGTGTATATTTGGACAGTGGATTAGTGTTCGAAGTACATGTCGACTGCGTTGCAAGGGGGGTCTCTCGCTCTATATATCTACTTAAGGGATTAAATAACACCATTAACAAAACTGTGACGCTAATAGTGTACCATGCCCTGGTACAATCCACTTGCAATTATGCACTCATGGCCTGGGGACACGCTCCGCAGGCGGCTCGAATTTTTAAACTTCAAAGAAGGGCTATAAGAGTAGTTGAGGGTCTCGATTTTAGAACTGATGTAAGGGATGTATTTAAGAGACTAGAGATTTTAACACTACCTTGTAGATATATTTTAGATTGTATTATACATGTAAAGAGAAATCTGAGAAAGTATAACTTACATAACGAACATCATGAACATAATACCCGTAAGAACAGTGATATTAATATAAAATACCATAAATTATAGAGGGCCTGTATTAGCACCTGATACTATAGACCTCTATTCTACAACAAACTGCCTATTAATATCAGGGATAAAAATGAAAAACAATTTATTAGAGATGTAAAACAAAATTTATTATAAAATACATTTTACAGTGTGGAACAGTTTTTGAAACATGATATAGTATAAGGTTTTATTTGTAACTGTAAGATTTATTTTTATGTAAATAGGTAGTTGTAGTCACTGCCAAGGCTTATTTGTATTCTGTGATGACGTATGTAAGAGTACTATTGTATTTGTTTGACATGAATAAAATTTACTTTACTTTACTTTATTTTATATGGGGAACGATAAAAGGAATCGTTTATTTTAATCCAGTAACAACGAAAGAGGACTGTATGGCAAATGTTTGGAAGTACAAGGTGGACATTTTCAACATTTATTAAAAAAATAAGTTGTGCTCTTGTGTAAACTAGACTATAACGGGAATAGGCTTTCTTAAATTAATTTTTGTCTTCACGGTTTCAACATTTTTATAGTTTCCCAACATTTGTTTAACACTGTTCGGTGACGGTTTCTATTTATCTGGATATCTATCAACAAATATCTGGTATGTTCTTGCTAAAACTCTGTTAGATTCCCCATAGATAATAAACAAATTCAAATAATCCTCGTGTGTGTAGTTTAATCGCCCCAGAATGATTATTAGTTTAATAATTATTATAATTACTATAATAAATAAATAATATTTTAGTAGGTAATTGTCAAACTACAACAAATATTACGTTTCTATAGTAACCAATTGGTTTTGTACTCGCCAGGCCTCCCCGTCATGGCCAACTAACAAGAAAACTTAGAAGCCGTTTGGTATTATTAGAATAAAAAATGTTAAATCGTCACAAAAACTACAAATTTTTGGAAGACAACTTTATACAAGGTCACTCTTATTTTAAGTGTTAAATAAGATAAAATTATAAAAATTGGGGGTTTCCATTTGAAAAAAGTAACTTTTAACGATTTTTAAAAGCATATTTATAATGTCAGTTTTTGATCACCCTATATTTATTTATTATAAAAATATCAGCACAAGCCACTAAAGTGTACCCTTTTGGACAAGGAAGCCAACCGCAAATAAATAATAGAGACTTCGATAAGCAGATATTTATAGTTATGTCTAGACCTGCAAACATCATTTTTTACATAAAAATTCAAAATATCTCAAAAACAGTTGAACTTAGGTATAGGATATTATACACGAAATATACATAAAATATAGAAGTGCCGCCATCTTGAAAATATTTTGCGCGAATTGCCCCCATCGACTTTAGTTAGCTGCCAAAATTTCAAATTTTTCTAAAGTCTACTTTCTGAGAAATCGATCGCCGTAGTTCGTCGTGGGACATCCTGTGTATATATATATATATATATATATATATATATATATATATATATATATATATATTTTTTTTTTTTTATTTTATTTTTCCATGAGAAGTAAATCAAAAGGTCAATAACAACAATTAACATTTAAGCAAAATAAAATACACATAGCACATTGTCATTTAGTCAAACAAATACAAACACAGAACATCTATTGCGGACTGTCTGCAAGCGAAGAAGTACCTAATTACTATACAATATATATATATATATATATATATATATATATATATATATATATATATATATATATATATATATATATATATATATATATATATATATATATATATATATTTATATCAGGAGTCAAAGAAATCAGTATCACGAATAAAACAGTTTTTCCAAATTATGAATAGTTTTTATATTCCAGTTAAATGTTCCACCTTATATACAAATGGCGCGCATTTTTACCATACCTCAAGATACAATTGTCTGGTTATATTTCAAACGGGGTCTACAAGCTTAATTTTTAGAAATATCAAAAAATATTGAATAAAAGTTTTATATGTTTCAGGATTTGCTAAAAAAATAAACAAATGACAATTGGAAAGTAAAAAATAAGCATTGACTTGTTATTTTAAATGGAACACCCTATGTAATATTATTTCAATAAATGGGTATTTTCTTGCTTTAAAGACAATCAAGAAACAATCAAAAAGCCTATTGTAAAGAGCAATGTGATAGAAAGCGAAAGAACATACACATAAGTAAACCATTAGAGACGGATACACTGTCTCTTATGGCAGGGTTCTTGTCAATTTTCTCAGTTGTCTTTGAAGATATAGGTATCAAACCTGGTACTTTTATAATCAGCAACATGCCCATTGATTGATCGTCAAAATCGATTCTCATTTTAATTATTGTAATTGTGAAAAAAATCACCTTCCGAGAAAATTTAAATGTGATATAGGGTATGAATTCAATATGACGGAACAAAGTGTGTGTCAATGTAAAAACTACTAATTCAATTTATTTTAAACTATACCCAGAAGTCAAATCTGACATGGGTAGAAACTGATAAAATATTGGTAAGTAGGAATCCAATATGATGGAACAAAATGGTAAACAATATAAAAGTTTGAAAAGACAGGGAATATGTATTACTAAATAACTATGTACATAGCACCATAGGCATAAATAAAGGCCGAAACGTCGGCACTTCCTGATAAAAGGAGGTTTTAATTTGTTGTCCTGAACTCAAGAAAACAACCCACAACTTTATGCAATATTTTCTGATATCTCTACAAGTTAAGCTTGTAGACCCCATTTAAAATATAACCACCCTGTACACCATAAAGTGTCCACCCATTCTTTTTCAGCTTAAACCTTTTTTTTTATTCAAAACAGCTATTGGGGGTATTTTTTTAAGAGTTTGAAAATGCCTTTTAAAAATCAATTTGACGTTTAGTAAGAGCACTGCAACACAAAAAGGGTTTTTTTTAAACTGAACAACCCATATTTAAATATATTTTTAAAATGCCTGCATTTTTGCAAATATAGTTTATTTATCTTTATTTTAGCTGTTTGTGATATACTGCTAATTTTATAATATAACTTTAGATCCAAAATACTGGAAAATATCATGGTAAAGGTAACATAATAATTTATAAATAACATGACCACCAGTTTTATTTAGACGTCCAAAAAAAAAGGTTAAGGTTTGCATATCACAATTATACAAGGGTTTCGACAAGGGGATTTTAGGATAGTGTTTATTGCATTTTCTGTGCACTTATAAAACGAAGTTTACATATTTTCTGCAAAACTTGTGAACTTGACAACATTGTCAATATTATCGTCATATCAGTTACGATTAGTTAACTCCACCTACTAGATTTGGTGTACCTAAGTATGGTAGGTACTAGGTACTGAAATATTGAACCTTTCCAGTACTTTTTTCTTGTTGTGATTTCTTGATAAATGAGTGGAATGAAAAACTGATAATTTGGGATCACAATAAAGTTAGCAGAGATAATCGAAATCAACAAAACTGAGTATGGGGTTACATTTAAAAAATTAAATTTACTTATTTTCTGCAAAACTGGTAACATTGTCATTAAATGACATATTTGTCATATTGATTAAAAAATACTTGACCAAATAGGCATTTGCTTTTAAAACTGTGTTGTACCTTTTAAATATTAAACTATCTTTACAAGAATTTTTAGAATTTATCACTTTCTTTTATAAGTGCACAGAAAATGCAATAAACACTATCCTAAAATCCCTTGTCAAAACCTTTGTATAATTGGGATGTGCAAACCGCAAAATTTAATTCCAATGCAACTTATTTTTTGACCAAAATTTGAAGTCAATTGGGTAAGTATTTTTTTAACTATGTCGAGAAAAATGAGACAGAAAGACAGACTAAGGGAATTGAGAAAATAGGTTTTTTTAACACCCAGAAATGTGAAGATCTGAAAAAATCTTAAACGGTGATTTTTTCATGATAACTATAGGAACTTGCCTCTTACAATCTTACAAGGGAAGTAGAAATACAGAATAAAAATTTTTCAAAACAAAAATAGACTCAAATATTTTATTCCTAACGTGATCCTTAACTGAAATGTTCTTACGAGCCTGGGTATTAACTATTGTGCTCTATTTGTAAATTATTTTAATTTTAAATAAGATTTAATTTTCCTATTTTATAAAACACCCTGCAACTAGAAAAGTACTATATTTAGCCCATACTTATTATTAAATAATTAATTTTTGTTATTTTGTGAGAATTTTTAATACCCATTATTTACATTCTGCCAAATGTACATGGACAACTTTAATGTATTCATATTTTGGGAATCAATTAAGGTTAGAAGGATAGATATATTGATATTTTCAATTATTAAAATCAGTAAAAAAATAAGAATAGTGAAGTGTGACCCAATTAAGTTCCGTACATAGTCATTTAGTAACACATATACATTGTATCTTCAAACATTTTTATTGGGTGCCACTTTGTACCAGTTTCTACCTAAGCCACATTTGATTTTCAGGGCATAAATTAAAATAAATTGGATAAGAGGTCTTTTACACTGATTTTTTAAAATGTTGATTCGACCACCAGTTTGTTGCGTCATATGTTCATTCTTTCATTGCAAAATTTTACTAGTGATCCCTATATCGCATCTAATTTTTGGCAAAATTTGAAGTCAGTTGACTCGTCAATTGAATAAGGTTGTTTTAAGTTGATGTTTTAAACATTTTATTTTTTATTTGCTATCTTGAATTCGTACCACAATTTTACTTAATGTTTGCACAAAATCTGAAATTCATTTAATAAGTAATTTCCAGACTGATTTTTAAAATATTTTATTAAGCCGAAAATTAGTTTCGCCTTCTTGGATTTGTACCAACATATTACCAGTTAATTTCTATGTAACACTTAGTTTTTGTTAAAAATATGTGCTAAATATCAAATTTTTATTTTGACCGATTCAAAAAGTAAAAAAAGAGAGGGAACATTAAACAGCAGTATTATATTTGAAATAAACAATCTTTTAAATAAGCTTTTTCCCACACATTTTTGAGAAATAACTTGAAATATAAATTAGGTGGATGTCTGCTCGCAGGTCTGAACATTCCCAAAAGCAAAATATATTTAGTTGGTCAAGAAATAGAGAAACAACCAGAAAATTTAGTCACAATGTATGAGATGAGAGAATTTTTAGAAAATGAACTGTGGTTTTACAAGTCCTTTGTTGAGTCAGCAATTATATACACAATCATTGTAGGGGAGGATTCTATAAAATGCTTTATATAAACTGAAAATCATACAAAAAATTTTCCTGAAAATATTATTAAAAAAAAATAAATTATACCCTACAAATAGAATTTTTACGTCTAAATTATGAAATATACGAACATATTTATGTACAATTTGCCCCCAACCACTATAAAAATTCATAATTATGTGACACTAGAGTTGTGCACTGGTCAATTGACCAGTCCATTTGACCACGATCAAATACTCATTCAAAATGTCCCACATCTTTGTCGAATGATTGTGACAGCAAGTGGAGTAGCGTTATCAGCTCTGTTTTTGTTATAAGTCTTTATAGACATTTTAGTTTCCAGTTTACCTGTTTATTTTGTATTAGATGTAAAGCTAAATATGTGAAATACATTTTTATGTTTTTTGCAAAACATTATTGACTGGCCAAATGCACAACCTTATATGACAGGAAGCAGAAAGGACAAGCACATACAACTTCAAAAGCAAAGAACTCTTTTACTTAAAATATATCAACAATATCGGTCCAAAAGCCTACAATTTAAGACCTAGGCTCAAGCAAAGGAAGGGAAAAATGTGAGAACATTTAAAAAATCGGCTTCCAAATTTATATTGTATTATATAAATATTGTCGTTTGTAGATTGTAGTTGTATTTTACTAAAAGAAAGATTTAATACAAAATAAATTTAACTGTTAAATGAATTTTAAATTTTACTGAGGCACATACCAATGTTCATTCATCTAGGTGCCTTTAAACAACTTATGATACTAATATAAACCAACTATAAGATTGTTGTAGTGAAATCTTGTAACTGAACTGAATAAATTGAAATTGCTATTTTGTAAAAATAATTTTCAAATGAAATTCAACATATGCACATTATATAAACATAATATCAACCTCAATAATCTTAATTAATGAGCATATAACTTATTTGTTTAGGATCAGGTATATTAACCATAATTACCTGTATTTCTTAAAAATTAAATTTGTTTAGCAGCAGAAAGTTATCTAATTTATTTGTATATTTTCGGAATTGTAATGTTCAATTAATTACCTACCTACTTCTGAAAAAAAAGTGAATCTTACCCTTTCTATAGCTGTAGTCAATCGTCCAGTAATTCTTTTGCATATGGCACCTGACATACCACCCAGAGATTGAGGGAGCTCTGCAATAACAGTCTTTAATCCAATGCTAGAGATATCACGTAACTGCTCTTTATCAGAAACCATGTTTGTACAAAGAGCTTCAACAATTGTATCAACCTGATATTCTTTTACTTTGTTAACGAGAGGACCCAAACTAGAAAAAAAAACTCAATAATATGTATGTTAGACTTATTTTGTTTTTATTATTGGTCATTTCTTCTAAACCACAATTACCATAGTTACATAGACATTTTTCACTTCGGTAAACTATGTTGACACTCTTAAATCTTATTTATTTTTGTTTTTTTCTGCCGTTCTAGCAGTCCAAATTGAGAAAATGTATTGAAAACTTTCATCAACATTAAGAAATTACTTTAAAATGTGATTATTATACAAATTAAAAATAATTTTGATTACACACATTTTTCCGACTGTTCCCATTGCCATGCTTGTTTTTAATTTGATTTGCGGCATTGCCATATTCATAATTAAAGAAATACATATAAGTGATGAGATACATAAAACTAAATTTTAAATTTATAAGCAACAAAAATGCGAATTAGATTAGGCTGGGTTTGCTGTTAAGGAAGAGCACCAACTGAATTCCAAGTCTATATTAAAAGGAGAATGCTTCTGTAACAAAACCTATACTGTTAGGTGGATCTGTCCCGTTAACGTTAGGTTAGCTCAGCTTCGTCGATAATTCTGTTGTTCAAATAATTATCAATTAGTGATTTCATTTCCTTTAACAAATTGGTAATTCTAAAATCTGGTAAAGTCCCTAAATTTTTCGTTTTAAGGCTGTCAGATTGTGATTGAGTGTGATTTTTAATTTTTTTTTTCAGGAAAACTTTTGCATATTCTACAATTTTTATTTTTTAAATGAAATATTACAAATAAGTACTTTACCGGACCCACATTTTGAATTCACAAATATAATACAATATATTTAACATGACTATTTTTATCATTAATAATAGGCACAAGTTAAACAATAAGTTATAAATACGAGCGATCACAAACACAATGTAATTTTATTTTAGTGCTTAACTTTAAGTGTCAGCTGTAAAGATCATTTATTTTATCTTTTATGGCTAACACTAAAATCTGACATTTTTAAGGTTACAGTTTCACAACTAAAGCCAATTTTTTTATTTTTTATTGGATTTCAGGAATTTATTTTTAATTTCTATAGGTACATTAATTTATTTGTTAGAATTTCTTCCTGTAGATAGGTATTGTAAAAGAAACAATTTCATATTTTAATTTTACAAATTCAACTGTCCTGTTTGTATTTATTTATTTATAGGAAATAAACGCCCATTACAAAATATAAATTACAAAGGTTAATACAATATTATAACCATAAATAGTATCTATATGTAATATATAACAAACATGTAGATTCATGACTAAGTATAACATTATTCAATTCAATCAACCCAATTTACACTTAAAAGAAAGAATAAAAGAAAAAAATACAATTACAAGAATTTAAAATGAATTGCAAAATCGATTTTAGATACCTTTTAAAGGCAGCTAGAGCCAATCTAAAAACATTCAAATTATGCCTATCTATAGAATATTATTAAAATTAATAACAATCCAAACAAGAACAGGGCCAGCCATTATGGAAAAAGTTATGACTAAAATTAGAAATAAAATTAAAGATAAATATTTTTACCTGAACCCACCTTACATTTTACAAGAAAAATTAATATTAAGAATGCTACAGGAATTCCTACATACCATTTTACAGCTAAGTTCTGGACTTCACCATTTTTATCTTCAAGTAACTTTAACAGCATTCTAACAACCTTACGTTCAGAGTCATCATCTAACTTTATACTATCCTTTTGAAGTTCTGTCATAAGATCATTTGTGGCCATAAAACGAAAATCCTTATCGGATGATTGCATCTAAAACATTTAACAACAATTAAAAAGGGGTATGTTAAGAAGTTTTGCAACAGCAAAGATCCAAGCGAACTCAAGAAAATACATTTGTTAAAAACAATCAACAATTTTATTCTGAAATATCATTTCTCTCAATTTAATCTGTAAATTCTTGGTCATATGCATACCTGATAGATGATTTTAAACATTTTTTTTTCAATTAACGTTGGCCAATACAAATTTTGCCTATAAAAATATGCCAAACATTATACCAGAAATAGAAAATTTTAATGCAAATCATGAGTCGTTTTTTTTTTCGTAGATAGAAGGGAAGCCTGCTATGATTATGATCATATTTTATAGCCTCCTTGATTCACTTACCTTTTCCAGAAGGTTCGCAATTTGATAAGATACACTAGCCATGATTAGGTATAATGTATTTTTTCTAATATCAACAAATAAATCACAGAACTTGTACTATAAGTAAAATTGAATGAAAAATATACATAAAAATTTTAGGTTAGATGTTTAGCAAATAAATTATCATATTTTGGCTTTTATAAATCACCCATCGGATAAAAATTCCAGGATTCCAGTTCTATATATATTTAAAAAATCTATAAACTAGCAAAAAAATAATATGAATAAATTTTTTCCCAATTCTCGGCAAAACTTAAAATATTCGCAAAACAATTTTGACGTCTCTTTCTCTTTTAGGGTTGCTCTCTGCACTCAATAAACCGCCAATAAATGTTTGACTGATTCCATTGATGTTAATACTCCAGGTGTTAATATTCGAGTATAGTGTATCTAAAGTCAATTGAGAAAACATAAAAACTAAATATTCGTCAAGAGTCGGTGATTTCTCTGTGAACCTTGGCCGGCGTGATGAAATTTAAACTTACTTTTGTAAACCGATTAACCGAATAGAAAAAAATATTTGATATACGTGGTGGTGTAGTAAATTGAGCGTACCCCAAATTTTCCGCTGTCTCAATTCACTTTAGATACACTTTACTACTTTAGCTGGATTTTCATACATCCAATAATTCAATCGGCAAGCTCTTTTTGCTCATAATACTTATCGTCGAGGCGCCAAAATCTAACGGATCGAATATTTCATCTAGGGATGGTAAGAAACGGTTCTTTTAAGTGAGAAATCAACCACTAAAGTGACAACCGATCGGATTCGAATTATCCCTTGACGAATCACTCGTTTGACGTTTTAGCGTATGTTTTTTGCGTTTTATATGAATGTTTGAAAAGGGAAACAGATTACAAAATATTGGTATATCAAGAAAAGGGGGAAGAAATAGAATTAATTAAACAATTTATCTTTAAAGGGATATGTAAGAAGATGCGACTTGGACGATCAGCGAAAAAACAGTATATTAAAATATTAAATTTTAAAAAACCATGCGTTTGCTGTGAGTAGTCACTATTAGCAAAAGTTTCGTGTTCTACCGAAATTATCAGGAGTCGCACAATACAATCACCCAATTCGAGTAACTGCCCTGTATTAAAATAAAAAGCTAATATTAAGCATTGCATCTAGAAAATAGAATGTTTTTAAATCCTCTTTCATATAAAACTTTAAATATTTTTTGGCAGTGGAAATCCGTTCATACTTCTTGTGTTTAACCTCAGATTTTGGAGCACTCTGTATTGCCATATCAAATACCCCATAATCTCATTTAAGATTTAATTGTTTGTCTTGATATACGTAAAACAACATTCCAAAACTTAATAAAATTCTTCGAAGAACTTCCTTTTAATAAAGGGGTAAAATCCTGGTTTACCAAATTTCACATGAATGAAATATAATGTCAGATTGGTGTCCGGATTTTACTTGCGGCAGCTATATATTTTATATAATAACTATAGCTTCTTTCTGACAGGTCATTTGTTTTAGTATCAACAATCTTAGGAAGTGATACCAAGTCAGAAAACTGCTAAACTTTGATATAAGTAAAATTCAAATTTAATCTTCAGGTATAAAATAATCCTAAAAAATTTAAGCATAAAAATGTATTTGTCTTAAAGACAAAAATATAACATAAATAATGAATAAAAAGAGATGATGGTTCTTGGGATTAGACTGTGTCAAAATACAAAAATAAATATTTATTTTTATTGGTCTGTGTTCACTGAAGCCCGTATCTCTATTAAAATTATTAGAATGCTTATAAATTTCAATTGATTCTCTAATTTTCTGTTTATCCCTGTCTAATCCCAAGAATCATGATTTCTTAATTGACCACAGCCGTGAAAGATTTCAATCTATGTTAGGTAACCTCTATGGGGAAGAAATCAAGAAGGATGGCAAAACTTTTGCCGGTCTCGGGAACAACAGGAAGTGCAATAGGATCTCCTACTTACAAAACCGGTAAATATCTTTTAAATATTTTTAATAATTTTACAGGAAAAACACATTCATATATTAGAAACTTCGCATTTTGTAAAAAAACTAAAAGCAATCCAACCAGATCCCAAAGATATCTTAGTCAGTTTCGATGTATAACCGCTATATACGAATTTTCCTATAAATGATTCAATTTCCATAATATCAGACTTATTTCACTATAATAATATTGACAACTCACTTTTAAATTCCCAATTTATGAGTAATGTGTATATTAGTTTAATAAAAGTACTACATGGTTACCTTGAGATCGATCAGCCAAATGGTTGCCTGTAATTGGATACAGGACAGATGCATTTTTAGTATATAGGCTGGTATTTTTGACACATTTTAGTTTTCAGTTCACGGGCTCAGATTTCTTGTGTGCTTTTCCGGTAGTATTTGTTTAACGTAGGGACTGTAGCAGTAAATACGAATTTCTGTACTAATTTATTGTACTATTCGGATAAATCGTAAAGCCTATAAATGTAGTAGTAAGAATTAGGTGTATGTGTATAAACTGAGGAAATTTTATTTTCGCAGCTGTGAATTTTTCAATTTTTTCTCTACTAGAACTTTTGTAGGATTTGGAGTTTCTGGTAACAGATAGGATATCATAATTTAAAAAAATCTAATCTTCCAGAATTGGCTCTAGTAGTAGTTAAAATAGGGGAGCGCCCCCTCCTCCTCCTCTTCCTCTCTCTCATGTCCCTCATTCTTATCTTCCTCCCCTTTTATTCTCACTCGCATCATATTTTTAATTTTTTCTCTTTGTCCTCCCACATTTGATTTTGCATTCTTAAGTCTTATAAATAGGTGCATCAAGATCATTTTAGTATGCTAAGGTACGAGTGACTGTTAAAAGAAAAAAAAATCTGTTGAATAAATCTATTAATAATATTAAAATTAAAATGAGCGAATCAGTTGGAGAAAGAAATCGATCCATTCCGCTTCAGACAATTAGCCTCGAAGAAATTATACCAGGAGTTCGAGAAGAAACTATACCATTAGTTCGAGAAGAAGCAAATGGGATTGTTTTAAAAAATTTGAACAAAACTGAGAGTGAAGAGAAAAAAGTGTTTTGTGCTATTTGTTTTGAAATAACCGAATATTATGATTCATGTAGACCAAATACATGTTCCCACATTTTTTGTTTAAAATGTATTTTAAGATGGAATGATGAAAATTGTTGTTCTATAATGGTAAACAATTGTCCTGTATGTCGCACTAGATATTACTATTTGGTACAAATCTTCAAAGATGTAATTAGATATCATTTTGTTGTAGTTTTAAAAAGAGGATAATATTTTTCATAATTTGTGTTTGTGAAAACTCTGGTCAAATAAATTTGTAAAAAGTAAATGTACATATATATATATATATATATAATAATTGACACACAGTTTTTCCTTTTCCTTTTCCTATATTGAAACGACAATATTCTTTAAGTGTTTTAATACATACTAATTTGTTATGGTTTGACATTTTAAAATAAACAGTGGAAGTTAAAAGTTATTATTTTTTAATTATACTAATAATAATATATTAATATATTTTTTTCCTCTTCCTATATTAAAACAACAATGTTCTAAGAAGTTTTTTAATACATACTAATTTTCACATTACATAACAAAACAATTGTTATGGTTTAACATTTTTAAAATAAACAGTGGAAATTAAAAGTTATTATTTTTTAATTATACTAATAATATTAATATAATTTGTATCAAGTAAGAGAAAACTCAATTGAATAGAGAAACAAGCGTTAACGAAATTTTATGCTAATATATGAGCGCTTATAGTGGCAGTTTACATAATCTACACATTATTTTTACATATGATTAGCTATTTCATTTTTCGTTCTTGTTGCAATAAAAAAAATACAGGGTCAGATGTTAGAATAAAAAGAAGTATTTTGCATATAGCACTGAAAATATATAACCGCTTATAGTAACAGTTGACATTTTTTAAAATTAATATTGTTGACGTATTCTACTTATTATCTTTACAATTTATGTTTAAAATTAATATTTTTGACATTATCTACCCATTACATTTATAACCCCTATTTAAAATTAATATTGTTGAAATAATCTACACATCGCCTTTACAAACTATGTTTAATATTAATATTTAACGACATAATTTTCTATCTCTTTTTTTTTTCATTTTTATTGCAGTAAAAGCAAGCATGTTCAGGAATTAGTAGAAAAAGATGTATCCTACAAATAGCACAATGTAAATCAGAAGCACTAACAACATAAGCTCTTTTGTAGTGGCAGCTCACATGATCGGACTCCCCTCTCCGTAAATATCTCATGTGAATTGCACTACAAGGAAGGCAAATAGCAAGTGTTCCTAGACTTCGACTTTCAATTTTAGTGTAGCTTGATATTACAGCGAATGATACTGTATGATCACCGAGTGGTTGTTCTGAAGTATATATCCCATCGACCACCACTTTCACTACCTGCGTGATATCATTCTCAGATCCAACAGAGTTGTTTTTTTTTCCCACTGTCCCTTTCCCTGTCACTTTACCTCGGGGGGGGGGGGGGGCTTGACCCCCTCCTTGCTCCACCAACCCCCCCATAAGGGGGAGACCCCTTAACCTCCCCACCCTCACCCCATCTTCTTTCTCTCCCTTCCTTCTTTCTCCTTTTTTATTTTACTCCTTTTTCCTGCCTTCTCCTTTTTCCTTCCTACTCCTTTTTTTTTCCTTTCTTCTTTTTTAACCTAACCTAACCTAACCTAAGATCCCCCTTCTCTCCCTTCCATCTTTCTCCTTTTTTTTTCTCTCCCTTCCTTCTTTCTCCTTTTTTCTTTTTCTTCTTTTTCTCTCCCTTCCTTCTTTCTCCTTTTTTCTTTTTCTTCTTTTTCATTCCTTCTCCTTTGTCCTTCCTTCTCCTTTTTTTTCCTTTCTTCTTTTTTAACCTAACCTAACCTAACTTAACTTAACCTAACCTAACTTAAACTAACTTAACCTGAAAAGGGTAGCCTGTAATTGGGGAGCCGGGATTTGAGTATCGCGAATTCAGGGGTCCGGGGGGAGGGGAGGGGAGGTGGAAGGGTGGGGAAGGGAGGGGGAAGGGAGGGGGAAGGGAGGGGGAAGAGAGGGGGGTCAGGTCGTTGCTCGGCTTGGGAAAGTGGTTGTCGTTCAAATTTAAGTAGGACATATGTGATCAACTTTTTCATATAAAGTCGCCTCAGCGAAGAGACGAATGCAATTGATTTCTGCATTCACACTGTGTAGGGCTCGCGAGTTTTCTGGTGTTTTCATTGTGTCTATTTGGTAATTTTTTAATTTTTATTTATTATTTATATTGGTGACATTTTTATTTATATTTGGGACACTTTTATTTGGTATTTTATGTGTTATTACGATTTTTTTCATAATGGACAATTTTTTGGCATCGAGTAGCAAAATAATTGACAATGACTTTCACTTATACACATGTACTCAAATGCAAAATTTTGCAAACCAACAAAACAATGAAACAGACGTATTTACAACTAGTCAACAACAAACTATTCAGGACTTGAATGAAATTATTTACAATAGCCAAGTTCAGAATAATGCCAACAAACACAACAACAAAAAATATTTATTATTGACAACAAAACGGACTTAAATACAACAAAAACTAAACAAACTCTTGAAGAACTGAATAATATTGACGAAAATCAATTCGAAAATTCTAGCTATGAGGATATTGTTTGTTTTCAAAAATCTAATCCAAATTATTTAACATTAAAATCGCCAATTAATTCTCCGAGACCAATTTGCTCTCCCTTTTTGTTTAGTGAAAATTCTGATTCGGAAGAAGAACAAATTGATCAAAATTTAAGTTCTCCTATTAATTCACCATATGATATTGTAAATTCTGATTCGCAAGAAAAACAAATTGAAGCAAATTTAACTTCGGATATTTCTCTTAATAATTCACCAGTTGAGCAAAATTCAATTTCGAAACCATCATTTATTATTAAAAAAAAATTAAAATTAATAAAAAAAATAAAAAACAAGTAGCAAACCTTAAGTATCTGGGTTTCGCTATTCAAAATTTAACTGATTTGATAACAATTAAACAGGGAGACGCAAGTACGGTGAATTATGTTAAACAGGCCTTTGACAAATTAGTTGACTCATTTGAAGAAATGGATTCATAAAGTCAATTAATTTCTATTGCTTTTTTCAAAATTTGACTATAACTAAATAAAAATGCACAATATTAATTTTATTATTATTATCCAGAAAACTTCAAAAATGCAATTGCTTTTTTCAAAATTTGACTATAACCAAATAAAAATGCACAATATTAATTTCATTATTATTATCATCTACAAAACTTCAAAAATGCATAAGTGTGAAACATGTAATAAAGTCTTCACTAGAAAGGATAATTTATTGCGACATATTAAAAAACATGTTTGCGGAAATTCCACAACACTCACTAGTTGGTTGAAACAACCAAAGCTTGTTAAAGGTAATTTATTTTTCATGTTTTATTTTGTAAAAATAAAACATGAAAAAACATGTAAAATATTTTTTCTTAATTTATAGATTATACAACTATTGTAAAGAATGCAAGAAAAATATAAACCAAAGTCTATGTGGTGGACATCTTCGATCTAGTGTGCACAAGAACAATTCCAAAATAGGCTTGGAGGAAGGTGTTGAAATTATCAAGTCGGCATTCAGGGAACGAATAATATCTTATAGGATTTCCTCACCCCAAAACTTCATAAATGTGAAAGAATATTTTCAACATTTGGAATACAAAATTGTATATCTAATAGATCAAGAACTGCAGAAACATAAATGTATCAAGCTAAATATGGAACTGTTCGGTTTCTATTTTAACCCCAGCAGCGACAGCTATGATGTCAAATCTTTTAATGCGCCGTTCCAAGTCATTTGCCAGGGAGATCAGACAAAAGAACTTTTAGAGCAAATCTGCACCATTATTGACCAGAAAGCTGACGAATTTGCAAAAAGAGATTCAGGTAAAGAATTTACTTTCTATTTTACAACAGCAACAAAAAAGTAATTTTTTTAATTTTTACGTTGCAGGATGGGCTTTGATGAATTTACTTCATTTGGAAATTAATGTTAACAAGCACAATTCGCTGAGAGCCTCATCTTTTATCGAACTTCCTCAAGAGATCAAGAGACGTCAAGCTGTGATCAACATTAGGAATGATGACAACTTTTGCTTCGCCTGGGCGTGTCTGCTCTTCACCAACCAAGCGGATTAGATTTTGAAACTTCATCCTACCCACACTACTCTTCTGTTTTGGATATGTCAGGTATAGAATTTCCAATGTTGCTAAAGAACATTAAGATTTTTGAAGAAAAAAATAACATTTCTATTAATGTATATGGATTAGAAATTATAAATCCTAAAAAGGGGTATGAAGTAATTGGTCCACTTTATTATTCATCGAATAAAAAAAATCAACATGTCAATTTATTGTTAATAAGTGATCACGATGAAAAAACTTTTCATTATTGCTATATTAAAGATTTATCAAAATTAGTTTCTACACAAATGTCTAAACATCACGGAAAAAAATATATTTGCGACGGTTGTTTACAATATTTCCCTACAGAAGAAAATTTATTACAACACAATAGCTATGATTGTGATCATTTACGAATTAACCTACCTTCTAAAGAATTAATAACAGATAAGTTTGGAAACTATTCATATGATAATATTTTGAAATTTGTAAATTATCATAAACAAATGAAAGTTCCTTTCGTGGGGTATGCAGATTTTGAATGCATTTTAAAGCCTTTAAATAATGACAATGTTGATAAAAATCCTAATATTTCATACACCTTAAAACAATATGAACATATTCCACATTCATTTGCCTATTACATTAAAAAAAAGATTATTCCTTTGAACGAACTGGACAAAATTTATCATAACTATGAAACAGTTTGTCATATTTGTAATAAACCTCTTTTAAATGACAGGGTTGCAGATCATTGTCATATAACTGGTCTTTATAGAGGTCCAGCTCATTCACTCTGCAACATAAATTACAGAATACCTAACTTTATTCCAGTTATATTGCATAATTTGCGTAATTATGATTCTCATCTATTTCTTAAAAAATTATGCTTAAACAAAGAACAACTAACAGTTATCGCACAAAACAAGGAAAAATATATTTCATTTGAAAAGCTTATTCATGTGGATAACTATTTTGATAAAAAGACACAAAAGGCTAAGAAAAAAAAAATATCGTTAAGATTCATTGATTCTTTTCAATTTCTATCCCATTCTTTATCAATACTCTCTGAAAGCTTAAAATATGAACAATGTAAAGAAATAAAAAAAAATCAATTATGAAGAAAAATTTAAACTTATTCTCCAAAAGGTGTATTTCCTTACAATTATATTGATGATTATTGAAAACTAGAAGAAACACCTTTACCTCAGAAAGAGCAATTTTATAATACTTTAACGGATGAGCGCATCAGTGATGCAGAATATCAAAGAGCTGTAAAGGTTTGGCAATTGTTTAAATGTGAATCTCTTGGTCAATACTCCGACCTTTACTTACTCTCTGATACTTTACTTTTGGTAGATATTTTTGAAAATTTTAGAAGCACTTGTTTATCCACATAGCCCGATCCAGCTCATTTTTACACTTTTCCAGGTTTATCCTGGGAGGCGTGTTTGCGTTATACTGGAATAGAGTTAGAATTGTTAACAGATCCAGATATGATACACTTTTTCAAAGAAAGCGTTCGCGGTGGTGTGAGCTCTTGCATTTGTAGAAAATCTGAAGCTAATAATTCATTTCTTTTAAATTTTGATCCTTTAAAGCCAACTAAATACATAATTTATTATGATGCAACAAATTTGTATGGTTATGCAATGTCACAGCACATTCCAACGGGAGATTTTGTTTGGTTAACAGATAAAGAAATCAACGATTTAAATATTATGAATATTTCTAAAAAATCTAATAAGGGATATGTGTTAGAAGTTGATTTAGAATATCCTACAAGTCTACATTCCCATCATAACGATTTTCCGTTTTGTCCTGAAAACTTTAAACCGCCAAATTCTAAATGCATAAAATTAATACCCAATTTAAATGATAAATCAAAATATGTTATTCACTATCAGTTATTAAAACAATGTTTGGAACATGGACTCAAGTTGACTAAAGTTCATAGAGTTTTACAGTTTTCTCAACCTGATTGGTTGAAAAAATATATAGACTTGAATTCAAGATTAAGAAATGATTCAAAGAATGAATTTGATCGTAATACTTACAAGTTGGCAAATAATAGTATTTATGGCAAGACTATGGAAAATGTTGATAGGAGAATTGACGTAAGACTTGTTACAGAGTGGGAAAAAGATAGAAGAAAAGATGGTGCTGAGAATTTAATTGCAAAACCATATTTCAAGGACTTAACAATATTTTCTGAAAACTTGGTCTCTATTCAAATGCAAAAGATTCAAGTTACTTACAATAAACCAATATATGTAGGCTTCTCAATATTAGATATATCTAAAACTGTCATGTACGATTTCTTTGATAATTTTTTAAAAAATCTTTTTCAGGAAAATATTTCACTTTTATACACCGATACCGATTCGTTCATTTTAGAAGTCACAACTCCAAATATTTATTCTGACATGATAAAAAATATTCACAAATTTGATACATCTAATTATCAATTTGGTAATATTCATGAAATACCTGTTACAAAGTCAGTTATAGGAAAATTCAAAGATGAATATGCTAACCCATTACTGCTTTCTTTGGCACTGGAGCAAAAGCATATTGTATTAAAACGGTAAATAGTTTAAGAAAAAAAGCAAAAGGTGTTAAGAAAAGTGCCATTAAAAAGCAGTTGGATTTTATTTATTATAAAGATGTTGTTGAAAATCATTCTAAAACCTTTTGTTCAATGTATGTTTTTCGATCTAGACAACACACAATTTTCACCGAAATAATTAATAAATTGGCTTTGAGTTCTGAAGATGATAAGTGGTATAAAATTCCCTATAGTTTTAATACATTAGCTTGGGGACACCAAGATATTGCTTTGTATCAATAGAATGCAGAACATGAAGATTTAGATATATTTATGTAGATATTATAAGGTATTTAAATTTGTTGTTTTTGAAACCAAAGTTAGTCTTCATAAGCCTTTCACAAAAAAACGACTTTCCACTTTTAAGAAATGGAAAGGAAAATTGAGGCCAGAAGTGTTGGTTGGAGCTGGCTTTTACTATATTTCAATCAATGATATTTGTAATTGTTTTTATTGTGGTATTGAAATTTTTGATTGGTTAAGTTATGATGATCCTATTGTGGAGTATAAGAAATTTGCTAGGAATTGCGATTTAAATAACTGTTTATGGAAAAATAGGAATCGAATAATTGTAACCATTCAAAATAAGTCTTCAATCTACACATTTTATATAGTATTATTAAAATCCTTATTTATGAACTTTTACATATCTTTAAATTAAGTATTTTATTGTTATTTTTTTACAACTGCTTTTGCTTTCGTGGTGAAAGTATCTGCTTAATGTTAATAAATTTGGAATATAATTATTAATTTGTTTCAATGACTATCAGTAGATCGCAATTCATTCTTCTTTATTTTATTTTCCAAAATGTTTTTTATGTTCATCATCCCCCTGGCGTAACACAGTGTGAAATATGTTTTTCTAATAAAACAGACGTCACTCTAAGTAACTATTGTAAATTTATGAAAATTGGATTAATTAACAATAGTAAAATTAGTTGGATGGAACGAATAAATGGAGATGAAAATGCAAGTAAATTTTTTAAAATTTTGTATCATCCAAATCGATCTATTTTTGATACAAATTGGATCGAAAGGTTAGAGTTTAGAAATAATCAGTTACAAATTATAACCCCCAACCATACCAATTATTATGACGGATTCAAAAATTATTACTTTTCCATCATTAGTGTTACATTAAACTTTGCATTATTTTTATACATTACTATTTTAATTATTTACCTTTATTACAAATTTCAAACTGGAAATCTATTTTTTCATTAATCCATTTTAATCGAAACTTTAAAGAAAGTGGGGATGAGTTTGATATGTTTCAGTCTCGTTTAGTCATTATGAACAACGCCGTGGTTCATAAGCCTTTAGAAACGCTTCTTAATTCAAAAATTTATTTTTTAAATAATTCTTTGTCAAAATTTGTTCTTGTTGGTATAAGTTTAAATGATTTTTCTCCAAAAATTGTAATTGGTGGAAAAACTGGATTTTTAATCGCACTAACCGAAGAAAATTGGAAAGACATTTGTGTTCATCAAGGAACAATTTCTACTTTCCTCAAGTTGATCAAACCAGTGTGAAGAAAAACAACATTCATCTGCAGGTCCAGAAAATAAATGATATCCCTGTTCTGCAAATTACAAAAGGCCCACACTTCATATACTTAGGACAAGGGTCTTTGGACAATTTGTGGCGATTGAAGGAAATTATTGATTATAGATTATCTGTAATTAAAAGGCAAGAATTCAATACATATTTCAAAATAATATTTCAGCTGATTGTGGCGACTTGTGTACGTATGTTTATAACATAATAAGTCCAGCACAAAACCCTAACAGTGAAAATGTTTCAACTATGATGGAATTACTTGCTTTATATCCTGAAGAAATGGAAAACAAATTGAAGCAAAATGGAACAAAAAGAAAATATTACGAAGAAAACAATGAAAATGGATCAAAAAGAAAATATTACGAAGAAAACAATATATTTTCTGGAAGAGAACAATAAGATGCATGTGTTAGTGAAGTGGAGCTTTGCTTACAGACAAGCCCGTAGGAATAACTTTCAGATGTGGTACTTAGATAGACTCCGTTTTGAAAAAAGAATAAATGATTGTAAACTTATTCTAGATTCGATATTATCTGATGAACATAGAAATAAATATATTTGACACGTTTTAATAAAAATTGTATTTGATATTTTACTTAATAAAATTTTAATTTCTCAAATGTGAATTTTATTTGATATTAATTAGAACATAAGAGTAGGTACTTGTCAGACATTGTAATTTGTATCAGCTAAAGCATAAAGTGAGGAACAGAAATAAAACAAATTTAACTAAAATTTAATTTCAATTTAATTAAACAATATTTTTTTTATCAATCCATGTATTATATTTTTTATCAAGTCCTAACCATTTCACATAAACTTTGTTTCCTTTCCTTCTCAAAATCTTCTCAATAAGATACACATCGGTATGTTTTACTTTTAGTAATTCTTGCTCATAAAAACCACCCAGAATGTCCTGATTATCTTCGTCTTGAATTAAATATATCCAGGGGTTTGTCATCTTAACTTCTTTAATGTGGAATATCTCATTTGACCAATTTGGTGTGTAACCTTTCGAAAATTCCTCTCGATGCTTGCTTATGCGTACGTGATCACCCACTTTAAACTTTGGAGATTTTATATCTAACGTTTTAGCATGAGTAAATGCAGATTTCAAGATTATCTTTTCATTTGTTTTATTTACTTGTTTTGGCTTCATTCCTATTGAAGAATGTTTTGTATTGTTATATTCTTTTACAATATCCGCTAATATATTAAACCATTTGTAATTTCCTTGAATGCTAAATATTTTCCACATATTATTCTTTAAAGTCCTGTTCACTCTTTCTACTATACTCGCTTTCAAATTGGAAAACGTGCTATAATGGTTAATAATTGTTGCATCAAATTTTGAAAATTTACATTGAAAAACTCTCTCCCTCTGTCCGTTTGCAAGTCTTTTGGTGGAGTTTTTGCACTGATTAATATTTTTTTCATTGCCGCTGTTACGTCTTTTCCAGATTTAGATTTTACCGGTTCGGCCCAAACATACTTAGAAAATACATTTATGGTAATCAAGATATATTTAAATCCCTTATTAAATTTGGCATAGGGTAACATTTCAACGAAATCAGCTTGATAAAAGATCATTTAACTCTTTCACCACCACCCTTCTGCGTTTGTAGTTTTTTCTAGCAGGTTTATGTAATTCATTAACGACTTGTTGTTTAACGGTTGACATGACAACAAACTTGTTTATTCAATTTAAACGAAGTTCAATTTCTATGTTTTGTAATAATTCGAAATATAACTTTTATATGTTTTTTCCCATTCATTCAATTTATCAATTCGTATTGTATAACTTTTTTCATTTAAAACTTTACTAATTTTAGTAATCTCCTTTCTAAAGCATTAAAGGAGTTTTTTATCTCTTCAGTTAAGAAAGTAGTTGATCTACTATCACTATTTTTGAATTCCTCCTCTGTTTTATTTAATTCTTGTTCTAATTTCTTAATTACACTAGACATTATCTTTCCAAAAGGAAATATATTGTTGTTTTTGTTCCAAAGAGAGTTGGTCAATTGTTCTACTGTTAAGAATACTATTTTGATTTCTTTTTTTTTTTTTCATCATCTAACCTTTTTATAAAAGTTCTTAATTGTTTAATCTTTTCCTTGTGTTTTTCAATTATTACTTCTCTTATATTTGTTTCCATTATTTTATTAATTTTATTGATATCATCACTTAATTTTTTGTCTTCCTTTTTAACATGTTCATTTAAAAATTGCAAATCTTTACTTATTTGATTTAGCGTTAGCAACTGTTTATTAACGTTTTCAATTGAGATATAACATCCTTTAATTTGGTTTTCATACTTTAAAAAATTTTCATCAAAAACCTTAAGCTTTTTAGCAAAGATTTCATTATTTGTTTCATTTTCACCTAATCTCCTTTTTAAATTATTAATGTCACTTATTCCTTCTTGATTTTGTTTAATAAAATCTAACTTAAAATTGTTGAGAATTTTATTTTCAATATGTGAATAAATTGTATTTTCCAAAGAAGCAGAATTTATTGATTGACGTTTTGAAATATGGCGTCCAAATTTATCAACTGTCATGTTGAGCTTTCATTAAACAATAAATATGATTATATTTAATAGCTGTTTTTATAGTATAACTTTATCTTCTCTTAATTCTTCAATAATAGAGATAATCTCATTACTATGAGCATTATTTCCCGCATCACTTGATGAAATTAATAAACGTAGCCTATCAACAATTTCGTTTACATTATTCCAGTATACATAGTCTGTATTTGATCTGTTTGTTTTCAAAATTAATCCCTTTCCTGTTGTTTTGGCTCTAGTTGTTCTAAACGGAGGTTTTGGTTTGTTAAATGCTGTAACTAATCTTTGCAAGGTTTTTGTCTTTGTAATCTGGTCTGTGTAAATATGGTCCTATTATTGTAACATATTTGTGTGATGTATTTCCTTGAACTTGTTCATTTGAATCAAAATTCCTACGATATACATTTGTTTTAGCTAGAATGTTCATGTAATTATCTAAATCTTCCTTCTTATAACCTTTCGGTTCTTTTTTGAAAAGCAATTCGAATAAACCTGGCGTGCCTGTGTACGTTATTCCTCCCATTTTAATGTCTTTTCCAATAATTTCTAGCGGTATCTGTGTTAAACCAAAAGAAAACTTATCCGTTTCGAGGTCATGAACTATTCATCAATATATGATCTGGGTAATTCATGAAAATCTGCTAAGTAATCTTTATATGACGGTGTACCAACATAGGTTTGAATTGTTTTTCTAGTTTGTTCCAATATGTCTGACAAGTTTAAATTTGTTGTTGTGTCACTAGAAGGATCTGAAGTTTCCGCTATAACAGTTGATGTCAATGGTTGTACTACAGAAGAGGAAGAAGTGATAATACTGTCATCTAAAAATGTTGGTAGTTCTGTGGGGAGTAACGGAGTTTTTCCTGTTTTCTGAATAGTTTTCGTCGGAGTTGATGTTTTATAAAGCTTTGTAGGTGTTTTGAATTCTTCATACGTTGAAACTCTTTCTTCTTTTAAATCGAATGGTTCGGATTTACTAATATTTGAAATTAGCTGTTTAAGAGGTTGTGTTGTTGGTCTATAAGTTTGTTCTAATTCAGACTGAGCGGTAGAAGTAGCTAATTTCATGCTTCGATATTTCTGCTTCACGGCTTGTCTTGATTTTATTAATTCTCTAGCTAAACGTTTATCCATGCTGTATAAGTTTTAAATGAAATAAAACTGCATATTTTTCACTTTTATAAATATATAAAGGAATCGAATTTACTCCTGTATCTGCCGTGATTTACTTCACAATCTTTGTCAATTACAAGAAAGCCATATGGATCCATCCAACAGTTAGCACAAATATTTTTAAACTGATCAAATGTCATATCCAATATACAGTGGTCGTTATATATATGTTTTAAACTCAAAACAGTCCTGTTTAAATAAAATTAATAAGTTAGAATTTTTCTCGAATTAGACGTTTAAGGATTGAGGAATATCCTTGAAAATAAAAAAACAATCAGTGTTTCTATGCCTTCCATGTGTGTAATAATAGTCCCTAATAATAGATTGATTATGACAAGGAATATCGTCAAAAATGATAACGGAATTTGGCTTTATCTCATGAGGTGAAATAATGTCCTCATCGCTATCGTATTCAAAGTATCCAATTTCTTTCATAGGCTTTAACAAGTTTCTTAAATATTCATATTTTTTGGTTGATCTAATGACTTTGAATAAACATAGACATTTTCAAACCTAATTCCATTAGGATGCTCGAGCAGTGTAAGTATAACGTTGGTTTTACCGCTACCACTGCAACCAACTATGAGTCCTCTTTTTGAACCACCGCAAAATAAGTCACCATGCTTTCTCAACTGTTTACTTAAAATTTTTTCGTCATGATTATTTACTGGTAAAGAGAATTTTTGTTTCAATCCTCATTAATTGCTTAATAAATATTTTTAGCTGTAAAAGTATTTATACCAGAAAAATGTCAATGTGTTTTTAGTATAAAGAACTTCAATGACTGTGGGTCGGCATAAAGTTGAAAAAGCTATCAAAAGACGTAATAGAAAAGGCTCCGGTTTAGTAAATAAATTAATTAATAAACTACCCTTCGAAGTTCATATACGAGGATATAATTATTGTGGTCCAGGTACCAACTTGGAGAAAAGATTAACTAGAGATGACGTTGGTA
>JAUTXW010001281.1:0-30732 GCA_030620095.1 Kuschelorhynchus macadamiae
CATTCTCAGGATATTTTAAAAGTTTCATCGTAGAAATGTGCAATTGACTTTGTCAAGTACGATCGAACGCCAACGGTTGTTATGACAATCGTCGAGCGTCCACTAAAATATAAACATTTTTTAAATTCAAACCAGTCGGTCACGCTTGGTCGTACTCGATCGCGCGTGATTGATGCTATGTGTCGGTTGATTACAATTATCAATTTAGAACAATGCTCACATAATTTGCTTTTTCAAAATAATTAATAATTAAATTCAAACTTCAAAACCAAAATATAATTTATAACGAAAATAACAATTACAAATAACGTGCTGCTTGATTGATTTCATTATTCATATTCATCCCTACGATATTTTAAATATTTTATGGTTATAACGACAGCAGTCGAGCGTCGACTGAAAAATAAACATTTTTTAAATTAACACGGGTCGGTCACGGTTGGTCGTACTCGATCGCGCGTGGTTGATGCTATGTGACGGTTACAACTAAATTATCAAATTAAAACAATGTTAACATAATTTGCTTTGTTTTTAGTTGATGGCACCCGATCAAAGACGCTTGTACACGATCGATTTATGTGGCTGCAGCCTATGGCACAAAATTAGATATCGTGCTATGTTTCTTTTTTTAGTGTTATTTCCATTGGTTATACCGAAGACCGATTATACTTTCCATAGACAGTCAGGCATCAGTCAACTTCATAAATTTACATTAATCGCACGTGTCGTAGTTTAATAGTAATAATAGCTCGCCTCGAGGCTCACATTCAGCAAGATTTGATGCGATGTTGTTAGTGGCGCGAACTGGCAATCCTGGCCGTGAGATAAGGAGCTCCGCGGAAATCTCTTTATCAACTCTACTGAAAGACGGCAAAGTATACTTTTTTTAACGGTGTTTTGTTGGGTATTTTATAAGTTTCTTATTTTATATTAACATTGTCAAATTGGAATTACTGTCCGACGTTTTGCATTCGACGAGATGTTAACACGTGACGCGTACGATAGGCCATTCTTGGCTTCACTACAATTTCAGTTACTGACTACGCACTAAGCCAACCAACCAACCAACCAACAAGTTTTTAGTGAGAGGATTGCTGCGAATTTATTGAAAAGTTTGTATTCTCGACAGTAATTATTTTAACTTACAACTCAGCAGAAATAAAGTTAGGACTATTAAGAAATCATGTTTCTTGGGATTAGAGCGTGTCAAGTTGGACTTAATATCAATTGGATTGTCACATTAGATATTAATACCAATTTGACACGGTCTAATCCCAAGAACCATGATTTCTTAATTGGCCAAAGCCGTGAAAGCTTCCGTTCTAAAGTTACGAGTGAAATTCAGAACCGGCGTATGTTTAAATGCAGGAAGTTTGTAAGCTCTGATAATAATAGTTTGTATTTCAGTGTTCAAATAAAAAGAGAATATATATTCTACGTCCATTAATTGTGAAATATTTAAAAATGCAAATAAATTTCAATCAGTCGTAAATTAGAATTAAGAACAGGGTCGCTCATATCTCAAAAGCCTTTGTTGTACAGGGTAAGACATAAAGTGTAAGTACATGTAAATTTTACAAAGTTTAAGCTGGCTGCATAGCAAATATAAAGAAAACTTTGAGTGATACTATGCTATGTAAACAATTAGGCTATGATCGAACTGCAAGATACCAAACTCGCTGTAATTCATTGATTAATGAGCTTAAAGAACTGGGAATATTGGACAATAAAGATATAATTAAATTAAAACATTATCCGTCAGTTTCAAAGAAAACGCACAAGCAGGGAATAAAAATGAGACCAGTAGTGAGCTGTATCAATTTTTACCGACATACAAAATAGCTTCCTTATTACATGAAATACTATCGCCACTAACAACAACTTTCTATGCAATATAAAAAATTCTTTTGATTTTGTAGAATCAATTGTAACGGAATAGAGAAAGACAGAGTATATAAATTCTTAATTTATTTTTTTCTCATGAAGAAATGCTAAACATTTAAGTTTTAAATTCTATGTGTTTATTATATTATAAGAAAAAGACTGCTGTTTTTATTAAAATTTTGTTACTGTTTTTTGTTTAGTTTTTAAAATTTACCTGCAAAATGTGTGTCTAAAAAACGGCATGGATGGCATAATACATAATTTATTTTTAAATAAATAGGAAATTTGATTTTTTTTCAAAATAAGAATGGGTCTTAAAAATGTAGGGCCCACAATCAAATTTCGCGAGGGGGGGGGCCAAAATTCCTAGTTAGGCCACTGGAGTGTAGAAGCTAGAAGGCAGGCAAACTATGTAAAGGACTTTATTTAAACAAACTAAAAACCAAAGTATACAAAAACAATATAAACAAGAACGGAAAACTAAATATCATTTATCTCAAACGCTATCTTCTAGACTGTATAGGCAGATTAGTAGTATAGATAAACCTTCTCAAGTGGTAATCTTCTATGCCTCCCTTTTCAGTTTCAGAGTTCATGGTTCCATATGGACCTGCGGCGTAGAAAGCTTTCATTTAAGTTAAAGCTAATAATAACTGAAATATTTTATTTGGTTCGATTCAATTATAATGAATTGTCAATTTACTATGTTAAAAATACAATAGAATATTTTATAGTAGAAGGCGTTTCAAAAATTCTATGTTTTTTTTTTGGAAAGCATTATTTCCCTTCAAAAAAGATTGGCTGAGAGGGTTTTTCTTTGCCTTTTTTCGCCAATGTCTTTTTGAGCCCGAACACTGATAAGTTAGTTTAAGTTTTAGATATTTATATAGATACTATTAACCTATTTAGATGGAAATGTAATTATTTTTTTAATTACATACATAAAGTAAGGGTTCAGTGTGAGTCCATGACGATACAATGCATTTCAGCGAACAAGAGGCAGTTCTTGTCAAATTAGGTGTCGAGCTTTTTTCTGATTTCTAAAACAATCTTTAGTCTGTGTCAGAGTTCTGTTTATTACAGTTGATTTTAAATTCTTCTTTTGTGGTGGTTTATAGGGCTTTAGGTATACAGTGAATTGTGAAAGGTGAGGGTTTAACAAAGATTTCTTATTTTGATTATAGTGTTTATTTGGGGATTAATTTGTATGTATTTTCAAGAGTTAAATTTATGGTTTATTTAAAGATTTTTTTTTTCTTTTCTTTTGCACTAAGTTTGGAGATTTTAAGTAAATTCCGTCATGTTCTAGATTTAAAGTACTTTTTTTGTTATTAATTTTAAGTATTATTTTTGTACAATAATTCACATCCGTATTTTTGTTAATAGATCTTTAATTTGCTTTTAAAAACCAAATCTTTCATTTAACTAAACCACCTGCTAGTTAAAATAATTATATTCATTAACATTCAAGAAAAAGATACCATCGTTGTTGAAGTTTGTTGTTGTTCGAGATATAACTGGCCGCAGAATTGGTGAGATAAGATGTTTAATTAAATTTATGCTAACAATTATATTTGATAACATATTGTAAATTATAATTTACGAAGAATCCTACAGTGTGTCTTTGATTTTACGTATTATATCTTAGTTAATTTCAGTATTGTGATAGCTATGTCTCAAATAAATAATTTTAAATATTATAAATAACCGCTCTATAATCCTGTTACACAATAAAAAAAATATAGTTTTGCCTCCGGATTACTGATCTCTCTAGACGTGGTTTCTTTATTTACGAATATACCCAAGATGCTAGTTACACAAATTTTAAATAAACATAAACGCCACATTAGGGCTTACACTAACTTTCCTCATGAAATTATATTAAAAATGGTAGACCTTTGTTTTGATACCAGCTATTTTTTGTTTAAGGGCACCTTTTACCAACAACTTGATGGTAGCGTAATGGGCCCTGCTAGCCCCGTACTAGCTAATGTAGTAAGCATTGTATACTGTCTAGTGTGTGAAAAAAATGTCATTTGATATACCTTTTTTGCATATGTTGCATACAATAATGGCCATGTCTAGGCAAAAATGTAATGAAATTCTTAACATATTCAATGACATTAATGATAAAATCAAATTTACAATGGAAGTAGAAAATAATAAAAAAATACCATTCTTAGATGTATTAGTGATTAGAGGTGATGACGGGAATTTAAGAATAACCTGGTACATGAAACCTACAAGTTCCGGCAAAATTCTTATCATGTTAATCAACATAAAGTAAATACTATAGGTAACCTAATTTACCGAGCACACAATTTAAACCATCCAGATATCTGGGAAGATAACATCAGAAAGATACAAGAATTGGCGCGAAAAAATAACTATCGTACCAAATTTATCAACATACGCTTGAATCAAATCAAAACAAAATATAAACAATACATTTTTCACTAACTCTGGAGAGAGTAATCACAGATACATTCGTTTCCGATCTATACACAGTTTGTCACATAAAATTAAAAAAGAACTGGATAACGATAATATTCAAATTGTCTTTTATAATCTCAATACTACATCTAAACTATTTTCAAAACTAAAAGATCCAATCCCCACAGTTAATCAATCTGAATTAATTTACAGTATCCCCTATTCTTACGAGAAAATATATATAGAACAGATCAAAGGTAATTTGAGCAACGTGTACAATTCTCTTCTTAATAGGATCCGATTAAAATAGAACCATTATCTGCATATTAATTATAATAATTATAATAATATATATATATATATATATATATATATATATTCATTCCGGGTGTACATCCGTTCACTACTGTCGTTCTGAAAAGAACAGTTTTGCTGACGTTTCGCCAAAATCACATTTGGCATTTTCGAAGCTTTCTTTCTCGCGTCCGAATAGAGACTGAAAACGTCAGCAAAACTGTTCTTTTCAGAACGACAGTAGTGAACGGATGTACACCCGGAATGAAAACACATTGTATTTTTCCATCCGTGAAGGAGTAAAAATCAACATATATATATATATATATATATATATATATATATATATAAATATACAACAAATAAATGTATGTATGTATGTATGATGTGTTGGATTATTTATTATTTTTGTTTTTGACAAATACTGCTTATGGGTAAGTGTAAAGTGTTCATGTTACACTGATATATGTAGATAGAAAGTTTTCTTAGTTTGTATTTAGATACAGCATATGAATAAAGAAAATGTACTAAAATCGACAACACTGCATTTTGCTGGTCAAAAAAAATTATCCCACCGGTACCAACAGTAACGGATGTGTTTGCCTTTTGGCCGGTTGCAAAAAGCTCAATTAAAGTTTAGAATGTTTAAAGGAATGTCAAATTTGACAGCGAGTTCCTAGATTTCTATAAGCAGCTTGTCAAATCCAAAAACTCGGTTAAATATTCTGAACAGCAATTAAGTTTGGTGCAACCGGCTGTTTGTCTTTAGCATGATGTGGTACGGTTTCTTTACCCTTTTGAATTGGGGGCGGAGTTACCTTCTTCTGAGCGGGGTTGCCTGGTGGTTGCAGACTCAAAAACTTTACATATTTTAATGAAAGAAAATTAATAATTGTTCGAATAAAATAATAATCATAGGCAGCTATGTACATTAATTAGTGATACATTTTCTATCTTAGAAATATTCGACACCACATGGTTATTGAATATACAATAATTAAGTAATAATTTAAAAGTAATACCTGCATTTTCCATGGTTAAGACCACTTTGTAACAAAATGATTGCTGTAACTAATGTAGTAATTAAATCTTAAACAGTTACGTAGGTGAGTAACCAGGTTTATACTATCCTTATTAGTAATAGATAAAAAGATTGTTAGTCTGATGTAATTGTTCATGTATATAAAATTATGATTGTTTTAGCCTAAAGCAGATGCAATAAAGGCATCGAAACGTTGCTTGGTAATAAATAAGATTTAAGCAGATCTACCGTCCGTTATTCCCGAAAAATTTTCAACCTAGAAAACTTTATCTTTATAGCGCCTCAATTAGCTCCCTAACTATACCAATTATTGGTACAGGCATATTGCCATGTGGTTCCAAGACATACAAATTATACAAGTTTATAAAGTGCAGGAACGGTCAATTTTCTTTAAAACGGCCTATGCTATTTTAACAACATTTTCTACATAGCGGCAATATAATGCGACACGCTAAATTCAAAATATGTATTAGCATGCCGTTACATTTCTAGCCTCTTCTGTAAACGCAGGACGTTTATTATTGCAAATTATATCTTTTCTTTCTTAAATTGACTCCTCAAGCTGATTAATTATTATAATCGTAAAATGTATTCCTTAAATAAAGTAACAGAACCTACTGTTGATTTCCAGTAAAGTATTTACATAAACAAAGAAAATTGTTTGTTATAACTTAGGATATTTTACCATGATGTAATAAACTGAAATATGATCGATTCTGGTTTTGTTTTTTACATTGCACCATCGAGCTATACCTTAAGATACTAATACTTACTCCGTTTCCCCATTGCATTCATAAACTATTGTACATCAACACATCCCAGTAGACTGTGGCCAGCAGCCATATGCATCCGCGATGACTTCAGTTCCGCGGCAAAAGAATTTAAGGAACTAGTCTATCCTGGTGCCGTCGACTGAAGCAACGCTTTTGTCTAGAATTATTGAAGGTTAATGCATTTCTTATGTAGCCGATGTATAAAGTATGTAAATCCTTGAAAAAATGCATTGGCAATTAAAAACAAACTTTAGCGACTGCGTGCTGTAGTCATTTAGGTACGGTTACAGAAAAAAATAGTTTTTATTGGGAAAAATTGGGATATTTGAAGGTCAGGATTCGGGCAGAGATACGTTTAATCGCGCCAGAAGTTTTGAACGGGTAAGAGAAGAATTTTACCATCGTCTGTGCCCACAAGTTAATGGGGCACCTTTTTAACAATTTTTACACTAGAAAGATTTCAGTTTTATTGTTATTATTAATGTTATTATATTTACAAATTGATTTTTAATAAATTTCTGACACATGGTTTGACAGATGTCAAAAAAAATGTTAATGGCAAATTATTTTTTCAATAAGCTTTCAAAAAGTTGCCACCAAAGGTATCTTCCAATTTGATAAAAAAATTGCTTAGGCCCTTTGGGGTTCCAGTTTTTGTTTACATGACAAAAACCAACCCCATAAAAATCTTATGGCACCTATTTCAGGATTTTAGAGAAATCTTATTCCCGGATCCGCTATAAGCAGCGTTCCATTTAAAATCCCCACCCTGTATATATATATATATATATATATATATATATATATATATATATATATATATATATATATATATATATATATATATATATATATATATATATATATATATATATATATATATATATATATATATATATATATATATATATATATATATATATATATATATATATATATATATATATATATATATATATATATATATATATATATATATATATATATATATATATATATATATATATATATATATATATATATATATATATATATATATATATATATATATATATATATATATATATATATATATATATGTATATATATAGGCGGGTATGCGCGATATCTTACCTTCGGTTTATTATATCATAATATTTTAATGAGTCGTTATGTCAAACTAGCATATTTGAAGCGTATGAGCAGTTATTTAAATTTTGTGTATATTTACTACAAAAATAGCAGAGTATATTTTTAGCTTATATGGGTTAAACATGTTTATAAGCGATTGTTCAAAAACCTTGTTATAATAATGAGGTACAATAGATCCTATCTAAATTTTTAATGATTAAGGGAATATTTTTTCTTGAAGATACAATATCAAGAAATGTTTTATGGATCCTGTACAATAAAAAAATGAAATAAAAAACAAGTTTCGTTTTAAGAATGAATAAAATATTTACAAATAAAAATTAACCACAATCTCCTAATTAATTACATGTACCAATAACCACTCCAAATAAGCCATCAAGTCTTAGACAAATTTAGTAGATTTCCAAGAAAAATTGTAAAAAATCTTTTTTTAGCAAATATTGAAAATAAAGTTTTCAAATCAAAAAAGAATCAATCGCAACTTTACTCTAAACCAAATTTTAAAATTCTGCTTTAATAATTAAACAGATACAAGAAATCGATTGCAGAATAAAAGGATGTTGCATCCACAATAACAAAGTTGTTATGTTTACAGAAAAATCTAAAGATGTGTCAACGTCCCTATTACATATTTTTTTTTAAATTTATTGTGTTATATCATTCCTATATATCGTATAAACTTAAGTGGAAATGGAGTCAGTAAGTGTACTTTCTGCGAAACTAGCAAGAATCATAATTGTATGTTCCGCTCTGTACAAGAAAGTCTCTATAAACCTCTAGAGTGAATTGCCTACCAAAAATTCGAGAAATCGGTTACTAGAAAAGAAAATTAACTGGAATTTTTGAACATTCTATAATTTATGGACGTAGGAAAGTTGACAAGTATTCTTCTTTTGATTAAAAAAATGTTGACTTCATATAATTTGAGAACCTTAAGTGTTAAAACTCCGCCAATTGATTAAACAGATATCAATAACCAATTGTTCATTTTAAATAATAGAGAAAAAAATACAAACGTGGCAACATCGCTAAGGTTATAACTATACACCAACATTTGTTATAATAACTTAAACGTAATTAGAGAAAATTAACAATTTCCTCACTTTATACTAAACTTGTATAATTTCGTATGTACTTGGAACTGAATGGTAAAGTACCTGTGCCGATAATTACTATAGCTCCTAACTAAGGCATTATAAAGATCAAGTTTTTACTTCCCTCGTAAATGGGAAGTATTGTAATCGTGGAAAAATCACCCTCCCGGATTTTTTCAGATCTTTACGTTTCAGGGTTTCTAGATGCGGTATAGCTAAAAAACAACTTACCCTACTTTAAGCAAAAATTAAGGGTCATCTGGGGATGACATGGTAACATTTTGGTAAAAATCCAATATGGCAAAACAAAATGGCCTAGTGAAACATTTATAAAAATATTTCTAAAAAACTAATTATCCAAATTCCTCAAATTTTGCACAAAAATCAATAGGAATGAATTGGTAACATTTTGGTTTAATATAAGATAAAATATTTAAAAAATCGGTCAAAAAAACTACTTATTGGATTAATTTTAAAATGTGTGCAAGCATTAATTGTTATATAGAATAAACTGGTAAAGTTGTGGTACGAATTGTAGATGGCCGAACAAAATGGCGGCCAAATAATGTTTGCTTCCCTCATAAAGGGAAGTATTCTAATCGTGAAAAAATCACCTTCCGAGATTTTTTATTTTGTCGTTTCAGAATTCCTAGATGCCAATTTGGTAAAAATCCATTATGGCAAAACAAAATGGCGGCCTAGCGAAATGCTATCCAATAAATCTCAAATTTTGTACACAAATCAAGTATAATGTAGGAATCAACCGGTAAAATTTTGGTACAAATTCAAGATGGCGGAGCAAAATGGCAACTTAATAAAATATTTAAAAATTCAGCTTGAAAAAACGACTTAAAGGTCTGATTTCAAATTGTGTGCCATTCCTAACTGTGGCATATAGATAATCTAGTAAAATTGCCGTACTAATTCAAGATGGCGCAACAAAATAGCGGCCAAATAAAATATTTGTAATCGTGAAAAAAATCACCTCTCAGGTTTAACATATTTTCAGGTTTAAACGTCTCAAAATGCCAATTTTTATCAATCCCGTCGGTCTGTCTGTCAGTTCGCGGCATACCTTAAAAACTACTCATCAGAGAGAATTCAAATTTTAGTCAAAAATACAAGATGGCGACCTAGAAAAAAAAAATATTACTAAAAAACCAATTATCCAATTTCTTCAAATTTTGCACGGAAATCAAGTGTTACATAGGAATAAACTAGTAACATTTTGGTATGAATTAAAGATAGCAAAACGAATTGTGGTACGAATTCAAGATGATGAAGCAAAATCTTATTCAATTGATTTAAAATTTTGCAGAAAAATTAATATGTGATATAGGGATAAACTGGTACGAATTCAACATGATGTTAACGGTGTGTGTCAATTAAAAAACTACTTATTGAATTTATTGTGCCAAAAAATCAAGTGTGGCCTGAGTAGAAACTGGTAAAATATTGGTAGGAACCCTAAATAATAGAACAAAATGGCGTCCAAAAATTATGTATGAAAAGATAGTATATATGTGTTATTAAATGACTATGTACTGAACGAAATTGGGTTACACTTCATTAATCTATCGATTTTCTTTAGCTGTCATTTACTACGCAGCCAACTTAATCTTTGTGAAATTTATAGGCACTTAAACTTTATGTCACACCCTGTACAAAAAACTATTTTAAGATATTAGTTATATTCCTCGTAATTCTAGAATAAATTGCCTATACGAGAAAAGAAATGGGGAAAATCGGTTTACGATTACGAAAATTATGAGTGATTGACATTAACTTGCAATTTTAAATATTCCATAATTAATTGATTGATGTAGTGTAAATAATGTATGTAATGGTTGCATTTCTGACTTTAACACCCGTTTTCACTAAAAAGGTTTAAATTTAGACCAGGTCTAATTTGACAGTTGTAGGTTTAAAATGACATAAGCAACAATTAAACAAATAGTTTGTCGTAACACTACAAAATGACAGTGACATTCGCAAACACAACTGGCGAACTAACGGTTTCAATTGTCATGACAATTAAATCAGGTCTAACTCCTAAGCCTTTTTAGTGAATACGGGGGTAAAAGTTTGAAAAAAGCACATTTCTTACTTTGGCATTTATCCAACATGTCACTTTCCACAATCGAAAATTTCGCTTTCCTCACGGGTTAGTATCGATATTTACCGAGTAACCAAAATGTCTGTGTCAATTTTACTGGTTTAGTTAAATTTTTCTTATTATACATTAAAACATTCTCGTCAAATGATGTTCATATTATTACAAATTACTTTAATAAGTTAATTGTAACATTCGATCCATGCTAACCAGCAATGAAAATTGCTAGTCCATGCTGAACATCCTGCGCAAATGCTGTTTTTAGTACTAGAACTTAGAATTTCGCCAAATATTTTGGTGGCAATTTTAACCTGAGAATCTGCCAAATCTTATTTGCAAAAAGAAGTTTCC
Organism: Kuschelorhynchus macadamiae; assembly: GCA_030620095.1. Taxonomy (NCBI): domain Eukaryota; kingdom Metazoa; phylum Arthropoda; class Insecta; order Coleoptera; family Curculionidae; genus Kuschelorhynchus; species Kuschelorhynchus macadamiae. The sequence goes on from JAUTXW010001281.1 coordinate 11,116, forward strand.
ATTCGGAACATCTAAACGAAGGGCAATATATTATTTAATTAACACTATAAATACATTTGACTGTTACGTTTGTGATGTTGGAATTTCGATGTAAACCTCATTTTGCACGATATTAATATCAATCACATTTATTTTATACAGTTCGACACTTCGACATGCACTTAATATACCAATTATAAATGCAACTTTTATAGTAAGCGTATCTTTAGGTGTATTATTAAAAGATGCCTCAATATTCTCAATGGCCTTTTTGGACTTATATCCTCGACTTTGTAGATAATTTCGAAAATTGGCATCCTCAAATTTATCTTTGATATTTAAGGTAGTGCGCCTCATTGAATAAGTGGACCAAAGAGTTGATAACTTTTTAGTTTCGGCAATTCCGCTAAAATATACCATTTACAGAAATATCTTTCTGGATAACTTTTTGGGAGCATCAACTCAAAAACATTATAAACTTTATCGCATCTTGCACGACACCCTTCAGGCAACAAACTTTTTTCAAACTTTCTGCGGCTTCTCTCAAATGACAAGGAGTACAAATGATTTTTTCTAAACCACTCATTGTTTTCGAAACACTTTTGTCTATTTCGCAATCAGAAAGACGTCTACACTGGAACGACTCTATGTTGAACAGCCGGACATTAGAGCAAAAAATAAATTTTGATATATTTTTATAAATATATGTTTACAAAAACATAATTTATATAATTATAAGTGAATTAGATTGAAAATTTTCATCAAAGCTTTGTATTATGGAATACAACACGACATGCATTGCTTGTTAAATACACTCAATGAGTAGAAAACCAATAGAACAAAAGATTAATTAAATAAATAACGTTATTTATTTAGCTAACAATTTTTCATGTGTATTTTATAGTCTTTACTATAGCGATTATTTTAAGACAGATTTTGTAATACTTAGGTGGTTATTAAACTTTATTTTTCGTTAAATTATGAAGTTTTCAGCGAAATCGAGGGTATTTCGCATTTTCTTTTCGTTATTATTACAAACTCCCACTGAATCCCGATTATTTTTAATGATTATGGTATCCCTACTTCATGCTGAATCTACCAATAAAAAGTTTTGCTGTAACCGATTGTAACAAAGATGGCAATGGAATATGTTGTTCCGATGCTTCCGAGTCCCTTGGCAACATACTGTCATGGAAATGTTTATTTATTTGTTAACGGTCACTTTATTAATTGCTAGAATTATTTTGTAGGTAATTAAAACATATTTAGTGTTACTTTTATTGGTTTTCTTGGTGTGCAGTCTGCAGATATACAGGGAGTTTAGTTTTTCTGAAATCAACATCCACTTTGATTTCTTAAATTACTTAAAACACCCTATAGGTACATCAAAAGGAAGGTTCATTAACTCTATAGGTTGCTTCGACCGATCTTGACCTATCCCAACTCGGTCTGAGCGATCTACGTCACTCGGCGACCGGCCTGCTTTAGCACGGCATTGTCCATATCTCTTCTGTGTGCCTTTAATTATATATATGTATATCAATCTTTTTTTGTTCAAAATTAAAACATTTTTGTTACAATAAAATGCAGCCTTCAAAATGTAAGTTATTATAATTTTAAACTTATGTTTAGAGATGTTGGTTCAAATGTTTACCAAGTTCTTTTGCTGAGTGCATTTCAAAAAGTTCGCATCATATTTGAAAAAAATATTCTTGTAAAAAGTTTTAGCATGACAAATAGTTGCATAACTTTAAAAAATGTACATTGTTTTATACAAGGTGTCCCAGTAGTGTGTTCTCGGTTTTTGTGATAATGGTTAGAGATAGAGAAAAAGTTTAAATATAAATATTAGTATATAGGATAACTTAAATACATACTTAAATAGTTTTTCATATATGAAACACCGTATATTTTATTACATTTTTGAATTTTATCTAAAATTCTACGTCTACTTCATATATTGTCCATAGGCCTAAGTTTAATTGTTTTCGAGATATTGACATTTAAAAACTGAGATAATTTCTTTAACGTTTCACTAGATCGCTGAGAGGGTGATTTTTTCAGATTATAAAAAAAAAAATTTGGCCGCCATTTTGTTCCGCCATCTTAAATTAGTACCACACTTTTACTAGTTCATCTCTATACTACAATTAGTTAAATATTTTATTAAACTGCCATCTTGGATTCGTACCAAAATATTACCAGTTGATTTTTGCAGAATACTTGATTTTTGGGCAAAATTTGAGATAAATTGAATAAGCACTTTTTTAGTAATAATTTTATTAACATTTGACTAGGCCGCCATTTTGTTTTGCCATATTGGATTTTTACCAAAATGTTACCAGTTCATCCCTATATGACCCTTAATTTTTTACCAAAATCGGAAGTTAACCGGGTAGTAGTTCTTTAGCTCAACCGCGAACAGACAGACCGAGAGACAGACACACAGACAGACAGACAGACAGACAGACCGACGGAATGGAGAAAACATGTTTTTCGTCATCTAGGGACCTTGAAACGTGAAGATCTGAAAAAATCTCGAAGTGTGATTTTTTCACGATTACAATTTTTTTATGAGAGCAGGCATATTCTGGTCAGAAACATTCCGTTTTTTTATTATTTAAATTTGCAAGTTTTTAATATAAAAAAGTATTTAAATCAAATAATTTACATTATTCAAAGAATGTTGGAATACTTACTACCGAGTCATTATACAACTCAGCCACTGTATCTAAAAATAAAAGTTTCCGTAGGAATTTTTTTTAAGTTCCACATTAGGTTTTATAGAAGTAGAAAAAAATATGTTGTGAATGTATCAATTTTCACGTCATTGGTTTACGTCATTGGTTTACGTCCATTTACATCAAACATTTTTTTTTCTCGTGTGTTTGTTAGATACTTATTTGAACTATAGGTTATAAACGGTTATATTTTTAGTTTCAACGTTAAAGTTATGACACCATTTTTGGACCACACATGTTTGTGTACTTAAGTTTCGGTTGTGTTCGACTCGACTGCAATAATTTTTCTTCAAACAAATTGGTAACTTGCTTGTGGGTAGATAAGCCAGTATTACGCCATAGAATAGCAGTGCGGTTAAGTGTACCACTGATATTAATATCCTATGGTTTCCCTAGCGATTAAATCTATAATCAGTCCGTAACTTGTTTTATTATGTAGGTATTTACTTTTTCACATCAACCCAAAAACGGCCTAACCAGAGCTAACCAATAATGCAGTCAGATATTTAGAACAGAATTACATAGCTCTGGTTAGGCCAGGTTAGACCTTTTTTGGGTTGATGTAAAAAATGAATTTATAATAAGCCACAGATTTGTTAGATATTTTAAATGAATTTTGCATTTTAAAAATGGTTTTAAACTTTTTGGAAGTTAAACTACTTTATTTCAAATCGCTAGTGTAAGTGAAATTAATTTAAACGACTTGCAATATCTGACCTGGAAGGAGAGACAGACTGGCAAGAGAACTTTTCGGTATAACTTGTAAAAAAGTTTTAATGATGTATTGAATATGTATTCATGTGTATTCAAACTACACAATTTTTTCATACTATTATAGTGTGAAATGTAAAGGACCACAAATTTATTTTTGTTAGTCCCTGCCAAGCATTGTTAAAATGTAGATAATATTTTTAAATTTTACTAGACAAAAATATAGTTTACAAGGATTTAAACTACATAAATAGGTAGTTAAATATAATTTTAAATTACAATATTGAGCAAACATTGACATATGTATTGCTTACCAAATGATATAAGCACTTTATATCAATTTTAATAGTAGCATCTTTGGCTACAGTTAAGATCCTTACTCCTCATAATGGCGCAACAGTAATCAGGAGTTATTTTAAAAGAGATGTGGCCGGTATGAAAAAATTTTTCAGTTATGTACTTTTTTATACCACTGTTTAAACAATTGGGCATTAGCCAACGAGTACTCAGTAACGCATGAACGGTCGAGACACATGTGCACGTTCAAAAAGCAAATGTACTCGGCTCTTCAAAAAAAAATTACCCGAAATGGACATTTTAAACCAATTTTAAAACTTTCTTAATATGCGTTTTGAGTGCATGATGCTGAGAGACTTCTACATAGTTTACTTATTCAATATTAACCCTATGCGTGCCTCCAAGAATAAACTTGCTGAGCGCTTACAACTAAAACGTATTCGACGGGTTATACATTACAAGGCTAAGTTTCTAACTTTCCGGCGGAGCTAAGAATGCTTACAAGAGCTTTACAATTGTCACAGTTATATCAATTAAAGCTTTCTCTATCTTACAAGTAGTAACAAAAGAAAAAGGACAAAAAAAATATTTCTATATCGAATAATTAAATAACCTACCAAACATAATAATGTTATGGATATTTTGCAGTACTGGAAATTAATCCAACTTACTATAAGATGCTCTATGGTATTTAAAACACTAGTAGGTAGGTTAGTCTGGAAGTCAGTATATAAACTTGTCAATACTAGAAGTGCCCATATTATGTAATTTTTCATTTTCAAAGCTGTCTATCTTAAAAAGTGGCACGCGGATTTTGGTGAATATGAAGTTTTTGGAATGATTAGTTAACTGCCTTTCAATTGGAGTATCAATTTAATATGTAGTGACGTATCATAAGGTATACAGAGCACTGGCGGCTCGTGGTGAATTATATCGGGAGATCAATAACAAATTTAAAAATAGGCATACTTAAAGTTCGGGCCTACTCTTCGTTTTTTAGAATTGGAAAAATGCTGAATGACACGTTCGTTAAAATTTCACGCACATTCTTTTTATAAATGGTTTCTCGATACTTAATATTGCTAAAGCGGATAGTTTATCTTGGCCCAACTCCTCAACAAAATTTACAAGCTCTCGAAAAATCCCTGGATTTTTAGACAAAGTCGTTTTGTCACAAACATAACAGTAAAACGAGTTAGAGACTTCGCAACCACATATCCAGTTAGCTAAATCGTACATACTTTTGCAAAAGTTTCGATGAACCTCTTTATTTTTGTCGTTACTATTTTGTCGTATACTATGTTCTGGCAAATTGCGACCACTTACCTTGAATTTGGCTATTTTCTCAAAATTAAGTTCGTTAGCACTCCTTAATTACTTTTTACACTACCGAAATTTTATTTCATCTACATTCACAACTCAAAGACCAATAGACCACCTTGAAATTGGTTATTTTTGCAAAATTAAGTTCGCAAGCACTTTTTAGTTGTTTATTTTTCTGGACTAATCACTACTAACATTTTATTTCCTGTATATTTCCGACTCACACATGGATCATAAAAATAAAAAAAATATATGTTACAAAAAACAGTATATAAATCAATTTTCATTGATTAAAAACGTCCGAAACAATATTAAGTTAGAATATCGACCGCCGCGACCGATCGATCGAATTATGAGAAGAGACCGGCTGATGACCCGAATGGCGATTTCATATTCCATTTGCTACCACGTACGTATGTTGTAAATGATCTAATATGTTTGATTTTCTTACTTGAACTTAAAAATTGCGGTTTGATTTTTCATTCGATTTTTTGTTAGCTATTTGATCAAGTTGCAGTTATGTTTGAAACAGTACTCTTAAGTACCATGAAATATATCTGCCTGCGTTATACAGGATATCCTTAAAAATTGCAGACATCTATTGAGAGCAAAACTATTTTTTTACAATTTTGCCAGAACTAAACTTTACTTTGAACGCCGTGTATAAAATATTTATAATTTGCCACGTAGTTTATAATTTTCTTATTTAAGGTGCGTTAGTTTCTGGACGGTTTCGTAATTTCTTAAACACCGTCTTCTTAAAAAAGATACTAGGCCACTAAAACCATAACATATTCTGAACAGTTGATCAGTCGGGATTTGATATTTTGTATGGAGTTATGGTTTTATAGTGGTCCCAGCTGCTTCTTAAATAAACGTTTTTATTGAAACGGCAGTATCTAAATATACCGCATGTTTAGCATCTAACGAATGAGTTTCGTTAAATGCTAAACATTGCTGTTTTATCGTATATAGTATCAATATGTAATTAACAGCAATTAAGACTAAACAAAAATTACCACTATAAAATAATAAAATACTAAAACAACAATCAATGGAAAAGAAAAGACTAACAGTGGGTTGGACCACCCCTATTGACTATTACAGATGCTACTCTTCTAGACATAGTATCGGTAATTCGCTGAATGGATTCCTGGGGAATAGCGTCCCATAGATTCCTAAATTTTCCACATTAACGATCTCACTTTCATTTTAAAATACTCCAGACATGCTCAATTAGATTCATGTCTGGAGATCTGGCAGGCCATTCCATTCTCTCAACGTTGATCTCCGTTAAGAATTTGTTGACGATGCGTGCTTCGCGTTGTCATTAACAAACCCAAAACCGGTTCCAAAAATGTTTCAATAATGGAGAATAACCTCTGCAACGTAAATAATTCAGTGCAGACTCTCGAACAAAAACAAAACAAGTTTTTTCTTTCCATTTCTCAAATTTCCTTCCCAAACATTTAAACAATCAGCCTCCAACGATACACGCTCTTCCATATTATTTTGTCTTTCTCTTCCATTATCTTCTATGTTTACCAAAATAAGATCATCTGAAAGAATATGGACACTGTCTTCGACCAGTAAGTATACAGTGTTATTAGTTATAACTTGTACCAGTAGATAACTCTTATATTTGAAGAGAAAAGTTGTAACGATTATCATATAGCTTTAGCAAATTTATTTTTATGAAGGGCGTCTCAAAAATACTGGAGTGCAGTCACCTTAATTTTTCGTAACAAATTTGGCCATTTTGGAATTAATAATAATAATAAACTTATTTTATTTCGTAAACTTAGTTTTTAATATTATATCCTATGTTATATTTATTTAGTAATTTATTTATTTATTATATCACACAAAATTTGATTTTTTAAATTATTTTTTAAAACGCATTTTAATCTTATATTTATTCTAAAATGTTACCAGTTCATTTCTATGTAACACTTATTCCTATGTAACACTTGATTTTTGTGCAAAATTTGAGGTAAATTGGATAATTAGTTTTTTTAGTAATACTTTTTTTAACAAGAAAGGGAAGCTTTCCGCAAAAAAGCTATGGTAACCACTAGACACGTATTTCTGTCTTATTGGAACTTCATGAAGTAGCAGTTAAAAGATGTAAGAAACTTGGAGAAAAATCATAAAAAAACAAACGTGGATTCACCGATAGGGGCCAGCTACACATTTGTGAATTGGGCCAGAAAAGCCCAAAATTGTGTGGCTGGCCCCTGTCGGTGAATCCACGTTTGTTTTTTTATGATTTTTACCAAAATATTACCAGGTCATCTCCATATAACACTTAATTTTTGACTAAAATTTGAAATCAAACTGATAAATTATTTTTAAGCTATGCCGCGAGGCAAGGCTATAAAGCGACAGACGGAACGACGGAATTGATAAAACATATTTTTGGGTATCTAAGGACGCTAAAACGTGAAGATATGTAAAAGCTAAGAAGGTGCTTTTTTCACAATTTAGCTGGCCGTCTTTTTGTGCTGCCATCTTGAATTAGTACCACAATTTTACTGGTTCATACCTGTACCACAATTAGTTATGGTACACAATTTGAAACCAGTCCATTAAGTAGTTTTTTCAGGAATTTTAAAATATTTTGTCAAGCCACCATTTTGTTACGCCATCTTGGAGTCGTACCAAAATTACCAGTTGACTTATACATAATAGTTAATTTTTGTGCAAAAATTTGAGTTAAATTGGATAAGTAGTTTTTTAGTAACCATTTTTTTAACATTTCAAGAGGCCGCCATTTTGTTTTGCGCGAAGAGACCCGTAGACCGACGGAATTGAGAAATCTAGGGACCATGAAATGTAAAGATCTAAATAAATCTCGGAGGGTAATTGCTTCACGATTACAATACTTCCCTTTTACGGGGAAGTAATAAATTCAATAAGTACATTGACGCACATCGCCTTTTTGTTACGTCATTTTGAATTCGTACTAGTTTCTCCCTATATCACATTTATTTTTTCTGCAAAATTTAAAGTCAATTGAATAAGATTAAAACAAATTTCCGCCATTTGGTTCCGACATCTTATAAATAAATAAATAAATAAATAAATGCTTTATTGTCAAAAAAATTTTACAATTTTGTGGACAAAGCTGTTGAAAAAAAAAATAGTTTACAAACATCAAAATTAGCAAACAAAACAAAACAAAAACACATCATAAATATTATAGAAAAATAATATTTAAATCAAGAATTTAGAATATTAATATAATAGAATCCTAAAAGAAGTACATTAGAAATGTACTTTGTCAGTCGTACTATGTTATAAACATTTTCATAAATATAATGTAAAAAAAAAATAAAAAAGCAAAGTAAAAAATAAAAAATAAAAAAGTACGAAACAATTAAAAAAATACATATACAAAATTCGGTAAAAATGGTTGGTAATGGCAACTATCACACTAGGGGTTCATAAGGATAAATTTATGTGTTGTAAAACTCGTTCACGGTGTAGAAGGCACTTTCCAGTAAGAATGATTTCAAAGCCTTGCGAAATGAAGTCAGAGATATTATGGATTTGATGTTAAATGGCAGGTGATTATGCATTTTTTTTGCATTGTAGATTACTGATCTTTTAATTAACTCTGAGTGTGGGGTTGGAAGATAGAGATCGTGCTCAGTGTTTCTGAGAGGGTAGTTGTGAGAAGGTCTCTCTAATAGAGCAGGTGCATGCTTACGAATTAAGCAAACCGATTCCAAAATGAATAAGCAAGGAAGGGTTAGTATTTTATATCTTTTAAAGAAATATCGGCAGTGAGTTCTACTGTTAAGTCTCAGTAGGTAACGAACAGCTCTTTTTTGTAGTATAAAAATTCGATCAAATTGAGTCGCACAACATGTACCCCAGAATGGAATAGCATATCTGAGGTGCGACTCAACAAGAGCAAAATAAACAGTTCTAGAGGTAGAAAAGCTAAGCTCCTCGGAAACAGATCTTAACGCAAAGCAAGCAGAACCCAACTTCCTTGATAAAGCGTCGATATGTGGATCCCATTTTAAAGAATCATCTACAAGAAGCCCTAGAAATTTTACAGAGTTTACGACATCAATAGTGGTGCCATTAAGGTCAAAAGGTTGCAGCGTGTTTTTATAAGACAAGACTTTCGTTTTAGAGATGTTCAAACATAGGAGATTAGAATCGCACCAGGATTTAATGGTGATTAGGTCATTAGATACAATCCTATGTAGGTCCGTGACATCTGGGTGGCTCCACGTGAAGCTGGTATCGTCCGCAAAGAGACATATTTTTCCACTAATGTTTAAATTAGCCATTTCGTTTATGAACAGAAGAAACAAGATAGGGCCTAGTACCGAGCCTTGAGGCACTCCATATTCCATTGGCCTACAAGAAGACATCCTGTTGTCAACTTTCACAACTTGATTTCTGTTGCTAAGATATGACTTAAACCAATCGAGAGGAGCCCCTCTAAATCCATAGTACTGCAGCTTGTTAGTTAATATATTATGATTCACACAATCGAAAGCTTTGGAAAAATCACAGAAAATTCTTGCCGTAGCGTGATGGTTGTTTAGGCTGGAGTAAACTCTATTAAGAAGGGAAAACATGGCATCGCTTGTGCATTTGTTACTTAAAAATCCAAATTGATGTTTTGTAAGTATTTCATATCTAGACAGAAATGATAAAAGCCTTTTTTTAACCAATCTTTCGATGATCTCCTCCTTTGTGAAGAGGTATGATTATTGCAGTTTTAAGGCAGCTTGGAAAAGTACCATTTTGGAAAGACATATTTATCAAAGCAGTCAGATGCTCTAGAGTGCACTCCGGCAGACTTGAATACATTTTTAAAGTAAGCCCATCAATTCCCGAGGAAGATTTATTTTTGATATCATTAATTGTACTGCGAAGTTCTGATAAAACTACTGGTGAAAAGAAGAAACTGTGCAGGTTTACCCTATGATTAGAGAGATATGAAATTGGGTCATTAGATTGAGATACGGATTTAGTCAAATCTTTGGCTACATTTACAAAATAATTGTTTAGGTCCTCAGGAGAGGTAAGGATAGTGTTGGATAAAGGAGTTTTGTTTCTTAAATCATTTACGATAGACCAGGTTTCTTTAGCTACATTTTTGGCGTTAGAAAGTCTATTATTGTAATAAATATCTTTGGCGGCTTTAATAGTCTTATGATAAATTTTTCTGTATGATTTTACAAAATTATGAAAAAAGACACTGTCCGAAAATTTCTTTAAATGAGATAGTGACCGCATGTTCTTAGAAGAAAACCTTTAGTGGACCAGGGTTTACTTCTTTTATTTTTGATAGGCCTAAGAGGAAAAGATTCAGAAGCTATATTAGTTAGAGTTTTTATAAAACGAGAAAATTCAGTGTCGACATCATAAGTGTTTGAAATTAATGAAATTTCTAACCGAAAAAATACGGCCTACTTGTCTAGAGGAATTTTTGGCTTTGGATGTAATTGAAAATTTTGTGAAAATTGCTTCATGATCGGAGAAACCTGGACTTAAGACTTTACATTCGACGGAGCTAGGATCGAAAGAAGACACAACGTAATCTATAGTACTGGCAGTTGTCTTAGTAATTCTGGTTGGTGAGTTGACGTGCATGGCAATTCCTAATGACTCAAAGATGGACTGAAGACATTCCTGAGCAGCACACACACTGGAAAAGTCAATATTGAAATCGCCACATAAGATTAATTTGCTTTTTACAGGAAGGGACTCGAGCAAACTTAGAAGGTTATGGCAGAATAATTGCACATCAGCATCAGGTGTTCTATAAATACAAATAATATAAAGGTCATAAGTATTGTGATAAACGATAGAAAATTCAAATACTTTTTCAGATAATAAATGATTATACTTTGATATTTCGGAAAAATCGTTGTTTAAAGACATTATCATGGTGCCTCCATGAGTTAAATTAGTTCTATTAAATCTGACAATTGTGGTATAGTTTTTAACAAAAAAAAAGGTTGATTGATATTTAGCCAGTGCTCAGTGATGGCAATGACTTCTGGAAAATTTAGCTCTTCTAACAAAAGATATAATTCGTCTGTTTTATGTCTTAAGGACTGAATATTAAGAAAAAAAAGATTAAAATTACTATTGGTCAATTTTCTAGAGGGTGCTAGATCCTCTTTTCGCGTCATATTGACTAAAAATTTTTACATTTTGATGGTGAACCACTAGAATAATATTTACCAGTACCTTCACGAATTTTTTGGAGCCGTAAAATTCTTTCCGAGGAGTAGAAAGATCTATACGCTGCAAGGTCTGAGTCCACTTCAGATGAACCAATCCCATAGGCATCGTGGAAGCGATAATACAACTTGCGCAGGGAGTCCTTGTCACTGGGAAGGCCTTCTGAAGCTAGCAATAATTTAATGCTAGTACTTGTATGCCCCTCAAAACACACACTAGATGGCTGGTCGTGTAGATAAGCAAGAAATAGCCTTAAGGTCTTTAGTAAGGAAGGATCCCTTAATCTGGCTAATATATAGCGACCATTTGCTTTATCCGAATCTTGGGACAGCCGCACTCTTGGTGGAGTCATTGGATCAAACTGCAAAAAATCATCTTTCCTTGCAGTTTTCTCCATGCTTAATTTAGAACCCTCCAGTGCCAATGACCTACAAGCTGCTATGGCCTCCCTGTCAGAGCCAATCATGACTGACTTATCCTCCTCAGGCACAAATGTCACTGGTGATTCCAATAATTGAGGCTTTGGTGGAGACAGCCCCCGGCTCTTTGGGATATCTATATTGACATCTTGATGACTAGAAGATGAGACATTATGGGCTGTGGAAGTGGGCGGCGTTTGGATAAGGGTTGGTGAAACTGAATCATTGGTAGGATCAATTATGGTACCAGGTGGCCACAGACTAGCGTTCTTAAGCTGAATTAAGTGATCTTTATTTTGCACCCCAATTTTAAAATCGGAGCGCAAAGTGTCTACATTCTTAAGCATAGGAAAACAACGCACAAAATTCGTGGTTCCTAATTTTTCTTTGATGTAGTGTACAAGCTGATTTGATTTATACGTGGACGGAATTAAGGATGCCACTACATAATGCCATTTCTCTATAATGGGTGTTTTGTTGGGCTGGAAGGAAACAGCTTTTTTTGGACACCTATTGACAGGCATTTGGACATCTGTTGTATCGGTTTGGGTTGATATTGCGGTGGTGTATATCTTCTTTATTGATTGTTGTTTAGGCTTATCAGCAAGCTTCTCCAGGGTAAGTGCCATTTGTTTTACACTATGCCTCAGCTCAGCCATCTCTTTAGTCAACTGCTCCTTCGATGAATCATGCACCTGGACTTTGACAGATTCATTTTGAGATTCCATTAAAATAGATGATAGATTGAAAGTATCCTGCCTAATTTCTTTAATGGATTTAAATAAGGATTCTTGTATACTGTCAGATATTCCAGAATGGAGGCTGTGAATATCCTCAATTTTTTCTAGCAGTATCTTCCATTTGGAGTCATGATTGAGTAAGATGTCGTAAATTTCGCCAATGATCGGAAGGATGTCGTTGTTTTTCTTTAAGCAGGAACCCAGGGCTTCGAGATATTCTGAAGAGATTTGAGTCTTTTGGAGATCTGATATTTTATCATGCAAATATTTCAGAGTTGGAGAGTCGCAAACAGTGCAAAAAAATCTTATGTTGTTGAATTTTTGTTTGTAGAGCACTTTTGTCGTGGATTTATCCAGTCCTGTACAGACCATACAAAAATCTCTTCGGCACTCCCCACTACAGCGAATTCTGTAACAGTCTTTTTCCGAAACGATTTTTTGGCAAGAATCGCACTTAAATTCAGCCATTTTATAAATAAATAAAAAATTAAAATTTTCAAAGGAACAAAAAAAGTGAAAATTAAAAAAAAGATGTAGATAAATTTTATGTAAATATTATGTAAATATTTAAATCGGTACCACAACTTTACCAGTTTATCTCTATATCACCCACAATGCTTGCACAAATTTTTAAATTGATCTAATAAGTAGTTTTTCAGGCTTATTTTGTTTTGCTATCTTATATTCATACTAAAATGCTACCAATTCATTCCTATGTAACACTTGATTCTTGTACAAAATTTGAGGCAAATTTGACAATTAGTTTTTTTAACAATATTTTTTTTACATTTCACTAGCTCGCCATCTTACTCCGGCATATTGTACTTTTACCGAAGTATTATCAGGTCATCCCTATATGATTTTTAATTTTCAATCTGATAAAGGGTTTTTAAGCTATGCCGCTAACTGACAGACAGACAGACAAACCGATAAACGGACCGACGGAATTGATAAGGGTGATTTTTTCACGACTAGAAATATTCTATTTGGCCGTCATTTTGTTCCGCCATCTTAAATTAGAACCAAAATTTTACTTTTAGTTATAGAACACAATTTGAAATCAGTAATTAAGTAGTTTTTCAGGATGAATTTTTAAATATTTCATCAAGCCGCCATTTTGTTCCGCCATCTTGGATTCACACCAAAATTTTACCAGTTGATTCCTACATAGTACTTGATTTTTGTGCAATTTGAGATAAATTGGATAAGTAGTTTTTTAGAAATACTTTTTTTACATTTCAGTGGGCCGTCATTTTGTTTTGCCATGTTGGATTTTTACCAAGATGTTACCAGATCAACCCCATATGACTGACCTTAATTTTTTACCACAATTTGAAGTCAATCGGGTAACTAGTTTTTTAGCTATGCCGCGAACAGACAGACCGATAAATAGACAGCAGACAGACCGACGGAATTGAGAAAACATGTTTTTCGGTATCTAGAGGCCCTGAAACTATATTTTTTTCACGACTACAAAACTTATCTTTTACGAAGGAAGTAAAAATAAGAAACTTGCCAAAACTCCAAACTTGGCAAGTGTAATCATCCCTATTGGTCTAAAAAATTGGGTACTAAAAATTAGATATGTAGAATTGTTATTTTAATTTTAATTTACTTTAAGTATCTAGTCTATTTAACACTCTATATACATGAAAATATCATTTAAAAATTCAAATTAGTTTTTGTATTTAACTGGTTTCTGTATGCCTGGTAGGTTTTGAGATCATTGTATGTGGGACACTCTGTACAACAACATAACATTTATTTTCAAATGACGATTATCTATCGAATACACGAGTCGTTGAATGATTTCAAAAAGTCAAATTTTCACTAGAGCTTAAAATATAATTAGTTACTGAAGTGGAATTTAATTTTTTGAAATGTTGATTTAAATTTGGAAGTTAATGTATCTTAATTACATTTGAAACACCTAAAATATCATAGACCTTATAAAGCTATTTAAGTAAGGATTAAACAAAATAAAAATATACAGGAGAAAATTATTCAAAACACTTAAGAGTTAAATCTCTTTTTAGCCGTTTGCCCTTACGGTAAGACGCTGAATATACAGCCGCTCGAAGAGTTGTAGGTAAGTAAAGTTTCGATGCATTTTAAAGTAGAAAGTCCAGCCCGGGGTGAGTATGGCGAGGTTGCGGGGGGGTGTGTGCGCGAATGCCGGCTGTTCGAGGACGGCGCCATCGACCTCGTGTCGGCGCCGTATCGTAAAGCGCAATATTTCCGCCGTGATGGCCCTCACTAGTTCCTTCGCGCTTGAACACGGAAGGTGTTTGACAACTTTTCGCGAAGTTCTCGAGTGGCGCGAATCAAGGTAATTTTTCCACTTGAAGGTCAGACCGGTACAAATGATCTACTTTAACATTTACATCATTTCAAAATAACGTTACTAAAAATTACAGTAAAATCACGATAAAGGAATGCTTATACATTATTTAATTAAATGAACCTGTTTCGGTAATTATAATATTATAGGTGTACGTAAAATGTTAAAACATTTATTAGCAAAAGAAGAAACACCTTAAAATTCCAAACGTTTTCAATAACTAGATTTCACTATTTCTCGTAGTTTTATACATAATTTTTTAGACTATGATTAGCCATTTATGGTTAAGCGGTCAAAATTGATTTTGACGTTTACTAACTTCTCTTATGCTAGCTTACATAATAAATAAACCCTAGCTAAGTTTGTAGTGGACGCCAATAGACCTGTATTGACGAAAGTGCCGTGAATTATCGGCTTGCATGACCTGTAACATTAAGTCTATAGTAATAATGAAAACATATTTTTTGAAAGTTCATGAGATTTAATTGTACATAAATATGGATTAGCTGGAGAAAATTTAATAATGTACGCATGTAGAGTACATAATCAGTGACGTTCAAAATATTTAATCTTGTTTTTTAGTAATTAACTTGAAAAACGTATTAACATATACTTGTCGAGAAAATAATTGTTGATGGTGTAGTAAAAATTGTGATATGCTTACAATACTATTAAGAATGGTTAAGGAATATATATATATATATATATATATATATATATATATATATATATGAATAAAGTCATGTGTATGTGTATTTCTAAATGTTAACTAGTATTTATCAGCTCTATTATAATTTTTTGAAGGAACGTTTTTTACAAATATTCTTCTTAAATATTACTTCCCCCTATAATTTTTATTTTATAAAATTGCTGCCAAATATATAAACAAATCTGTACTTTGTTTTGCAATATAGTCAGAATTTTGACGTGTTTGTATTATCAAGCTTTTAGGAAAAACTTTCAAAGCGCTTTTTGAATTTTAAAAGCTGGAAATACAATTAGTTAATCAAATTGATTTAAGGAAATTAAAAGTAGATTCGGAGTCCTTGACAGGTTTAGAGTAAAAACTATTTTTATTTAGTAATTAATTATTTATACTAACGTGAAACAAAATTAGATTAGTTTATTTAATATGAAAACTAATATGTGGGTACGTAGGTAAATTTAGTAATAGTTTTTCAGACTCTACTTATTGTAAAGTAGCGTTTTTATTTTGGTCAGGAAATAATTCATGTCTAGTAGGTAACCAATAAAAAAATCCTTTACCCGGAACTTTTATTAGGAATAGTGAAGTCTGACGCAATTTAGTACAGTGCATAGTCATTTAGTAACATATATACTGACTTTTAAAATATTTTTACTCGTCGTCGTTTTGCTGGATCATATACTACTCATGACACACTTGATTTTTAAGCATAATTAAAAATAAATTTTTCACGTTGATTTTTTAAACATTTTATTTGGGCGCCGTTTTGTCCCGCTATCTTGAATTCGGACCACAACTTTACCAGTTAATCTCTATATCACA
This sequence comes from Kuschelorhynchus macadamiae, assembly GCA_030620095.1. Lineage (NCBI taxonomy): Eukaryota > Metazoa > Arthropoda > Insecta > Coleoptera > Curculionidae > Kuschelorhynchus > Kuschelorhynchus macadamiae. Next base: position 27,414 of record JAUTXW010001281.1, read on the forward strand.
CACAATGTTTGCACAAAATTTAAATTTATTCTAATAAGTAGTGTTTTCAGTTGATTTTTCAAATATTTTAAAAAGCCGCCATTTTGTTTTGTTATCTTATATTCATATCAAAATTTTAACAGTTCATATCTATATAACATTTGATTTTTGAGCAAAACTTGAGGTAAATTGGATAATTAGTTTTTCAGTAGTAATTTTTTTAATGTTTCTATAGGCCACCATTCCGGCAGTTGGATTTTCATCAAAATATTACTAGGTCATCTCCATATATCCCTTAATTTTTGACCAAAATGTGTATTCACTCCGATAAGTAGGTTTTAATCTATGCCGTGAACTGACACACAGACCGACCGACGGGTCGAGGGAGTCCGACGAAATTTATAAAACATATTTTTTGGCACCTAGGGACACTAAAACGTGAAGATATGTAAAACTTGAGATGATTTTTTAACGATTACGAATATTTTATTTAGCCGTCATTTTGTTCCGTGATCTTGAATTAGTACCACATTACTAGTTCATCTGTATACCACAATTATTTATGGCATAAGATTTAAAATCGCAGGCTAAATTTTGAAATATTTTACTAAGTCATCATTTTGTTTCGCCATCTTGGATTCGTAGCAAAACTTTACCAGTTGATTCCTACATAATACTTGATTTTTGTACAAACTTGAAATAAATTGCATACGTAGTTTGTTAGTAATAAGTAAATAAACATTTCACTAGGCCGCCATTTTGTTTCGCCATATTGGTTTTTTACTAAAACGTTACCAGGTTATCTGCATATGACCCTTATGACGGACACGGAATTGGTAAAACATATTTTTTGGCATCTAGAGACTCTAAAACGTAAAGATGTGTAAAACCTGAGAGAGCGATTTTTTCACGATTACAAACATTTTATTTAGTCGCCATTTTGTTCCGCCATCTTGAATTAGTACCACAGTTTTACTAGTTCATCTGTATAACACAATTATTTATGCACATAATTTGAAATCAGGCCTTTTAAATATTTTACTAAACCGCCATTTTGTTCCGCCACATTGGATTTGTACCAAAATTTTATGAGTTGATTCCTATATAATACTTGATTTTTGTGCCAAATTTGAGATAAATTGGATAAGTAGCTTTTTAGTAATAATTTTTTTAACATTTCACTAGCCCGCCATTTTTTGTGCCATATTGGATTTTTACCAAAATGTTACCAGCTCATCCTTATATGATCCTTAATTTTTGATTAAAATTTGAAATCAATCGGGTAAGTAGTTTTTTAGCTATGCCGTGAACAGACAGACAGATAGACAGACCGACGGAATTGAGAAAATATGTTTTTCGGCATCTAGGGACCCTGATACGTAAAGATCTGAAATAATCTCGGAGGGTGATTTTTTTACAATTACAATACTTCCCTTTTCGAGGGACTAATTTATTACTTAAATTAGTTAGAAGTGCACTCTGCAAATTTTTTTTTAAATAATTATACAGGGTACTCACAATTAATTTTATTTAACAAGATAAAAATATAAACATTTTTTTATTATTCAACTAAGATTACAAAACTATTTTTCGTGGTTAGCTAGTCTAATGCAATTTAATACATTGTATATTATTTAATTGGATACTGTCTCCTTCACTAGTTAAAACTGCCAAACAATCTGATCATAATACTTGGTTTAACTATATTTTTATAAATATTGCATATAAACGTATATCCAACATCTTATTTTTAAAATTATCGAAAATATTATATTTACAGAAAATACAGTATCAAATATTGTAGCACTCAACCGACTAAAAATAGTTCAACAAATAGAAGCTAATAAATAGGTAAGGTTGTTTAAAGCAACATGTGTATTTTTAACACAAAATATCTAATTAAAAAAAGTTTAGGCTTTTAAAGTAATTAACTTTTAGTCTGTAAAAAACTTATCAGAAATCAAGATGATTCTAAAGCCTTTTGCTCGATTTGTTTTTTTTTCTAAATTATGTCTATGAGAAAATATTCTGCCAAAATATAAATAAATGCCTTCTCATGTTGAAGGTTTAGTTATCAAAGTAAATATAAAAAGTTGGGATAAACACAAATTACCTTATGTAATATATATAAGTGGTTTTTCCATGTCAAAGTTATAATAAAAATAAATAATAAGTAGTGGTAGTATTGATAGTGTAAGTAGAGAGCTTTAATTTAAAAAAAATCCAAATTGATCAAGTAGGAATTGTTGGCTATAGCGGAAAAAATCCATTTGCGTTTAAATATATAGATTATACCATCATTCATCAATTTTAAATAGTCGAATTTTTTTGATTTTTCAAATGCAATTTTGAAATGACGAAGAATGCGCTTCTACGCCTTTTCATCGAAAAATCGTACTACCAGCTCAAATCTGTAAAAATCGACTTTTCAGTGCTTTCTGAGAATATGCTTCAATAAATAACGATTAAGATGCGAATATATATATATATATATATATATATATATATATATATTTTTTTTTATATTTTTATTATTGTTAAATTACTAAAAAAACTAATAGAAATTTGGGTAGTAAGCATTGTGCGTTGTTTTAAACCGGCGGGCAGGTGCAAAATTTTCTATAAATTTTTTCTTTAAACGAAATTACCTTAGTCATTCCTAGCATTCATTGGAGAGCGCTATTCAGAATATAATATACAGGGTGTCCCAAACATATACGTCTTCATTGCGATTTTTTTCCAAATTCCTCATCACAACTGTCGTAGAAAGATATTTTAACATTTTTCTATTGCACTGCTTAAATTTTGTTATTTTAAATGGGCACTAAAAAAATAATTGCGATTCCTTAGTCAATTCTGAACATTTTTTTGTGATGCAAACTAGTCTTATATCTGGCTATATTCATGATTTAAGGAAAAAATAAACGAATACATTGTACTAATTTTAACGATTTTGATAAGTGGAAGCACTAATATGCAGGGTCGCTGTAGTTTGGATCAACAGAATTTCTTTAAAACATGATCAATTCGAAAAGATATATATCGTTCCTATACCTGTCTACAACGATTTTCTAGATATGCATGTTGTAAAAATTTGTAAAATTTCGTATTGGGGCATACTTCACATGACATGTAAACGCTGTATTTTGTTAAACTTTATGGTAGGTAATGCATGACATGAGGGCTGATGGCATGTTTAAACGGTAAGAAAACCCGAAAAAATAAATTTAAAATAATGAGAACTAATTAAATGGCAAAATTAATTAATGTATCTACGTAAGATCAAATTTGTTAAAACAATCACAGCAGCAAATACGTACGTAGTCAAGCGCTACATAGC
>JAUTXW010001282.1:0-30552 GCA_030620095.1 Kuschelorhynchus macadamiae
ATGTGGAAATGATTTATTTAGTTCTGAAACATCTTTATGAAGTTTTCGAGGAAACTGCCCTAAGCTCAGCTACGCCATTCATCAATATCAATATTAACTTTTGTAATATGGGCCACAAAGAAAATACAATAAAAAAAAATCGGTAGATTTCTTACCTCATGAATATTTCCTCTTATTAATAATAGTGAAGTGCGACCAATTTAGTTCAGTACATAGTTATTTAGGACCACATATATACTGTCTTTTCAAACATTTTTATTGGACGCCATTTTATTTCAATATATTGGATGGCCTACAATATTTTACCGCTTTTACCTATGCCACACTTGATTTTGGGAATAATTAAATTTTTTTTAACTTTCACTAAGCCGCCATCTTGTTTCGGCATATTGGATTTTTATCAAAATATTACCGGGTATGACCCTATATGCGAGGCTTAATTTTTATCGAAAATTTGAAGTCAATCTGATGAGTAGCTTTTTTTAAAGCTATGACGCGAACTGACAGACAGACCGACAGACAAACCGACAGGTAGAATGACGGAATTATAGGAAACGTATTTTTTGGCATATAGGGACGCTAAAACGTGAAGATATGTAAAACCTACTGGGATGATTTTTTCAGATTACAACAATTTTATTTAGCCTTCATTTTGTTCATCTTGAATTAATACCACAGTTTTACTAGTTCATCTCTATACTACAATTAGTTATGGCACGTATTTTGAAATCAGTTCATTAAGTAGTTTTTTTTCAGGCTGTATTTCTAAATATTTTTTATTAATCCGCCATTTTGTTCAGCCATATGGAATTCGTATCAAAATTTTACCAGATGATTCCTACATAATACTTGATTTTTGTACAAATTGGATAATTAGTTTTTTAAAGTAATAATCTTTTTAACGTTTCATTAGGCTGCCATCTTATTCCGGCATATTAGATTTTTTATCAAAATATTACCAAGACCTTAATTTTTGAGCCTTAATTTTTGACTAAAATTTGAAGTCAATTTGATGAGTAGTTTTAAGCTATGCTTCGAACTACAGACAGACAAACAGACAGAGGGTCACGGAATTTATAAAACACATTTTTTGCCATCTAGGGACAAATGCCAAGATATGTAAAACCTGAGAGGGCGATTTTTTCAGATTACAAAAATTTTGTTTGGCCGCTATTTTGTTTCGCCATCTTTAATTAATACCACGGTTTTATCTCTATAATACAATTAGTTATAGCACACAATTTGAAATCAATTCTAGATTGGTACCAAAATTTTACTCCCTACGTGATACTTATATACAAAATTTGAGATACATTGTTTAAACACTTTCTTAGTAATAGTTTTTTATCATATCATTGCCCTATTGGATTTTTACCAAAATATTACCAAGGTCAACCCTATATGACCCTAATTTTTGACCAAAATTTGAAGTCAATCGAGTAAGTGGTTTTTTAGCTATGCCGCGAAACAAGGGTGACCGACACACAGACCGAAGGAATCGAGAAAACATGTTCTTCGTCATCTAAGGACTCACAAAAGATCTGAAAAAATCTCCGAGGGTGATTCTTTCACGATTACAATACTTCCCTTTATGACGGAAGTAAAAATTAATGTCCGCTCCGCGAGTGAACGTGTTACAAAAACTTTTAATATTTTAACGAATAATTTAGTCAAATCCAATGTAAAAGAAAACCTAAATTTTATGAATCTAAATGCTATTTATTCTTAAGTTATATACCGAATATAATATTTCTTAGCTTAGACACTTGGAACAACTAAAAATATTCGAGGAATTGCATAAGACGTGTATCTCGATGCTTTGAGAATCCTAGCGCTATTGCTATTATAAATGGTGATAATGGGCTAGTAGTACGTGATACAGGAGTTCTCGATAGCACAGACGTATATATTTGACGTAGGCAAGCCTCAGTTAAATGATTGGGGGCCAGTTTTTCAATGCAGGGTATTTCAAGAATAGAAACTATTGGTGGGAATGTGGTAGTCTCGTAGGAAAAAGACTAAGCACATCTAATTGCAGATAAATTCAAAGCTATCTGTGGTTTTAAATTAGGTATATGATTTAAAATTCCCCAGGGTATCCCTGATAATTTTAAATACTCTTAAAATAAATAAAAATACGACTGAGATTTCATTGACCTTTTAAACCAAAATCAGAGGTCAATTTCCTGCCAAAAGCAACTTGATATATCAGCACAATCGTATGGTCAAAAGAAAACTTTTCAACCAATTGCAAAGGCGAAAAACTACACTTATTTCTTGTAGGAAAACTGGCAAAAATGCCAAGGAAATCATTTTAGTGTGATTTCTTTCAGAAAAAAAAATTTGACGCAGGGTGAGAGTGTTAGTTAACACAGCAAATCATTATTCTTATTAGTAAAATCATCGGATACCGTAATGTCTTAACAAAAATTTATACTATAAACATTAAATATATGGAGGGGATAAATGAACAAATTGCAGTTGCTGTTATTCATTTGATATTTAAATTTTTAATTTTATTTACTTTATTTAATTTAAGGGACTGAAGAGTTATTTCTTTATTTCCAGATCTCCAGAGGGAACCGGAGAAGACCACATAGCCAGATTTCGAAAAAAATGTTGCTTTTGAAATGTGTTTTAGCTTTTAATAAAACAACTGCCTAAAAGAAATTGATATGACTTTTATTTTTGAAATACCTTAAGTCCAAAAAAAAGGACTCAAATAAGTTTAATTTTTATGTTATTTTTAAGTATTTAAAAATATATAAGCAAAGTAGGTGAGAAAATTTAGAATGTAATAATCTCTAGCCCAAAAACATTCTAACATAAAATCAACTATCGGAATGGAGGCATTTCTTTCTTTCATATGTTAGTGCAAAAGATAAAGAACTGCACCCTAGCTCATTTTGAAATAAATTAAAGTAAGTATTTAAAAGGAACAAAAATCTGACTGTGAGCAATGTTAAATTCACTTGTAGGGTATACAATTTATTCTTAAATAAGCAATAAACCAAAATGATGATCTTTTGTTCTGTTTATTTAAAAAATGTCTTGCAAAAATCTTATATCAACTTAATCGAATATTGTTTCTAGTAAACATATGGAACTTCCGTATGTATTTTCCAAAACTGTCTAGAGTAAAGCAATTTGTTCCTGCCCATCATTGTCAATTCTGTGATGTAAAAAGTATTGCAGGTTGGTGATTCTGGTTCACCATTAAAACATGAGGGAAATATAACACGTGACGCATAATCTCAACAGTCAGTTGTCGCCGTAGAGTCGCGGTAGGGCTTCAACAAAAACCGCAGGACGGGCCGACGCAACGTGTTGCAAAGGCACGAAACAATAAAACCATTTTGGGCAACTTTGAAGGGCCTAACAAGTTCGAGGATAGATACTGAAAATGCCTAATGCATTTCAATGATTATTGTCCAATATACATCTGATTCTGCATCTCTTAATTATTTTTTCCCACCTGATTGTAGGACTGTGCGAGGCATGTTAAATATGCATATTTTGACTAAAGAAATGTATATATTGGTGCACTCATTGAAATTTTTCCTTATTATTAGAAAATATTATATAAGATTAAGGCTTTTGTTCAGAGGTTATTCCATAAGTTCGTTCATAAACTTCATTATTTCAATTTAACATTTTCTTTAATAACGTGAACATACGCGTATACTGGGTTGTTTTTTAGTTGTTCTATAAAACTGCACGACTGTTAAAGTACCTACCGGAAGTATGTCCAGGGTGGCAATAAGCGTATGCGATAGTGTTCTCCTAAACGCTTTGGCTAAGGGACCCTTATTTAAAGTACCCCTGGGATTTGGACCCTCGTCCTTTCGTAGGCTGACATATAAGCTTTTGCAATCAAGTCGGCGCTGGAACCGCATAAAAGAATGTGGACCTGAGTATTGGAAATGGCTGAACATTTACCCCATTATTCACTAAGAAGGTTTAAGAGTTAGACCAGATCTAATTGCCATGACAAATGAAATTGTTAGTTCACCAGTTATGTTCTGTTTATGTCATTGTTAATTTGTAACTGTTACATTTAGAAACAATATTTCATTAATCGTTGCATATGTCAAGTTAGACCTGGTCTAAATTTAAACCTCTTTAGTGAACACGGGGTTAAAGTTGCGAAGTCTTGTCAAATTCTGGGAATGCGTTACCTTTATATTACCTAGTTTTCAACCTATTAGGAATTACAGCCTGTCCACAACGAATTGAGTGCAACCATGTATTATTAATAAACGATGTATCGAGTCAGAAGTAATGTCGTACGTGATCATATGTCAAGATGTAATACCGCAGATTCGGTATTACCTGTGGCAAACACGTACGATAGTGCTCTGCGAATTAATCGAGCCGTTCCACCTGTTCTTTTTGTTATAATCATAATATTGGTGAGTCTTTTAATGAAGAACTTACTTAATCTTAGTAGTTTGTAAAATTGTGAGAGCAAGGCTGTCGGCCTATAATTGTTAAAGAATTCTTGATCGGCTCTTTTTAGATATAGGTATTGGCAAATTAAGTTTCCCAGGGGCGGATCTAGAATGATGTTCGAGGGGGGCCACAAAAATTAAATGTGTATAAGGTAGAGAAAATTTTGTTTGGTCGTCGAATTTTATTAAGGTGTTAAAACATGTAAAAAGGTGTACCTATAGATTCCTTTCAGTAGGGGGAGCGAATCATCGTTTTTGATGTAGTGCTTGTATTATATATGATATGATGACCACTGGGTATGTTTCTTTTGCCCCCATCTAAATCCGCCATATTCTAATTCTAGCTATTAACTGACATCATCGTTAAAAGACTCACCAGTAAACTCGACAGGTACTAACCAGTAGGACAGGTGGGTTTCAGGAAAGGTTTTAAAACAATCTGCCAATCAATGTCTACTAATATATAAAAATGAAGAAATATCACTTTCAGTCCACCTGGCATTTAAAGACTACGTGGAGGCAATCGACAGTAGAAATCAAAAGAAGAATCCGGATAGGATGGATGACATTTGGCAGACTCTCATACGCCCCATAAGACAAAAAGATCCCGATAGAGCTCAGAGCCAAAATATTCATCTTCTGTGTGCTTCCCGTCCACACATACGTAAACCTGCATGATCGAGACAGAAATTAATCAATCCGCAGAAAACTAAAGCAATAGATGCAGTAGAACAAGCGACAGGTTTAAAATGGAGAAGGGTAGACCACAATAAAAGACAATAAAACAGCAGACAGAGCCACCAACTTCTAAAATGGCGCCCATATAACGGACGTAGAAAAAGAGGAATACCTCAAATGCGCTGTGGAGACGACCTGAATAGAAAAGCAGTATTAATGTGGAGAAGAAACGCTTTAGACAGAGACAAATGGAAAGAATTAGGAGAGACCTACATCCAGAGTTGGAGCACTGCGTGAAATTAAGTAGCAGAAGAAGAAGAAGAATCGTAGTATGTTGTCGTTATAATAGTTGCTAAATTCCTATACGAATCAATAGAAAATTCTACCTAAAGGTAAAATAAAAATACAAACGCAATAACAATTCAATAATTTTGAACCATTCGAGTTTTTACGAAATATGTGGTTAAAAATTGAATGTAGCCACATATCAATAACTTTATCTACCAATTTTATATCGAGAAGTATTATTGTATAAATATGTGATTAGATGTGGTAGTATGATATTCCTAGTTCAATCTGATTATGACACAAATTGAAACACTGACAGATATTTGATGTTATCTGGGACACTCACTTGTAGATTGTGATTACTGTCCAAATGATACATTAGACTTCTTCAGCATAGATAGGTTAGGATGTTCCGGCAGGTGCCTAAGAGTCTAAAGTCAACTTCTGACGTCTCTACAGAGGTAACATTAGCTAACCTGCCATGACATCCAATCACATTTATGATGTACTTGGTTATCAGTGAATTCAAGCTTGTTGGCTCTCACTCTCAGGGACGAAAACTTGGTGTGGGTCGTGTCATTTCAGAAAACCATGTTTTTCGACCTTTTGGCAGGAATATCTCGGAAACTATTAGAGATAGGACATTGAATTTGATACGTATTTCTAGAGAAGACGTGGATCTAGAGATTTGTTTGCAACATTTTTCATTACCATCTTTCATACCGAAGATATGGTACCGAAAAGTTGACAAAAAAAGTCAACTTCGATGTAACACGGTTGAGGTTGCAATTTTAATTTTTTTCCTGACAAAACTTTCTGGAACGATGGTTCTTCCGGTCTTACAAAACATTATTGTTTTTGGTTGGGTTTCGATTCTGTTTGATAATTTTATGAATTTTTTTCGTTAGAAAAAAAAAAAGGTGTTTTGGGACGCTTATATCTCAAAATAGGTGAGTCCTATTAAAATTTTCCAGTTTTTCATAGGAAATATCTAGGAGAACAAAAACCTGTATTAATCTCTGTTGCAAAAATGGCGAGAAAATAGCAATTTTTTGGAAGACTGAATTTTTTCGAAAAAGTCATAAAAAAATTGATTTTTTTATATAAAAAAAGAAGGCATCAGGTTAGAAAACTAATTAGGGCACCGAAAAGTGCTTAAAAAGCTACACAAAATGGACTATTTAGTAAGGGTCCTGGATTAGATACAGGGGGTGCACTGATGAGGTGAAGTTGGCACCAAAGTTCCCAAGAATGGGTACATTTTTAACATTATCCTGTATTACAATGAAACTAATATATCTAAGGCCGTAGGGTATTTTTTTACGTTTGCGTAGGCCGTGACCAAATTTCGAGGTTATAACTTTAACAGTTAAATTACTGCAATTTTTTAAAGTTGATAATTTAAACTCCAACTTTAACCTGACTTTGCCGCTTAATGCGAATAGTATTATCGAAATTGCGATGGATGGAGTATTTATTTGGCTATAAAAAAGCTCTCTCGATAAGTACCGATTCATATACAACGCGAAATGATAGGTGGCCTTTGCCTAGAATGATGATAAAATTTACAGAGATATTTGAGATGTCAGTTGTGATAGATAACACGGTCAATGGTTTGTTTAAAGTAAATATTTCTCTGATTGTGCATTTACGTGTTAAAGAGATAGACATTTTTGGTAAAACTAATTTTTTTTTTAATAAAAAAGTAGGAGTTTGGTCGGAAAACTGGATACGGCGCCGGAAAGTACTCAAAAAGATACACAAAATGGATGGTTTAGAAAGGGTCTTGGAACATATATAAGGGTTGCAACGGGGTGAAGTTTGCACAAAAAAAAAACTGTTTTCTTCCTTAACTTTTAAACTGCTTATTTTTTTTAAATACGGTTTTCAAAATTCGATGAAACTTCTAGGAAAGTTTTTAACGTCATTTATTTGAATTTTTTTGACATCTGTCAAAAAAAAAACTTTCCCCGTTATTTAATTTTCAAATACGGTAGCTTAGTTTTATTGACATGTCAAAAAAAATATTTTCGCCATAACTTCTGAACTACTTGAAATTTTTAGATACGGGTTTCACAGTTTCTTGTAACTTTTAATGTCGTTATTTATTTTAGAGAAATATTTTTGCAGCAGTCTAAAAAAACGTCTAATATTCATAACTTTTAAATAGATAAACTTTTTGAATGAGATTTTTACAGATAAATGTATAGCATATTTATCCGTAACCGGATGTATCGGACTAGCGGACGATTGTTAATCAAAAATAGCCGTCAAGGTTATGATAATAGTAAAATAGGATCGAAAATAATTGTGGACTAGACACCTAAAGTCACGTATACGACTAATACACGCACCCAGAGTCCACAGGGACAACCTGACATATTACTTGTTTTCTGTGATTCTACCATATTTTATCTTTTTTTGCAGACATGCTTACGATTCATTTTCTTTTTTTTTTCACGAATTTATCCGCATAATAACTTCTCAGTTTTTGGTCGATTCCCTTAGGCTAAGGTTACCTCCGTAGAGACGTCAAATGTTGATCCTAAATGTTACTATTTTCTGGCCGAATTTATAAATGTGTGGCTGACTCCTGTTAACAAATCGATGTTTGTTTCTTATGATTTTTCTCCGAGTTCCTTACATCTTTCAACTTGGTTATACCGCTATGAGAAAAAAGTCTAATAAGACAGAAACACGTGTATATAGTGGCTACCATACTCAGTGGCGTGTCGTATAGGGGGCCAGGGGGGGGCGAATGCCCCCCCCGCCCCTATGCACTTAGCGCCTCTGGCGCCCTTTGAAAAAAAAATAAAAAAACTAAATTTAACGCAAAAACAAACAGTGCCCTACCGTGCCCTTAGCTCTTCAAGAAAAAAAAATGTCGTATATATTATTTCTCACATTTTGTTTTTGTTTTTCAATGTTTACTTTTATTTATTAATTAAAATCTCTAATCTAAGGGCCGGTACTTTTAACTCCGGGTAAAATTATTCGGAGGATTTACCATAGATAATTGATGCAACAATCGATTCCATGGTAAATATTCATCGAATAAATTTACTCAGAATTGAAAGTACCTACTGGCCCTAATGAGGTAGACATATACGTACGAAAGTTTTCATATGGGTTTGAAACTACGCTACCGCTAGACCATTGTCCATAAATACAAACACAATGGCTAAACAACTAGACATAATATAGCGTTGCGCCAGCGCCGCGGCCGCCCAAAAAGAAGACGAAAGCAGTCGCGATAAACATGAATTCGGGGAATCACCGACCGAAATATAATCGATTATATTAATGTTAACCTTTCTTTTTGTGCGTGCCCTTGGCCCTTGGCTTTGCTTGATTTTTATTAGTTTAATAATAAATTAGTGATTTTATTAATAAGTGGTGTTAAGCCTCAAGCGACAATAACAATGAATATCAATAATAAAAAACGTAAAAAGAAATCTGGAGCAGCATACCGAGCAAAACGGCAGAAAAAATTACTCCTGGCTTCGGCGTCTTCCGCAAGTAGTGGCGAAGTTTTAAAAAAATTTCTTGTCTGCAAAGAAAAGCCTGCTGACCAGTCTGCGTAAGTAGTAAAGTAGTTTAAAGCTATAGGGTAATTCACTATAAATTAGGCAATAAAGTAACTCTTTCTCAATTCTTCATACTCGAATTTTAATTTAAATAAAATATGGATATATACAGGGCCTGGGTCAATTAAATTGTGTAGAAAATAATTTTTAAAATATAATATTTATATTTTTCTCGTAGGATTTCTGAAACGCAAGGCGAAGGCCCAGGCCGTATACAAAATATTAATAATCAACGTGATAGAAACATAAATGACTGTACGCCCCCAGGTTGTAGTTATGAGTTGTCTGATACATTATTAAAAAATACGGAAAGTAGTGATGACAGCACCGATAGTAGTATTACCGACAACGGCAACGAGGAGAATATTAAAGTTATTAACAAAAATGAGGAAAACATGGTTGATGGTGAGTACCAACTGAGATTTTTAAAATAATACCTTTTTTAACATTCAACAGTTTTACTATAGTATTTAATTTTCATCCAACTAATTTCAACCCTGTTTTGCTTTTTAGATCTGAAATTAAGCCTAGTTTCCGCTTCCGCACCTACCGAAAAAGCTGATATAGAATTTCCAAGCGATCCGTTTTTATTTAAGGATACAATTTTAAATCCCGAAAAAATTCGAGAAATGATTTCTATAGGCGCTTGTCAGCCAGGTTTAAATGACAATTTTAATTTTCCGATTGATTCACATAATCGGCGGTTTAAGCCAAATTGGTATAAATCAGAGGAAAAGTTGAGGAACTGGCTTATTTATTCTCCAAGGGGTAACTGCCTATTTTGTTTTTCCTGCTGGCTTTTTGCATCTTTAAATTTGACAGTATGGTCGGACCCCAAACAAGGTTTTAAGAACTTTAAAAAAGGTCCGGAAAAAATTAAGCAACACGAGGAAAGTCAGTTGCATCGATCCCTACACAACAAGTTTTTAATAACCAAACTTCGGCTTTATAAGAACTCCACCGTTATTCAAGAACAATTAAATTTTGAAAAAATAGAAATTGAAAGAAATAGAGATGCGTTAAAACGTTTAATTGACATAATATTATTTTTGGCCAAGCAGTGTTTACCTTTAAGGGGTCATGACGAATCCATCACAAGTAAAAACAAGGGCAATTTCTTAGAACTTGTTAACCTTTTTAAGAAATATGATGCATTATTAGCAAATCACTTGGCGAATTCCTCCGTCGTGGCCAAATATACAAGCAATATTATTCAAAACGAGATTCTGGCACATTTATCTGAAGCAGTGATGAAAAAAATCACAGTAGAAATTCAAGAAGCGGTTTTCTTTTCTATTATTGTAGACTCAACGCTCGACTTTAACAAAAAAGAGCAAATGTCCTTATCGTTTCGTTTTGTTAATAAACATGGTGTGCCTGTAGAGAGATTCCTGAAATTTATTAATATTTCTGACGGTTCAGCAGAAACTTATTTTAAAACCATAACTGAAGAAATTAAGAACTTAAACTTAGATATTAAATTGTGCAGAGGCCAGGGATATGACGGAGCCAGTGTAATGTCAGGGCACTTAAACGGTCTTCAAGCTAAAATAAAAAATATTGTCCCTGAGGCTCTATATATACACTGCTGTGCTCATAATTTGAATCTAGTTCTAGTAGACGCTGTAAACGCTGTTACAGAAGTTAAACTATTTTTTGGGGTGTTAGAAAAAACATACGTCTTTATTTCCGAAAGCTTTCCACGAACTAATTTGTTTAGAAATATTCAAGAGCTTCGTTCCAGCGAACTGGAAAGTAAATTAACTTTAAAAAGGCTTTCAGCTACAAGATGGGCTAGTCACAATAGAGCAGTTGATTCTTTTTTTGTAAATATTTCTATAATCGAAGAAACTTGTGAAAAAATTGTTTCGGGTGAAATAAGAAATTCTACTGCTCAACAGACAGCAGAAGCACAAGGTATATTAGTCATGATACAGACCTTCCTTCCTTCCTTCTGGAAAGAAGTGCTGAATAAAATTAACATATTGTCCAATCACTTGCAAAAGGTTAATATCAACTTATGTACAGCTGCTCATATGATTACTGCCATAACTAAAGATCTTAAATCATTAAGAAGTGAAAAATATTTTGAAATTTTTAAAAAAGAGGCTACTATTTTGGCAAATAAATGCAATACGTCAACATCATTTTCCAATAAAAGACAAAGAAGATTAAAAAAATTTCATGATGAAATCCAGAATGATTACCTACATCAAAATTCTGAAGATAATTTCAAGATATCAGTGTTTTATCGTACTTTAGACATTTTAAATGGTACGCTAGAGAATCGGTTTGAAGACTTCCTTAATATATGCCAAAAATTTAATTGTTTATTGGATATGGACGTCAATGATGACAATTTAAAATGTCTTATGGATCTACAGATATTGTACCAAGCGGATGTTAAACCTACTCTAGTTGAGGAATATAAACATTTTTGCAGTTTATTAAAAGAAATTAATGCTGATGACAACAAACTTGCCCCTGATGAATATTTAACATTTTTAATTTCCAATGACCTGGAGTCTTCATATCCATCTTTATGTGCATTACTGAGGATATTTTACACTATAGCCACCAATAGTGCTGGTGCAGAACGATCATTCAGTAGATTGGGAAGAATTAATAATTACCAGAGGTGCACCAGCACACAAGATAGAACCAATTATTTATCACTTCTTAGTATTGAAGCAGACATAGCCCAGGATTTAAATATGGACGAAATAATTGATTCTTTTAAATCGGTTAAAATAAGACGCTTGAATCTTTGAAATAACTGTTTTGTATAATATGTACTAATTTTTTTAATAAACAAATTTACAAAAAAAAATTTTACTTTATTTGATCCTTTATTGATCATTGCGCCGCCCCTAAAGATCATCGCCCCCTCCGCCCTTTTAACCACGACACGCTACTGACCATGCTTCATTTTTTTTGCGGACGTGCCTTGAGCTTGGATGTCACAGCAGGTGGCTAAGGTTAGTGTTAGTGAATCCACGTTTGTTTTCTATTTTTTTCAAGTCTTTTAATTTAGTTATACCGCTATGCTGAAGAAGAAGACAAAAACACGTGTATAGTGGTTTCTATACTTCATATTTTTGGGAACTTTCCCACGTTTCATTTTCCGTTTCATATTATAATTCATACACCTTTTCTTGATAATTTAATACTGTTTATCTTTTAATTTATAGTAAACTACCCGGTATATAAATATAAGTCACTTTTTTATCTAGGAAAAACATATAAAATACAAAAAAAACTAAAATTCCTAATAATACTGCAATTATATCAGTTTCTCCCAGAATCCTGTGTATTTTATTTACAGTTAGGCCGTCTACCTATACATAGATTACTGTTTTTTAATCAACTTTACCTTATTTTATCTAGCAAACAGTGTACACATCTAATCTAGGATTCAAGCCTACAAAATAGTGGTCCTTAGATACTGCTTTTCCACGTGCTTTTCTTCCCTCATCATCGAAAACAACTTCACAATAGGTATTTTTGAAGGTAACAAAGGCTGTCGTTAAGCTTTCCTTTCCCTTTCTATCGTTATGAACTGATGATTTATTGATATTGTAGCTTAACTTTAGCGGTTGCTTTGTTAATAGTAAATCACTTTGCAGCTATCGAGTGGAAGTAATTCTTTAAGGTAAGAGATTTATATTTGTAATAGAGAATCAGATTCACTTGTCTTTAAAATATACCACTGATAAAGGCATTGATTAATTATTTGTTTCCTCGTAAATTCCATATAAACATAAGTATCTTCTGATGTAGGTTTTTACAACGTTGTGTAAGAATTATGTATTGTCAGAAATGGTAAATTGGGATATACCAGATACAAAACGAAGTTAAATATTATAAAATATTCTTGATCAATGTTAGTTATATTTCCATTACCTACAGACCACTTTCTTAACGTAAATATCGACCCAAACTATCATAAAATTTCTGACATGGATTAGAATATTCGGGGTTACACTTCTCAAAGAATTTAAAGGAATTGATAAAAAAATAACACTGGAATGTCAAAAATGAGCATCGACTTTGTTGTTTTAAATTACACAGTTTCATTAAATGGGTCCCCTCGTGTTGATTATAGATATACCTGGTGTGATATCTTCAGGTCTACATAGAATATAAGAGGAAACAAATAATTAAACAATATATACGCCAGTTGTATATTTTAGAGGCAAGCGAATCCCATCCTCTACTATAAATATAAATCTCTGTGGTTCAAACCTTCGCGCAGATATTTTTTAATTTCATTTATAATTTTTAATACCTTAGCTTTGGATAGGTATCATCTACCTATTATAATAAATATTAAATTTCTATTATAAGTTAGGAGTCAGTATATTAAGAAACTGGTGTTGTCGAAATGCATTTTTTGTTAGACCGTTCTTTTTACCAAAACCCATAATTTCAAATTTATTCGAGTTTTTATTATCGGAATGTGTTTTGCTTAGACCTGTTGCTATTTTTTGGTTTTGATGCATGTTTGGACGGGTCTACATAGAATATACGATTATCGGCAATTATAAAGCTACCGGCCGCCAATTCCAAAGTCTAAGTGATCACCACTAGACCACAGGGCTATAGCTACAATCAATCAAATATTCTTACTTTGTGATAACGACACGACTGGCGAGATGAGATGTGGTGATGGTATGTGAGTAAGCGGAGTTTGAGCTGATATCTGCTAGGTTTAGTAAAATTGCCACCTGCCAGGCGAATTAGGAAAATAATATCCATTTATGTATATATATATATATATATATATATATATATATTTATATATATATATATATATATATATATATATATATATATATATATATAAATCTAATGAAACAAAATTTCGGGTATGCGGTCTGTGACTATAAAAACAATCAATATTTTGGAATCCAAATGGGAAAAAATTGAAAGTTTTATCTCCTTATCAAAAAATAACTTTCTTAAATTAATTAACTTTCTATTTGACAACACATTTTTTTGTTTTAATAATCAATTTTACCGGCAGATTTTTGGAACTCCTATGGGATCTCCATTAAGCCCTATTCTGGCCACTATCGTACTTGACTACCTCTTAGACAACATTATACCCACATTACCTTATAAATTTGCGTTCATTTATAAGTACGTTGATGATATATTTATGCGATATATAAAGATTCCATCCAAACTACACTTAATATATTCAATTCTTTCAATAAGCATTTACAGTTCACAATTGAATGTGAAAGTGACCATAGCGTTCCTTTTCTAGATACCAGAGTTATAAGAATGGAAGACAATAAAATAATTTTGGACTGGTATCAAAAACAAACATCTTCAGGTAGATTTATAAATTACTTTTCAAATCACCCTACCAACCAGAAATATAACACGGTTATTGCTATGAAAAACCGAATAACCCATATTTGTCATGAGAGCTTGTTGAAAACCAATTTGAGAAAGTTGTTTGATATTTTTATCAATAATGGGTATCCTAAACATATTCTGAAAAAAATTAATTTATAATTCTAATATGTTTGATGGCCCTACTGAAGAATCTGTCCAACAATTTAAGTATAAAAAACTCCCATTTGTAAATAACTTAGCCCATTCAATTATTGCGATTTTTAAAAACTTCCCACACATTAAAATAGTTAAATATAATTTTCTCAATAACTCCAACTTATTTTCAAAAGTTAAAGATAAAACACCCTTACTATATAACAGCAATGTAGTTTATGAGTTGTCTTGTTTAGGATGCCAAGGATGTTATATTGGGCAAACGTCCCAATGGTTAAAGCAACGTGTTACCCAACACAAGAGCGATTGTCGTTTGGGAAAAAACACTGTGCTGTTGTTGAACATCATCAAAACACTGGACACCATTTTGATTATACCATTGTTAAAATTTTGGAACACCAAAATAATTACAAAAGCAGATTATTCCTTGAAATGTACCACATTAACAAAAGAAAAAACTGTGTCAACTACAAAACTGATACCAAACAATTGAGCAATATATACTGTAATATGTATATTAAAATTAATTTAAATGTGTTTTTAAATGTTTTGTTTCCACACTGTATTATATTGATTTTACTGTTAATACTGACAGAGTTATTTTAATCCTATTGTTGGTTTTTGTAAGGTTTTTTTTTTAATTATACATATTTGTTTTTATTGTATTTGTGAATAAGTTGCAAAGAAAATCATCATTTTAATATTTAGAATAACTGTACCGCTCTGTTCAGGCTTGACGTCAACAAAACGTCCACTATTTTATATATACAATGGACTAACTCTAAGTTTTGTAAGTAATCTTTTATTTAATGTTTTCATTAACAAAAAATTTTAATTGTATTTTTTTAAATTGTATTTTAGCTTTCTCCTGATGAAGTCGATAAAAAATTGACGAAATATAGAGAATTAAAAACCAAAAGAGTGTTTTTATAGTCACAGACCGCATATCCGAAATTTTGTTTCATTAGATTTGTTACAGTACGGTCGATATTATATATATATATATATATATATATATATATATATATATATATATATATATATATATATATATATATATATATATATATATATATATATATATATATATATATATATATATATATATATATATATATATATATATATATATATATATATATATATATATATATATATATATATATATATATATATATATATATATATATATATATATATATATATATATATATATATATATATATATATATATATATATATATATATATATATATATATATATATATATATATATATATATATATATATATATATATATATATATATATATATATATATATATATATATATATATATATATATATATATATATATATATATATATATATATATATATATATATATATATATATATATATATATATATATATATATATATATATATATATATATATATATATATATATATATATATATATATATATATATATATATATATATATATAAATATATATATATATATATATATATATATATATATATATATATATATATATATATACTTTTAAATATATTATATATATTTATATATATATATTCTTGGAATGCGTGTTATATATAAATATATATATATATATAGTATATTTATTCATATTTAATTGAATTTGATATATATAGGTAATATATATATTATATATAAAAATGTTTATTATATTTATATTTTTATAAAACATGTTGCAAAAATAAACAATCTATATTTATATATATTTATATATAAATAAAAATTATCCTACCTTGAGATGTAAATCAAAAGGTCAATAACACCAAATAACATAATAAATATAAAATATATATATATATATATATATATATATATATATATATATATATATATATATATATATATATATATATATATATATATATATATATATATATATATATATATATATATATATATATTTATATATATATATATATATATATATACTTTTATTTCATTTCAAATATTACCGAATATTCCAGTTTCTTGAATAAATATATATTGTAATTAGGTACTTCTTTTCTTGGAATGCGTGTTCATAAAATATATTTTTTAGTTATTTGTCATATTTAATTGAATTTGACGATTCGACAGGTAGTTCCATGTCTTTTTCAAAAATGTTTTTATTTTATTTTTCCTAAAACATGTTGCAAAAATAAACAATCTATGATTTTAGAAAATCAAAAATTATCCTACCTTGAGATGTAAATCAAAAGGTCAATAACACCAAATAACATTTAAGCAAAATAAAATACATATAGCACATTGTCATTTTGTCAAACAAATACATACACAGAACATCTATTGTAGACTAACTGAAATATACAGTGTAGGAATTCATTCTTATCATAATACTTTTTTAGTGGTTACCGGAGAATTTTTATTATTTATTTATTTTAAACCGAGTTGAGAAACTTAGATGATGATACAAAAAAAATTGTTTACTAATTAATATATTTTTTGTCATTAATTGCATTTTTATTTTTCCCCGATTTCCATAGATTCATATAACTCTCTTTTACGTTCACGAGATTCCGTTTTTAAAATTCTTACCTTGGAAAAATTGAAATTATGGTTGGTTTGATTTTCCTGTTTAGTTCCTGTGGTGTAATCTGTGGCCTAGAATGTAACGGAATCAGCGCCATCTTGAAAGAAAAATTTTCATTGCGATATTTCATTTCCTTTTCGCCGGAAGAAAGAAGTGTAGAAACAAAAATTATCGATTTTCAAATTTGTAATACGTGTCCGTAGTTAGTTCCTAAAAATATACAGGAAGTCAAAAAATATATATATATATATATATATATATATATATATATGTATGTATATATATATATATATATATATATATATATATATATATATATATATATATATATATATATATATATATACGTTGCCTGAAAATAGTGGGTTAAAATTAGATTACAAGATCTAACCAAAACCAACTAATTATTTAAGAACACATTTACGATGTAATCACAGAAAAATCTATTGCGTTAGATTTTTCTGTGGTGTAATCTGTGGCCTAGAATGTAACGGAATCAGCGCCATCTTGAAAGAAAAATTTTCATTGCGATATTTCATTTCCTTTTCGCCAGAAGAAAGAAGTGTAGAAACAAAAATTGTAGATTTTCAAATTTGTAATACGTGTCCGTAGTTAGTTCCTAAAAATATACAGGAAGTCAAAATGCCCAAAAATCAGTTTTTTCGTAGTTTTATCTTCAAAAATTGACTTAAACCGATTTTTTTATGAAATTTCGTAGAACTCGATAAAAGCTATTGAAGACATGAGTTTCGTTACTATAACTTTTGTTAAAGTTTCTGCGTTACACGACTATCTGGAGTCAGGTATGAATATGCCAATTTGGGACTTTATCTTTTCGACCACTAGAGTGACACACTAAAAATGTAACCTATAGATCGACAATAGGTTCTGTTATAAAGATGTATCTAAACAAAAGGTTCCGATTAGTCGATTAAAGCATCCCATCCAACAACGACTGAGATCTGATATGTTAAAATATAATCTAGGAAAATTTAAATTGTCCAAAAAAAAAATCCAAGACAACACAAGAAAAATCGATCTCTTGGAATATTCAATTCAAACCTTAACAATATGATGAGGGCCCGAGTATTGAAGAAATCATGGTGGTCAATAGATAAAGATGCCATAATACACGTGAGTTAAAATACAGTAGAAGGTAATTACAATTACAATGATATTTTTAGCATCTCACAAAATAGCTGAGAGTCTAGCAGCCGGTTGCACAAAACTTAATTGCGGTTTAGAATATTTAACCAAATTTTCGGATTTGACAAGCTGCTTATAGAAATCTAGGAACTCGCTGTCAAATTTGACATTCCGTTAAACATTCTAAACTTTAATTGAGCTTTATGCAACCGGCCATTAGGCTATCAAAGACACTTGCTATTTCTAGGTTTCAGATCCTGACAGACTATGCTACGGTACCTAGCTTGTCCTATCACGACAGAAAGAAGGCTCGGAAAACAAGGAAGGTTTTGACTGAACATTTTTTGGAATTATTGGGAAGTTCATTATTTTTCTGTATGACAGGGCTAGTGACAATAATGACGTGACAAAATTACGTTAGTTAAAAAATCCGTTCTACCAAAGCAGCTTATATACAATCTGTAAAAAGTGAACGTGTTAAGGAGGTCATGTATGGGGCCAAACGCCCAGATCGTGAGTTATCTTTACTAACCAACTGGGGATGGACCAAAGTAGCTGGTAAAACCTACGATCCCTACTAGATTGCTTTGTGTCAACATGCTTTGAGCGAATTTTATGTAAGTGTGATGAAGATACAAATGCAAAAAGTTTGTGAGGATGTTGGGGAGATTGTTAAAAATATTTATTTTATAGTTTTTAATTTAATCTAAATTTATTTATCAAGTCTTTACATTTCAATGTTCTTAGAATTGTTGCCCTTGTCTTCTCTGTTGAAAAAACCATCTTTAAGTTTTAATAATTATGGGGCATGAGGTTTACAAATGAATAGTATGGATTTGCCAATTTAAAATATTTCGTTTTTTTTATGTTAACTGTAAATCCAAAAATGTATGTCGTAAACCCTCTTTGTTCTGTCGCTATCTAATGTTTAGTTTTAGTTTTAGTTCTTAAGATTTGTTTCTGCATTGACTATTTTTATAAAATTGTATTATCACACATAATTAATAAATACATAAAATGAATAACATTTTATTTATTTATTTATTTTAGGCATTAAAATTTTAATTTTGAGTCAAAATACCGCTCGCGAACGGAATATATTTATAAGAATATGTTAAAATCGAAGATCAATAAAATTAAACAATAATTTTATAATCCGCTATTTTGTTTTTACGAAATTCCCATAGTAAAAATGTTACTTTCAGTAATACTTACAATTCAGCATCTAAGAATTCAAAAAAAAAAAAAACGAAAAACAGTTTATTGATACCAACAAATAGAAAAACTAGTAAAATTCATCGTTCTATATTTCATGCTTTTATACATAAATAAACATTTATGTTACGTTGCTGCTCAACCATTTAACATTTTAAAAGAGTCATAATAAATATCTGCAAATTGCTTCTATCATAAATGTGATATGCAGATTTTAAAAGCAAGAGAAAAACTGTCCTTACATTTAAAAATATTCACTAAATTTAGTTAAATTGCAATTTTTCTTTTATTTTTACCTGACATTAAATACATATTACCGAATATTCCAGTTTCAGATAAACTGCCAGGGGTTTTAGGAGCTCATTTCCACTGGTATCGCCGCTATTCCACTAAACGATATTTACCCTTCTACCCTATTGTGGGATAATTATCTAGTACGTTTCGGAGGTGAAATAAACCTCCCCAGGTGATTCCCAACGCTATAAGCCCTGGCGGGTTTAATTTACCTGTGTAATGAGCTGAATGCAGATTTAGCCGCCGTCGACAGAGAATCCAACAAGAGACGCGCTGAAGAATGATTCAGGCCGCCAGGTGGACCTTTTAATTTAATTGTGTTCAACCATTATAAAGTCTAATTCGATGGAAAAGTTACCTCGAGATTGTGATTGTAGAATTTAACTTTTATTTAAATTCCTTTGATTTGAAAGCCTAAATTGTATAATTCTAGTGGTTCGAACGGAGAGGCTTTCCTATTGGTTTTGTTTAGAAAGGTTAATTATAATATTATGCATAGTTTACTATAATTAAATACAGGGTATCTGAAACGATACTAAACGCCTTTAACGTGGTTATTAAAACAGTCATTGAAACGTTTTTACATTAGATATTTCCACAAACCTGTGTGGGCTGCTTCAGATAATCAATTCTATTATATTACAATTTTTAATTAATTACATAATTAAACTCTTTTATTAATGCGTTCTTTTTCGTAAAAATATTGCACAATACTTAGCCATCCTCAGTAGTATATAAAATTCATTTAAATTCAACAAGAAACCCAATTTAAAGACCGCATTAACGCATACATTTACTGCCATCCCATAATCTTAAAAACTAGTAAAAAATCATATGCGATTTTCTTACGTTTCTTTTTTTAAATTGCAAAAATTGAATTTAAGCATATAGAGGACAGTGAAAAGAAATTAACATGTTTTTCAGGGCAATAAAGTGCGATATAGGGTGTCATTTAAGTACGTGGCCAAACTTCAAGGGGAGATTCTTTGAGTGATTTTAAGACAAAAAGTTTATAAGAACACGTGTCTGGAAATACTTCGTTTTCAAGATACAGGGTGTTAAACTTAAAAAAAATCGGTTTTTCGCAAATTCTTAGTAACCTTCTAACTGATTTTAATGAAATCTGGCAGTGTTATTTATATTAGTAAGAGGCTACTTTGACCCAGACTAGATTAAAATTATTAAGTTCAGCGGCATCCCAGGAGGCACTTTAACCAATATTTTTGACAAAAAAGCGCCACTGACTTTTTTAATTTTTTTGTGTTTTTTTTTTGATATCTGGGTTCATAATCAAAAAAAAAAATAAAAGTGACATTATTGCATGTCCCTGCAACAACATAAAAAATTAAAACTATTAATCTATAAACTATCAAAAACAGCGGTAGTCAGGTAGTTATTTTGCCTATATCAATAGTCTATTCTTGTCTTAAAAATTGTTATAAAATTAAAGCTAGCTTAAAAAATTGTGTTTTATTACTTACTTGTTAACTTTTTTTTATGTTCATGGATATGCAATAGTGATTTTTTTTCCGAAAACAAAGCAAGATACTAAAAAAATCAAGAGACAAAAAAGTTGTATTTTTAGGTGCCTAAGGCGAAAAAATTACAGAATTTCTAAAAAAGTCACTAACGCACATTTTTTGTCAAAAACATTGCTTAAGGTACCCCTCGGGACGCCACTGGACTTAGGGTTAGATTAGCCGCTTACTACCATAAATTTCACTGCCAATTTTTAACAAAAGCGGATGAAGGATTATTAAGATTTTTACGAACAAAAAAACGATTTTTTTAAAGAAAAGTTTGGCACCCTGTTTCATAAAAAGGAGTCATTACCGGACTTACGTTCATATGAAATATTCTTATTAGAACCACTCAAAAAATTAACATCTTAAAGTTTTTTGTTTAGATTAAGAGTTTTCGATAAAGCAAATAAACAAAATGTGTAACGTTTTTTACTACTGCAATGTTGTGGATGTAACAAAAAAGTAAGAAGGCCATGGACGGAAAAACAATTGTTCAAACAAATTGGACTTTAACATAACTAACCAGTTTAAGCAGTGCGTACATAATCATTTGGTGGTAATATTAGATAATGGTTCAATTTACAAACACAGAAATGCATTTTGTTTATGGAATGGCCCGAAGCAATTCCAGAGTGACTAGACGAATTTATCAACAGAGATACCCTCATCGTCTTGTGCCAAACAGACAAACATTTGTAAGAATACATGAGATGTTCTGCGAATCAGGCATCTTTCAAAGGTTGACTGCTGTTATTGGTAGACCTGCAATAGTAAGAACAGTGGAAGTGGAGGAAGAAGTTTTACATGAAATCATTGGACCTCATTTTTCACCCGCGAGATTAAATGGTTAAGATTATCGTCACTTTTTGGAATTTGTGTTACGTGAATTATTACAAAATGTCCCACTGGCAGAAAGAAAGGCAATGTGGTTCACGCATGATGGGGCACCACCGCATTTTTGTATATTAGCCCGTCAATTTCTGGGTGCAACTTAGGGAGAAAACTGGATCGGTCGTGCGGGTCCACAATCGTGGCCACCCAGGTCACCGGATTTAAATCCGTTAGATTTTTTTCTTCGAGGGCATTTTAAAGTCCCTCGTTTATAAAACTCCAGTCAACACTGAAGAAGAATTAATCCATCGAATAAGTAACTCTTGTAATCAGATAAGACATACGCATTCGTGTTGCCTATTGTTAAATGTCTCTTTAGTTAAAAAAAAATGTGTAATATTTGTTTAAGTGTGATTTTAATGAAGCGTTTTTCTTGTTTGATCTTTTTTAATTTCCGACGGTACCCCTATTTATGCTACTGGCAAAAGGAGACAATACATTGTTAGCTTAAATTTATTGAAATTTAGCTAGGAAAGTATACGATCCTTGTTGGAACCATTTACTTTTTATTGTTTTCATACAAGAAAGCAATGACTTCTAATAAAGTGGCTGTCATTTTTTTCCCCAAAAACGAAGCAATATACGAAAATAACTAAAGAGATAAAATAGTTGTATTTTCAGTTGCTGAATACGAAAAAAATCTAAAAAAAATTTTAAAAAAAGTCAGTGGCGCACATTTTTTTTGTCAAACATATTGATTGGTGCTTCCTGGGACGCCACTGGACATAATAATTTTAATCTAGCTAGGGTCAAAGAAGCCTCTTACTAATATAAATAATACTGCCAAATGTCAATAAAATCAGCTAAAGGATAAGTAAGATTTTTTGAAGCATTTCCGGATATGTGTTCTTATAAACTTTTTGTCTTAAAATCACTCAGAGAATCTTTCCTTGAAGTGTGGCTACGTACTTTAATAACACCCTGTATATATATATATATATATATATATATATATATATATATATATATATATATATATATATATATATATATATATATATATATATATATATATATATATATATATATATATATATATATATATATATATATGTATGTATATATATATATATATATATATATATATATATATATATATATATATATATATATATATATATATGTATATATATATATATATATATATATATATATATATATATATATATATATATATATATATATATATATATATGTTTTGGACATTAAAAACTCATATCGAAACCTCATACTTATAATAGGCGAACCAAACTACGAAATTAATTAATTCTGCATAACCCCGAAGACTGATAGTTGCGCTGATATCAACTAAGCGAGCTAAAAACTTGAGCAAGCCGGTCTTGGGACCGCTCGCAAGTCATTGATGTCATTCAATTGTGAAAATTACATGTTAAATGTCCTCACTCTACACACGGATACGTATATTCGTCGTCATATCTAGTAAATCTATGTTGATCTCGTTTTGTAGGTAAAACAAATGCATGTTCCAAATAAAACTATTAAAACAGTAAAATAGATCATTATTCACTGCTAACATTTTAACGAAAAAAAAAATCAGTTTCAGTGTCTTGAAAAAATGTTTAACACAAATATCACATAATGTTTTTTCTACAAAAGGCAATAAAAAGCAATAACACAGTTTACAAATTAAATTTTTAGCATGTTTAATAATATAAGCAGATCGTTTTAACCGCGTTTCTGTGAAATATACTAAAATTGTATTCCTGGCATATTTAGCGGAGAAAGCAAATGTAGATCTGTGGAAGGAATTCATTTTTCAAGTTGTTTAAATTGTACCATTAATATTAAGGTTAATAAATAAAACAAATCTTTTTTGACGTTTTTTTACACTAATGCCTTAAAGAAACATTTTTAAGGCTAGTAGTAGTTGCTAAAAATTGCATTTTTAAGACGTTTGTAGAAAAAGTGTATCAACTCATTATTTCTAATGTTGAAGTAAATGGTAAGTAAATTTTTTCCAAATGTTAATACATATATTGTTTATATATTGTATATATATATATATATATATATATATATATATATATATATAAATGCCACTGAACAAAGGGCCCTAATAAACCTTCGAAAAAATAAAGACATCACAATCCTTCCAGCAGATAAAGGAAACGTAACTGTGGTTATGAATACTCAAGATTACGCACAAAAAATGATGGATATCCTACAAGACAATTGTTATAGGCCTGTTCCAAGGGACCCGACAACGTACCTAGAAAAAACAACTAAAAATAAAATAAAAAGTTCACCAATAAACCCCAAAAAATCATACCACGGGAAAAGTCGAGCAGATGTCCTAAACTCTATGGTTTACCAAAAATACACAAACCAGGAGCGCCTATCAGACCTATTGTTAGTGCTGTTAATTCGCCGCTACAAAAACTGGAGAAATACCTTTCTGAAATTATGCAACCAACTGTAGAAAAAGCTGATTCATTCGTAAAAAACTTGGAGCATTTCACTCGAATTATACGAGACATCGTCCTTGAAAAAAAACGATATCATAGCAAGCCTAGATGTCAAATCGTTATATCCCAGTATTCCCATCGACGAAGCATTGGACAAAATTGCTATGAACGAGGATTTCTAGGCACATATAATAGAACTCTCGGAGCATTGCCTCAAAAATACTTATTTTTCTTTCAACGGGCAAATGTATAAACAAATGGATGGTGCTCCAATGGGGTCCTCGCTATCACCAGTAGTCGCGAATTTATTTATGATATACTTCGAGAAAGAAGCTCTTGAGAAAGAAAGTTTAAAACCCAAATTATGGATTCGTTATGTGGATGACATATTTATTATATGGCAACCTGGTCATGCAGAGCTCGAAAAATTTCTGACTCACGTAAATTCAAACCACCCCAGAATACAATTTACTCTAGAGTTAGAGGAAAACAACAAACTACCATTTTTAGATGTTTTGGTCACAAAACTGCATAACGGACATTTCGAATACACCGTACGTAGAAAACCAACACATACAGACAGATATTTAAATGTAAAATTACATCATCACCCAGCACAAATTCAAGCTGTGGCAAATACTCTAATATCTAGATCCGTGCGACTAACTGAAACACAGACGAGACAAAACGAACTTAAGGGAATATCTAGTGCTTTAAAGAAAAATGGCTACACAAATCGCACCATAGAGAAAGCTATTAATGCACAGGTTTCCCGAACAACGAACAACAAAAAATATGAACATACATACAACATACAAACAATACACAAGCCACAAACAACTATAGGTAAACTACTCGGAAACCCAAAAGATAAAATCAAACTGGAAAACCACGGAGTGTACAGTATTTCGTGCCAGGACTGTAAAAAGTTGTACGTAGGGCAAACTAACAGGCGAATATCAGCAAGAGTGGAAGAGCATAAACTCAGCATCAGAAATAAACAAACAACCTCAGCTTTATTCCTACATCATCAGGAAACCGGCCATAAAATAAATTTCGATGGGTGTAGGGAGATTGCCAATATAGAACATTATAAGACCAGAATAATCCGAGAAGCCATAGAAATTGAAAAACAGGGTGATTTGAATAAAAGGGACGAATCAAAAAAACTACCAACAGTATGGAAGACAATAATCGACAAATCTAAAATCGCAAAAACGCAAGCGCAATTAGCGCAACAACAACAGCACCATCCGGAAAATATAAATAACGACCAACGCCTGCGCAGATATAACCTTCGGCCCAGAGTGGGGGTATAAAAGGAAGCGTCGCAGTCACCAACACTTCAGTCTCTATTCGGACGCGAGAAAGAAAGCTTCGAAAACGCCAAATGTGATTTTGGCGAAACAAAAAGCAAAACTGTTCTTTTCAGAACGACAGTAGTGAACGGATGTACACCCGGAATGAAAACACGTTATATATATTATATATATATATATATATATATATATATATATATATATATATATATATATATATATATATATGTGTGTTTTCATTCCGGGTGTACATCCGTTCATCAGTCTCGTTCTGAAGAACAATTTTGCTGACGTTTCGCCAAAATCGCATTTGGCATTTTAGAAGCTTTCTGCTTCGCGTCTGATTGAAGACTGAAAGTGTTAGTGACAGCGTAGCTTCCTTTTATACTCACACCCACGGCCGAATGTTATATCTAAACGGTCGTGCGTTATTGTTTATATTTTCGGGACGGGTTTGTTGGACTAAAGCCGCTTGATTTTCTGTAGTTTTCCGTTTATATATGATTGATTTCCATACTGCTGGTAGGTAACTTTAATGATTCGTCCCTTTTATTTAAATCACCTTGTTTTTCTATTCCTATGGCTTCTCGGATTATTTTGGTCCCATAGCGCTCTATATTGATAATCTCCCTACACCCTTCGAAGTGGTTTTCCAATTTTATTTTATTTTTTGGACTTCCAAGTACTTTACCTATGGTTGTATGTAGCTTATTTGTTTGTATATTGTGTTTTCTAAGAATTCTGCCAATAAGATCTGTGGTACCTTATACATATGGTAGGACTACTTGTTGTCTTCCGGGTTCACAGTCTTTGCTAATTGTTCGGGAACCCTGTTTATTAATGGCTTTATCTATGGCATGCTTTGTGTAACCTTTTTTCTTTAAAGCACTAGATATTATATTAAGTTCATCATGTCTCCTTTGTGTATTAGTTAATCGCACGGAACAAGATATTAGGGTATTGGCCACGGCTTGAATTTGTGCTGGATGGTGGTGTGATCCAGCATTCAAATATCTATCAGTATATGTTGGTTTTCTATACACCGTATATTCAATGTGTCCATTGTCCCGTTTTGTAAGCAGAACGTCTAAAAATGGGAGTTTGTTGTTTTGAATTTACGTGAGTTAGAAAGTTGTTAAGTTCTGCATTACCGTGTTATCATATGATAAATATGTCATCCATCTAATGGAGCTAAATTTTGAGCTTCAGATTTGTTTTCTCAAGAGCTTATTTCTCGACGAAGCTAAAAATAATCGCAAGATAATTTAAAAATGTATTAGAATTGGAGGCGGCTTATTAGAAAAATGATTCGGTAATTTTTGTATTTAGTAATTGTATTTAATTTCCTATTCAGTTTTCTATCGAAAATTAAAACAACTCGAGCCGTACCTGGTCTGACCCGTAATTACCCATATTTTGTAAAAAGGATAAAATGGTAGTTTAAAATTAGATTTTAAATAACTTTTTCTTATGAATTTATTGATACCTCTACCTTGAAGCAAAATATAATTCCCTTGTAAAAAGGTCCGCCTATTGGCGGCTTAGCTAAAAAAATACTTACCCGTATGTCTTCAAATTTTGGTCAAAAATTAGGGGTCATATGGGGTTGATCTGGTAACATTTTGGTAAAAATTCAATATGGCAAAACAATATTGCGGCCTAGTGAAATGTTAAAAAAAATATTACTAAAATACTACTTATCCAATTCATCTCAAATTTTGCATAATCATCAAGTATTATGTAGGAATCAACTGGTAAAATTTTGGTACCAATCCGGAACAAAATGGAGGCTTAATAAAATATTCAAATTATCAATCTGAAAAGAACTGCTTAATGGATTGATTTCAAATTATGTGCCATAACTCATCGCGATATAAGGTATAGAGATAAACTACTAAAATTGTGGTACTAATTGAAGATGGCGGCCAAATAAAATGTTTTTAATCGTGAAAAGAAATCACCCTTTCAGGTTTTACATACCTTCACGTTTTAACGTCCCTAGATGCCAAAAAATATGTTTTATCAATTCCGTCGATCCGTCTGTCAGTTCTCTACAAACTACTTATCTTCAATTAACTTAAAACAAAAATTAAGGGTCAATTGGGGATGAACTGTAAAATTTTGGTAAAAATCCAATATGCCGGAACAAGATGGTGGCGTAGTGAAATTATTTATAAAAAACTAATTATCTACTTTACCTCAAATTTTGCACAAAAATCAAGTGAAACATAGGAACGAACTGGTGACATTTTGATGTGGATATTAGATAGCAAAACAAAACGCACGCTTAATAAAATATTTAAAAAATCAGTTTGAAGAAGCTACTACTAAACTGGTAAGGTTGTCGTACGAATTCAAGATGGCGGAGCAATATGGAGGCCAAATAATTTGTTTAAAAAATTAATCTAAAAAACTTAGTCAATTGACCTTAAATGTTGTAGAAAAATTAAATATGCTATAGAGATAAACTGGAACGAATTCAACATGACGTAACAAAATGACGGTGTCAGTTAGTTTAAAAACTACTTATTTAATTTATTTTATATTATGCTTCAAAATCAATTATGGAGTAGGTAGATTCGGGTAAAATATTACTTGGAACAAATTGGCTTCCAATAAAAATGTTTGGAAAGACAATATATGTGTTACTAAATAACTGTGTGCTGAATTAACTTGGGTTACACTTCACTATTCCTAATAAAATTCATAAGGAACGAAGTTCCGGGTAAAGGAAATTTATCGACTTTTAAATCTATTTTAATATATTTGATTGGATTACTTCGGGTTTTAATTTTACCATAAAATAAATGTCTACTATTATATCATCTTCTTACAGAATAGGATGATGCTGAAAATTATTCACATGTTTTTATATCTATACTGCAACCCGATAAATAATTTCGACAATTTTAAATAGTAGTGGACATCGATAACATATATAATGGCCTTGCAGCTTCATTTTCAAAATTAAATCTGACATTGACTTTTTTGTCTATTTCTAATTTAACCCAGATTAGATAAGAGAAATTTCTTGGTGTTATCGCAAATAAATCTATAAAATTTAGCTTTGCCAATTTTTCTTTCCGAAGACCGCAGCACGGCGCCGCAAATAATGGAGCTCTCTGATGGTAACCAAAGAACTAAGTAATATATGTTTGCTAAGAATTATTGTATACGTACCGCGTAATTTATAACGCTTTAACCAACGATAAATTAGAGATTTTCATTCTTGAGAGTTTTACAGCTTCAATTTACGTATTTGTGGCGGAGTCTCCTCGGTTCCACTTTTTACCGTGCTTGTGCGGTGCACTTCCTTCTTCCTTGCTTTTCTAATTTGTTTTCTTTTTGTCCGGACCGCCGTAATCTTACTTTGAAATTAGAAAATTGGGAACAGATCCAACTAAATGAATTTTATTATATACTTGGTGGCAAAAGAAGAAGATATATTTCAAGAAAATAGGAGTTTATATTTCGCAGCTAGCGGGGTGTATTTCACGTTTCGAGTCCCGGTCTGTGAGGAGAATATTTCAGCCTAAAATAGAAGTCAGAGAGCAAATGAAAAAAGTCAATATTTCCGACTGAAATGACTATGGTTCTAAAATCTGGATCAGCAATAGCTAGCTAATAAATGGAGAGATATTTATTTATATTACTAGTGCCGTATTCAGAGGGTGCCCAGAGAGAATTTTCCTCCCCGTTTCATCTGCATCGATAATACACCCAAAAAAAACCAGTGGCGGCTATTCAGGTGAAGTAGGTAAAGTGCTACTGCATCAGGAAAAATAAACAAGCAATCATCGAACTATATTTATTATATATATCTTAAAATTTAAGTTTTTACATTCATTTATTTACCTAATTGGCAAAAAATAAACTGTACATCTCGAATAAATATTTTACTTGACCGTTCGCGGCATGTCTTTTTAAAACTTTCAATTGAACTTTATTATAGCAACTATAACAGTGGCGCAAACCGCTTCAACATTGCTGGAGGTGCTATGTTTAGTTTACGATTTTCCTACTAAGTTGCCATGACAACGCGTACGTGATGACCTCGACCGCATGGAAGATTAATGTTAACTAGCGCCATACAACGCTCTCGGTGAATTGCTAACGCAGTACACTACACCCACGTGTCGTTCAGTTTGGGATTGTGTTTTACTTTTATTTTCGCGGATTTCGCTGCAACCGGTTAGTTCCTTTGCAGTTTACTTGACTGTTTTGTGTTGTGTTACAACTTTATTTGGTGTCGGGTTTATTAATTTACATTATTGATGAATCCGATCACGGATGTGGTTTGCATTTTATTGGAAACTCCATTTAATCGATGGAAGGAACAAGATCAGAGTTTTAATCGTCATCCTGGTTTTCGGCGTACAAATGGTTATGTAGTAGTCAAATACAAATATTGTTTTGCTGGCCTTTTTTACTAGTTTCCAATAAACATTCAGTGTGGAATAAGGAAGGATTTGCAGGTATGTTAAATATATGAAGGTATTTACATAAACATGAAGACCCGGCGGAGCATTTAAAATGCGAATTAATGCTAAAAACATTTGTAAAAAATCAAAGCCCTGTAGCTGACACTTTAAAAGAAAATGCTAAACTATATAAAATACATTTTAACGAAAATGTCCGATT
>JAUTXW010001283.1:0-30086 GCA_030620095.1 Kuschelorhynchus macadamiae
TTTTTATGTTTACTGGATAAATTACGTATTGCTAAATTTCTTCAATCCTATTTGTATTGAATTCTTCAACAAGTATACTTAAACTTCACTGGCAACATCGCGCCAAATATTGTTGCGTGCGTGCTAATATTACAACTAAATAGCGACATGATCAATTGATGTGGTGGCGAATTAATAAAATTGTCTTATTAAATTATAATTGATCATTAATTACGTTAAGGTCTTGAGGGAGAGTTTAATAAATTTCTCGTGCCTACATCGTGGGGGGGGATAAACGGCATTCTTACGTAATATTTTACTGCGAGTCGAAATTCCAGTGGGAGTGCGCTTAAACGCAGCTTTAAAGACCTCATAGTTGGACATCTCCTTTGATCTTTACCGCATATGCCGCTGGGCGTTGTAGGTATTGATAAAATTATTTATTATTAAAAACGCACAAATTAGGTACTTATTGTTTAAAAATGTGCAGGTCGATGCATCCTCTAATCGATGGGGAAGACGTCGTGTGCTTAGATGAAGTGGAAGAAAGCCAGTTGCCACGATGTTTTGGGAAAGGTCATGACAAAAAAGAGTACTAAAAGTACTATTTTTTCAGTAAAATGTACTGAAAATCAAAATTCAATAACGAAATATTGAAATAAGTATTAAGTTAGTGTTAACTTTTTTGGCGCCGATCACGAATTCGAAGTCATATTTTTTTCGGCGGATTCGATTTCAAGTTATCAAACTCAAAATTTAGTTCTCAAGTTTATGTCCTTTTTTAAAAATATTTAATAATGATTATATTAAATAGGTAGAAATACAATACTTAAATCAACAAATTCCTTAGTTTATCATGTTAATCTTGTATTCGAACAGTTTTTTATCGCTGGTTAGAGCACCAGGTATACAATATAATGTTTAATCACTTAACCGTTGTTTGAAGAAGTTAATAACGGTTTAACAAACCCGTTTCTAACTAGAAATTAAATAAAAAACAGGCTTTGAAAAAACATTGCAATAAACGAAAAATTATCTATCATTTGGACAGTGCAATTTAATCAGTGTCAGAATAGTTCTAAATTTATTTTCGTTCCTACATGCATCATGGGCATGTGAACCTCTGGACAACTACATTATTCGTTTAAAATGCGAATTTCAAGAGGAGGGCAAGCAAGGTTATTAAAATGCAGTTTTGGGCATAAATATTTAATTTACTTATATGAAACAGAAACTGGAACCGGTACAAAATTAAAAATCATGGTTCTTAAGATAGACCGTGTTAATCTGGAACTACTATCCGACGTTTCGATTTCAGATGCAAAAGCACCTTTAGGGATCTGCACAACTATATTTGGGCACTAAATGAGCTCGAAGAGTACAGATAAGGACAGTAACAATAGCCGCACGTGGTTATTGTTACTGCCCGCGCATTCCACTTTCTGTACAGATAATTTTTGAAATTTATGTTTTTTAACATTTGAAGTGGTCAGCTCGGTAACGGTACGTCGGGAGAAATATGTCTTTATATAGAGGATCGTGGTTTTTCTTTTAAAAGGTGGAAACGCAAAATGTCTTTTAAATTTTGTATATACATTTTTTTCGACTGTACAAGGTTATTCTCAAGGTGTGTGAAAAAGCTCTTTAAAATTGAACATATTTTTTTATTTTCAAAAACTACTAATATTTTTTAAAAAATAATAAGACCCAAAAATTGTATTACTATACAGGGTGTCCACGAACAACCCCTACAAAATGAGAGGGGTCATTCTACATAAAAAAAGTAAAACATTTTCATATTAACCTTATTTTTTATTAAATATCTGTTGCAAATAATAAAATTTTCTCACGAAATTGGGCATTCGAGGTATTTTTTGGGTGAGGAATCATAATTTGGTATTAGAATTCATGTGACACTTAGAAGGCGCTACGTACGCTACTATTATTTATGTAAATTTGCCCCTAACTTTTTTGGCGATGCACTTCTGGGTTTTTTTACGAATATATATTATAGTCGTACCTTTTCTAAGCAAAAAAGCTATACTTACTCAACAACGCTAGAGGTAACGTTTCTCGAACAATTTGTAAGTTTATGCGTCGATGCAAGGAAAACAAATTTTTTAATAATAATCAACTAAGGTGTATTTATTTCAAGACAATACAAAATTAAAGGTAAGCATGGATTATTCTAAACTATAATAAATGCTCCACGTGATGACCGTTAGTTTGAAGAGATAATGTAATTCTTTTTTAGAGAACGTAGTATACTTTTTTTGCTTAGGAAAGTGTAAGCATTTATTCATAAAAAAAGGTATACTTACTCAAGAATGCTAGGTAACCGTTCTTAACAATAATAAACGCAAGTGTGTCATTTTTGACAAAACTGTTATGTCATATTAATAATTTGATTTAGTTGAAAGTAAGATTTTAATTTACATTTTTTTTAAATGGTTTTGTTTAGTACTGAAAAATATGCAGATATGCATTTAATCTACGGGGAAATTCAATGTAACGCTCGAGTGGCACAACGTAGATATGTTAAAAAGTTTCCGAATAGAATCCATCCCACTGATACAACCTTTACGGCATTTTACCAGAGGTTGAGGGAAACCGGATCGGTGTCTCCAAAAAAAAAAAAATGAAACGGGTGAGCATCCCTTTGTAGTTGAGGAATTCGAAGAAGCTATTCTGATGGATCTAGAACACCCATGTCAAACTCAAAGTCACTGGTGGGCCAAAAGCATGAAGACCATCCACTAGGTGTGCCGCAAAAGCTTATCTTAAAGAAGACAAACTACTGAAAATCTTGAGAAAAAGTACTATTATAGGAAAAGTCTGTTTATTAAATTTCCAATAAAAAGGACATTACAAAAAACTACAAACATTAAATTCTTTTGCCAGATATTTGACATCTTTTGACTCTGATTAAGTTGTCTATTTGTGGCGCGAATTTATCGGCGGAAATAACTTTTAAAACTGTGTCCAAGTGTGCGTCCGTCAATCGGGATCTTTGTTGCGAGATTTGTTTCCTTTCATCAAAGAAAATAGTTGTTCACACTTATAGGTACTTCCAAATATTGATTTTGTGATTGATTGAACAAGGATTTTACAGCCAAATTTTCTCATTTCTTGGTATTGAACAGGCAAGTACTTATAAAATTCGAATGCACCAACACTGTCAAATTTTTGTTTTAAATGGGTCTAACACTGAATCTCAATTACTTCCACTTGCAAGTGAGGGGGAACTTTATCAATATCGATAGTGAAAAG
This sequence comes from Kuschelorhynchus macadamiae, assembly GCA_030620095.1. Classification (NCBI taxonomy): domain Eukaryota; kingdom Metazoa; phylum Arthropoda; class Insecta; order Coleoptera; family Curculionidae; genus Kuschelorhynchus; species Kuschelorhynchus macadamiae. The sequence goes on from JAUTXW010001283.1 coordinate 3,250, forward strand.
ACCAGTAAATAGAGAAAAATTGTTTTCTTGGGTCTTAAAATCCTGAAAACACTTCTCAAATTCTGACATATTGGCCCCAGAAAGCTCTCATTTTCTCTGAATATATTTTGTATGCTATTGGGACACTTGTGCTTTCCTGATATGCCTTACAAGTCAGAAAATGTGACAGATTATCCTCTGCTAACTGTTTTTCCCACAACATCATCTTACACTTAAAAGCTTTCACATGATCATGTATATTTGTAATAACTTGACGTGGTCCTGACATCTTCTCCTTTTGTTTCCATGAAAACCCGTATTTCTTCTATGAGTTTCCAAAACCTGTCGAGTACCACAGAACACGAAAGCCATCGCACCTCTGCATAATATGGTAAACCAGTGTACTCACTTTCTAAATCACGTAAAAATGCAGAAAACTGTCGCTGATTAAGGCCTCGTGACCTTATGAAGTTTATAATTTTTTTCACTGACTTTAAAACACTTTCCAACTTGATTACTTTTGAGCATAAAACTTCTTGGTGGATTATACAATGAATATGATGAAAATCTGGTTTGTCACTGCTTGTTTCTCTGATCTTTGTCTGAAATATTTTAACGAAGCCATTTTTTACTCCAGTCATTGAAGGAGCTCCGTCTGTTGCAACGGAACACAGTTTTGACAAATCTAAATTGTACTTTTGTAGAAGTCTATAAACAGCATTGAAAATATCCTTCCAGTTATTGTATCATGCAAGGGTACTAATTCCAGTAATCCTTCATACACATTGATATCTGTATCAACCGCACGAAGAAAAACAGCGAGTTGCGCCACACCACACACATCCGTACTTTCGTCACAGGCAATAGAAAATGCAATGAAAGAGTCTGATTTTGTTTTTATCTGATCACTTATATTGGCAGCCAACTCAGTAACTCTTTCAGCGACAGTATTCCGGGGCAAGTATGTATTTTGAAATGCCTTCACGCTCCCGGGACTTACAATTTTCGCGGCCTTTACAAGGCACTCTTTTATAAATTCACCTTCAACAAATGGTTTTAAGTGTTTCGCGATTAACTGTGACAGTACGTACCTCGCTTGAAGGACAGATTCATTTTCTTGCTTTGGACGTGTAAACATAAGCTGCTGATCTTTCAACCGTGATTTTAACTTATTTAACTTTTCTGAACATGCCTGTATACTTGTCAAACATAGTTTTATGAATATCATAGTGACGTTTTATATTATATAATTTTGGGACACCGACTGTACTATTACAAATCAAACAAATAATTTTTTTTTCACTTCACAGCAAAAAAAACTCTAATTCCCACTTTTCTTGAAAGATACGATGCTCATCCACAAGTTTCCTCTTACTTCCACTTGGTTTTGAAAGAGACATGTTTAAAACTGTATCCGAAATAAATTATAATAAGTACTGTTAAGTGTTGTAACAATAAGTGTGCAACTCAACTCGAAACTCTATCGCAACTCATAACTGACTAAACACTGAACGACTGAACTCAATCGAACACGGCTTATATACGGATTTTGATTTCTCGAGGTCTTTCCAAAATGTTCAGATAGCGTCATCTGTGTTTTTGCGCGATAGAATTTCATGGAACAAGCCAGATAACGTTTGGCTTTAGGTTTTAGGTTGAGTATGTGTAGTTCATCCTTCTAAACATAGATGGTACTATGTACAATTGTACATTTTATTATACCAATCGTTGTTGCAGCTGCGCGCGCTTTCAAAAACGGTTTTCAACTTGTTCATTGTCTGGCTGTTTTCAAAACTGATTTGGGCCGCACAAAAATGCTCACTAGGCCGCATGTTTGACATGGCTGATCTAGAAGAATTAAGTTGTAGAAGATTGTCAGCGATGCATCCAGGAATTTGCAAATCATCTGTAATATATTATACACAAGGAGAACTTATACCCGTTCCATTTTAAAAAGGTGCATGCTATGATGGAGGGTGATTTCCCTGTGCGTGTAGTATTTTCCGATTGGATGAAAAATAAGAAAATTGAAGATCCAACTTTTTATTCTCGTATTTTATTCTCCGATGAATCTAGTTTCACGAGAGACGGAGTTAATAGTTTACATAATTCACATCATTATGCATATGTTGGGGATAATCCCTATGTTGTGAAAGAAACCAAACCTCAATATAGGTTTAGTATTAATGTGTGGATTGGTATTGTAAACAACAACTTAATTGGACCTGTTGAGTTGCCAGGTCGACTAGCAGTGCGTCAATATCTGAATCAGACTTACGAAAATCAGAGGATTGGTAGAGGCGGGCCAGTTCCATGGCCAGCTAGGTCGCCAGACTTAAATCCTTGTGATTTTTGTAAATGGAGTTTTCTCAAATGCCATGTATACTCCGTTTCAATACAAACGCGTGAGCAGCTCTGGTTGCCAATCTCTGCCTGCTTATTGCCTGCAATAAGTTCAGACAAATGCAGATATAGCAGATTATAGACGTATCAGACGTTCTCTAAAAAAAAATAATTGCATTATGCTTTCAAACTAACGTTCATCACGTGGAGTACGTGGAGAATTTATTATAGTTTAGAATAATTCATACTTACCTTTAGTTTTGTATTTTCTTGAAATAAATACACCTTAGTTTATTATTATTAAAACATTTGTTTTCCTTGCATCGACGAATAAACTTGCAAATTGCTCGAGAACGGCTACCTCTAGCGTTTTTGAGTAAGTATAGCTTTTTTGCTCAGAAAAGTTACAAGAATAAAAAGTATTCGTAAACATTTTCAATAATAGATTATTTGATGTTTCAGATAAAAATAATTGACAGTTTATTTTTAATCCAACATTGAAACTGTATTTAAAAGGTATCAATTTAGTATTTTGCGTACTACGGTAGTATTTTGGATATACATATTTTTATATTAAGGCTTGACAGCTGTCAATGTCTCAAAAATGGCAACATAATATGGGTCTGAAGCCCTACTGCCCAGTCATCAAGTCAGAGTCTAAACAAACAAACAAACAAAAGTATGCTTTATTGCCGCAGAAAAATTCTACAATTTTATGGACAAAGCAAAATATACCTAAAAATAAGACATATCAAGACATTAATCGAAAATAATTTCGACAGGTCAGTGCTTTTTTTTTTAAAAAATGTAAATTATCAATTTACCAAATCGTAAAACACACGTTAGAATATAGCATAACATTGCAAACAGTAAATGAATCATGATAACCTTATAAAAGTAAACAAACACACATGTACGAGGTGAATAATTTCGATGACATTGAAATCAAAATTGCAACTATGCGACCTTAAACTCTATGTTATTATAGTTATACAAATAATTGTGATGTTAAACAGAAGGTATATTGAACTAGTGTAGAATGTAGTATACAAAAAGAATTAAATTGTTTTTAATCCAATACCTAACAAAAATAATTAAGTTTTAAGTGAATGTTCGACAGTTCTTTTCCCTATATAATGATTTACAAAATTCTATGCTATGAGTTAGGACATGACTCACAAAAGATTTAAGTAAACAAGCGAGTTTAGTGACAATTTAAAGAGACTTACTCACTGAAAAAAAAAATCATTAACGCTGTAAAATGGTCTCTCAATGAGGTATGCTTTGGTGTTTTTTCGAAATTGTGCAAGCATAGGGATAGATTTTAAATGTACTGGCAGATTGTTGTAAAGTTTTATGGCGTTGTAAATAATTGATTTTTTTATTAATTCTGTGGAAGGAATGGGAAGATAAATATCATGCCTAGAGTTTCTGGTAGGGTATACATGTTGTGGCCTTTCTGGGAGGGTGTTTATATGTTTTCTCAGCAAACATACCGTTTCCAAAATAAATAATGCAGGAAGTGTTAATATTTTATGTTTTTTGAAATAGTATTGGCAGTGAGCTCTATTATTTAGACCAAACAAATAACGAATGGCTCTCTTTTGAAGCATAAAAATACTACGAAATTGCTCGGTGGTACAGCAGCCCCAAAAGGGAAGGCCATAGCGGAGGTGGGATTCAAATAAAGAGAAATAAGTAAGTCTGGCAGAAGGAACGTCTAGTTCTTTTGAAACTGATCGAATGGCGAAGCAGGCGGTAGAAAGTTTTTTAGTTAAGGTGTCAATATGATTAGACCATTTTAGGTTGCTATTTATATTTAAACCCAGGAATTTAACCGACTCTACATATTCAATATTGCTGTTATGTACCTGAAGTGGTTGTAAAGTTCCCTTATAAGATAACGCCACCGTTTTATCGACGTTAAAACAAAGCATATTGGAATCGGACCAAGCCTTAATTATAACCAAGTCTTTGGAGATACTAGAGTGTAAAGACGTTGTATCAAAATCACTCCATGTTATGCTTGTGTCATCAGCAAAAAGGGAGATTCTTCCATTAATTTTAAGGTTCGTGATATCATTAATGTATAACAAAAAAAGAATAGGTCCCAAGACTGAACCTTGAGGGACTCCATTTGTAATCAACTTACAATCAGAATCGGAACCATTAGCCCTTACAAGTTGTTGCCTTTTTCCAAGATAAGATTTGAACCAATTTAAAGAAGTACCACGAATTCCATAAATAAATAAATTCTAGCGGCTATTGTTTCCATCCTGCCTAGTGGGGGCGGATGTCCATATATATCTTGTCTTGTCTATTAATGCTAGACTCGTAGTATTTGCATATCTATTTATAATTATTTGCACTAAAAATAACTAGATAGAAATAGCCTAAACGCGCTTTAAGCTTAGGCTGGTATCGGCTCGACTGGAATAGGCTTCGGGACAATGCGTTCACTCTGTAGCGGAATTTCCGGATGTATTCGTAGAAAGGACTGGAACAAGGTGTTTAGTTTCTCTCAGTTATTTATTCAGTCAGTGTTATTACGTATATACAGTAGCGTCTCGATCGGATCAATTAAAATCTGGGCGTTCCGAATTATCACAAAATCCGGATTATTGATGAAACATTTAAAAAAAAATTAACTCCAACTGCATATGTATTATTAAAAAAAACGTTAACTCTGTTTTAAAAAAAGTGACGCACTTGATTTTCGACCCAAGTTCAATGTATTGTTTCTTCTAAACTAGTAGATCGATTTTTTTTTCGTAGGTATGTGTAATACCTTTGTTTTTCAGCAAAAATGAAACAAATGAAAAAGTTCTCAAAGATTGTTGGATAAAAATGTAAAAACTAGAAATATGCTTTTTTCTATTTTTTGACTTGCCCTGTGTATTATTTGAGGATTCGTATAGAAACCGTTTACGCCCTATATGAGAGACCCTTTTTTGTGAGCATTTTGTTTTTTATTCACCGACTTATCTCTAAAATTGACCGAATTAACCTTACCAAGCTGCATAGTTGCTAATGGAAAAACTGAGACAATGTTCTTTTTTTAACTTAAAATAACAATAAGTGGATAAGAATTTGAAAAATGTGCTTAGCACCGAATGTTGGCTTCTCTATAGCAAGCTGAGAGCTTGTTATCTTGTATAGGAATTCGCGAGATCGAGACTGAATCAATCTCGGTCTCCGAAAATGTTTACGGACTCGGTCTCGAAAGTCTTGGTGGTCTCGAAAACGAAATTTTAAAAATAATAATTGTTCGCCGAGATGTTATTTAGACAACAGTACATGAAAGCCTTCGTTCGAAACCCAGAGTTTTTCCAATCTTAAAAATTTAATGTAAAAAAACCCAATGTTTGAACATTTCAGTAAAGTAGAAAAAATTTAGGTATATTTATATAAAAAATTAGTCCAAAAATCTATAATTCGAAATGATGTTGCCAACAGATGTAATCAGTAAAGGAAGATATACGGACAATAGTAGGTGTATCAAAATAAATGTCACATATCCCTTGTTCTCTAGACATCAACAGAAAGGCCACACATCACTAGAGTTACTTAAACAACCATCCACAGAACAATAATTATTTGACATTTCGAAAGATATACAAATGGAATAAAATATATTAAACAGAAAATAAGTACACACTATATAATGTTGCCGAACTCATGCAAGCAACGTGCTGGACATTTTAGGGACAGACGTTATAATTGAATAGGTCGAAAACGATCGATGGCCAAGTAAAGCACCCTTAGGTATTCTGTAAACTTTGCTATTTTGAACCAAACTTTTATTACTTTGATGCGTATTTACTTTCTTAACCAGGACCGTTCTTAGAGGTCTGCACGTTGTGCTTGCACAATGGCGACTATGGTTCATAATACTACTTGTGAATCAACTATTTTTGTTATTTGGTAAATTAACATTAAATTTTAAAAGTGGAGTAGATTTTAAAAGTAAATTTATTTATTAAAGGAATATCAACTTTTAAAATTTTTCGCCTGAAAGATCAATCTATAGCCTTTTTTGAGAAAATGTACAGGGATAAATATTATATTGTGCCTGCTGAATCACCAATAATATCAAAGTTTTTTTAGTTACAAAAATATTTTTTTTGATGGTTATTTATCCTGTATAATGGATTTTCGGATATGAATGAAAAAAAAACATTTGTTGGATGAAATAGGAAGAAGGGTGCGTTTACGCAAAAGGCCTCTTAAAAACCTAGCAGAAATGGCAGATGCTTTATCCGAAGAATAAGAAACCTAATTATAAGGATGCCACTCAGATTAGAAGCTCTCAGAGTTGCGAGAGGAGGCAATACTCGGTACTAAACACATTGTTCAATTTTTTTTTTATCCATACAGTTATTATGCGTTAATAAAAAAGTTTTATAAAATTCATATCATTTTTATTTTATTAGAATATCAGTTCTGAAAAATAGAAGTAGGTACCTTGGCAAAATTTTACAATAAAAAAGCTGTATTCTCAAAACAAATTAATGAACAAAAAAATTTGTCTTGAAGAAGGGTCTTTCATCTAGAGGGTAGGAATTTTCTATACAAATGCTCGAATAATACACAGGATGAGTCAAAAACAGGAAAAAAAGCAATGTTTAAGTTTTTCCATTAACATTCATATAACTTGGCAAAGTTTCATCAAAAAAGCTGTAATTCGGTCAATTTTAAAGATAAGTCGATGAATAAAAAAACAAAATGCTCGCAAAAAAGTGTCTTTCATACAAGGTGTAAAAAGTTTCTATGGGAATCCTCAACTAATACACAGGGTAAGTTAAAAAATAGCAAAAAAGTATTGTTCGAGCGTTTTCATTATTATCCAAGAATCTTAGAGAACATTTTCATTTGTTTTATTTCTGCTGGAAGACAAAGGTATTATCTACCTACGAAAATAAAATTCTTCAAAATCAGTCCACTGGTTTAAAAGATAAACGACATTGAACTTGAACCAAAAATCAAGTGCGTCACTTTTTTTTGGAACTGAGTGTATTTTAATATATACCACGCCCAATTGTGTCTGTGTATATTGCGGGCGAATCATCCAATGCCCGGCTGCGTTGTCAACATTTTATCGCTATGTCTCCTTCCACGCTAACGTGAACGAACTTTCTAAATTTTGGTTCACGCGAAACCAAATGTAACGTCCTTAACGTTAACGTTAACTAATACTCTATTTTTTCTCTAGTTTTTTTTTTAACAAAATTTATAGTTGATTCAAATTTGGATTACTTATTTTTTTAAGGTTAAGTTAGGATTGGTTAGGTTTTCTGTAAAAAAAAGCGCCAGTCATACACACGTTTTTCTTATTTAACGTGAACCGACTTTCCGACGATTCGTTCACGCTAGCGAGGAAGGAGCAACGGCCATATTTTATATACAGACATTATAATATTTAGAGGTTTGGCAGGCGGTAACATGTCCGTAACTTGCTTAGTTAGAATTAATTCGTTGGGTAATATTTTAGTCATCTGTAGGAACACAGCAGGTAAGTACAATTTACTTATCAGGATACTGAGAGATGGGCTGAAGTAAATGGTCGAGATGAGTTGTTAAATTTAAATTGGTAGTAGTTTTTTAGTCTAAATCTTGAATAGGTATTTCGTACTTATTATTTTCTTTCAGATTTTTCCTTTTCTGAAAAGGGGGAAGTAATGTAGTCGTAAAAAATTACCTTTCCAGGTTTTCACAGTCTTCACGTTTTAGTTTTTCCTATTTCCGTCAGTCTGTCTGCCTGTTTTCGGCAAAGCAAAAAAGCCTACTTAACAGATTAGCTTCAAATCTTAGTTAAAAATCAAATGTGGTATAGCGATGAACTGTTAACAATTTGGTACAAATCTAAGATGACAAAACAAAATGTCAGGTAACTAAAATGTAAAAAAAATTCAGTATAATAACTATTTATTTTGCATAAAAATCTCAAAATTATATATTTAATAATAAATCGATGGGAATCAGTTAAGAATTTGATAAATATACCAACCCCTTAATATCTTTAATTAACACCAGAAAGCAAAGTCTTTTTGCAGGCAGTTACGAAAATGCTAGGAGAATAAGAATGCAAAAAACCTTGGGTACGTTTGACCCGTTTAACGAAGCTAGTAAAAAGTTAAGGTAATTGGACCTGTCAGCAGTTTATAGAGACATAATTCCACACATTGTCTTCTGTGTTATTGATACAATGTAGCAAAGTCCATTCGATAACGATAAAAGCGATTTTAATATCCATTGTTACAGATTTGATGCAGTGAACATTGAATCCTTTATCGCTAATACTACTCTTTACTGTCATAGTTAAAATATAAGTTTGACATATTTAATTTAACTCATAATCTTTTTATATCTAGTCTAAATGCTTCTTCTTTCGTTTACATAAAAAAAAAATAATTCCAAGTGAAATAAATGGGGACGGCTGGATTATTGTTACATTAATTTGAAAAGGAAGTATTTATACTTGTTAGTGTGGAACAGAATGACTAAAGAAGGACATTCGTCTCGGATAACAATGCGGTAAAATGGTTAAATCAGCATTCATTTTCCAAAGTACGGTACAGTCATTATTCTCAAATGAAGATTACTGCATTTTCCTTTGACACAATGCGTTATGTTAATTCGAAAAGTGTTTTACATGCAATAAAAATCACTCGTATACATTAATTTAAATTGCGGAAAATGAAATAAGGTGAATTTTATAGTTGTGAAGTTCTTGCAATGACTGAGAATTTTTAACATTATTCCCCAGATACACATACCGAACTTGTTTCGGTATTGTTAATTAAATTTTATATAAACAAAAAATCCTTTCCTTTGCTTTCCTCGTTATGAATCTTTTATTTTATTAGGAATAGTAAAGTGTGGCCCAATTTAGTTCGGTACATAGTAATTTAGTAAAACATTTTTTATTTAAGAATCGCTATAAGTGCGGGCACTATTTTCTATTTATTTTTTTAGGGGCCAAGCAGCCAAAACCACTTCGGACGAATTATTACCAGGAATTTCAAGGAAAATGTATGAAATTGTGTATAAACTGTCTATGGATTGGCGAAGTCAAAATGATGATGAATGATATTTCTTTTTCGGAAAATGTCTTTCTTGCCCATTTTGGAGAGTTGTTAGAAAAGTATAAATCTTTCTCATTATGAGCAGATTACCCGATTTTAAAGAGTACGCTTGCTATTAAATACAATATTTGTATTGAAACCTATAAATTACTTAAATTATTAAGAAGCACCCGATAATGTTAACTTGGCGACAAAGGTAAGACATTTAAAAAAGTACCTTCTTAAAAAATTTATAAATGTACCTTCTTAAGTATTCTTGTGTTATGTGATGGGATATTTATATGTAGTAAATTAACTAAAGGAACTGAATTAATCATATTATTTAGAATTTTATATACACATTTTATGTCATACATTTGTCTTCTGTCTTAATCAAGTGACAATAGATTCATATATATATATATATATATATATATATTATATATATATATATATATATATATATATATATATATATATATATATATATATATATATATATATATATATATATATATATAATGTGTTTTCATTCCGGGTGTACATCCGTTCACTACTGTCGTTCTGAAAAGAACAGTTTTGCTGACGTTTCGCCAAAATCACATTTGGCATTTTCGAAGCTTTCTTTCTCGCGTCCGAATAGAGACTGAAGTGTTGGTGATTGCGACGCTTCCTTTTATATCCCCACTCGGGGCCGAAGGTTATATCTGCCCAGGCGTTGGTCGTTATTTATGTTTTCCGGATGGTGCTGTTGTTGTTGCGCTAATTGCGCTTGAGTTTTTGCGATTTTAGATTTGTCGATTATTGTCTTCCATACTGTTGGTAGTGTTAATGATTCGTCCCTTTTATTCAAATCACCTTGTTTTTCAATTTCTATGGCTTCTCGGATTATTCTGGTCTTATAATGTTCTATATTGGCAATCTCCCTACACCCATCGAAATTTATTTTATGGCCGGTTTCCTGATGATGTAGGAATAAAGCTGAGGTTGTTTGTTTATTTCTGATGCTGAGTTTATGCTCTTCCACTCTTGCTGATATTCGCCTGTTAGTTTGCCCTACATACAACTTTTCACAGTCCTGGCACGGAATGCTGTACACTCCGTAGTTTTCCAGTTTGATTTTATCTCTTGGGTTTCCGAGTAGTTTACCTATAGTTGTTTGTGGCTTGTGTATTGTTTGTATGTTGTGTTTCCTCAGAATTCTTCCGATTCTGTCTGTTGTGCCTTTTACATATGGTAAGACTACTCGTTGCTTTCCCGGCTCATATTTTTTGTTGTTCGTTGTTCGGGAAATCATCAGTAGACGTCGATAAATTAGTACATAATATATCATCCTACAGTCTCTCAGAAAGTGAAAAATCCGTACTGAGTAAGGGTTTTAATTTTGCGATATCTCCTAAGGAAATCCCGAAAGAAGAAATAATAGCTGGAGTGGAAGCTGTCCTTGACTCCTCTGAAGAAACAAAAGCAGAGGAGATTCGACAAGAGATGACAAGAATTTTAAGAACAAGCAAAACACCAAAACAAAACCTAAATGCCACTGAGCAAAGGGCCCTAATAGACCTTCGAAAAAATAAAGACATCACAATCCTTCCAGCAGATAAAGGAAACGCAACTGTGGTTATGAATACTCAAGATTACGTACAAGAAATGCAGGATATCCTACAAGACAATTGTTATAGGCCTGTTCCAAGGGACCCGACAACGTACCTAGAAAAAACAACTAAAAATAAAATAAAAAGTTCACCAATAAACCCCGAAATTCAACAAAAAATCATAATACGGGAAAAGTCGAGCAGATGTCCTAAACTCTATGGTTTACCAAAAATACACAAACCAGGGGCGCCTATCAGACCTATTGTTAGTGCTGTTAATTCGCCGCTACAAAAACTGGAGAAATACCTTTCTGAAATTATGCAACCAACTGTAGAAAAAGCTGATTCATTTGTAAAAAACTCGGAGCATTTCACTCGAATTATACGAGATATCGTCCTTGAAAAAAACGATATCATAGCAAGCCTAGATGTCAAATCGTTATATCCCAGTATTCCAATCGACGAAGCATTGGACAAGATTGCTATGAACGAGGATTTCCAGGCACATATAATAGAACTCTCGGAGCATTGCCTTAAAAATACTTATTTTTCTTTCAAGGGGCAAATGGATGGTGCTCCAATGGGGTCCTCGCTATCACCAGTAGTCGCGAATTTATTTATGATATACTTCGAGAAAGAAGCTCTTGAAGTTTAAAACCCAATTATGGATTCGTTATGTGGATGACATATTTATTATATGGCAACATGGTCATGCAGAGCTCGAAAAATTTCTGACCCACGTAAATTCAATCCACCCCAGAATACAATTTACTCTAGAGCTAGAGGAAAACAACAAACTACCATTTTTAGATGTTTTGGTCACAAAACTACATAAGGGACATTTCGAATACACCGTGTATAGAAAACCAACACATACAGACAGATATTTAAATGCAAAATCACCCAGCACAAATTCAAGCTGTGGCAAATACTCTAATATCTAGATCCGTGCGACTAACTGAAACACAGACGAGACAAAACGAACTTAAGGTAGTATCTAGTGCTTTAAAGAAAAATGGCTACACAAATCGCACCATAGAGAAAGCTATTAATGCACAGGTTTCCCGAACAACGAACAACAAAAAATATGAGCCGGGAAAGCAACGAGTAGTCTTACCATATGTAAAAGGCACAACAGACAGAATCGGAAGAATTCTGAGGAAACACAACATACAAACAATACACAAGCCACAAACAACTATAGGTAAACTACTCGGAAACCCAAAAGATAAAATCAAACTGGAAAACCACGGAGTGTACAGCATTCCGTGCCAGGACTGTGAAAATTTGTACGTAGGGCAAACTAACAGGCGAATATCAGCAATAGTGGAAGAGCATAAACTCAGCATCAGAAATAAACAAACAACCTCAGCTTTATTCCTACATCGGAAACCGGCCATAAAATAAATTTCGATGGGTGTAGGGAGATTGCCAATATAGAACATTATAAGTCCAGAATAATCCGAGAAGCCATAGAAATTGAAAAACAAGGTGATTTGAATAAAAGGGACGAATCATTAAAACTACCAACAGTATGGAAGACAATAATCGACAAATCTAAAATCGCAAAAACTCAAGCGCAATTAGCGCAACAACAACAGTACCATCCGGAAAACATAAATAACGACCAACGCCTGCGCAGATATAACCTTCGGCCCCGAGTGGGAATATAAAAGGAAGCGTCGCAGTCACCAACACTTCAGTCTCTATTCGGACGCGAGAAAGAAAGCTTCGAAAATGCCAAATGTGATTTTGGCGAAACGTCAGCAAAACTGTTCTTTTCAGAACGACAGTAGTGAACGGATGTACACCCGGAATGAAAACACATTGTATTTTTCCATCTGTGAAGGAGTAAAAACCAACACATATTTATATATATATATATATATATATATATATATATATATATATATATATATATATATATATATATATATCCGAAACAAACCACGCTATTTATGTATGACATATACAACGTACGAATAGATTCTAACCGTCTAAAACGTTCTAATAAGAAAACCGAGAGATTTTTTTGCTTTTGTGACTATGTGTTGAATGTGATGATCAAATAACAATTTTCTATCAAAACATATCTTTTACAATAGAGACCCTAGCTAGTGGTATGGTATTAATTATATAATTAAAATGTATTTTATTTAAGTTTCTAGAGAATGTTATTATGTGACATTTTTTTAGATTGAGATATAGGCAATATCGCTGACAGTAGGAAAAAAGATTGTCTTAGGTCATGTTGTTTGAGCAATACATCGGATGAGTTAATGAGTCTATGAAATATTTTTAGGTCATCAGCATACATTAAAAAATGCGAAAATTTAAAGCCACTAACAATATCATTAATATAAATATTAACTAAGAGAGGTCCCAGATGGGAACCCTGAGGCACTCCTGAATTGATCTTTGTAGAAGCCGACTTGAACATATCAGTTTTAACCGCTTGACTCCTATTACTTATATATGATAAAAACTATCTAAGTATCAAGTTTGTTGGTCAGAATGTATGTGATCAGTTTTATCAAATGCCTTACTGAAATCGGTATAGACGGCGTCAACTTGAAAACTCTCGTTCATGTTATCCAGCAAGTACTGTGAGTATATGAACAAGTTGCTCTCGACGGAACGGTTTTTCATAAAGCCGTGTTCTTCGGGTTAATTATATTTTTACAGTCTATATATAAGTAGTCACATATAATTGATTCAAAAAGCTTTGCTATGATACATAACTTAGATATAGGTCGGTAATTCTTTACAAAGAAGTTTTTGCCGGATTTTCATATCGGAACAATTAAGGCAGATTTCCAAATATGTGGGAAGTAGCCCTCATTTAGAGACTTATTAAAGATGATATGTAAAGGTTCAGATATTTCATAAACACAATTTTTTAGAAACACAGTGGGCACATTGTCAACACAATAGGCGGACAAATTGACATCAACTTACTTTAAATTGTCAACCATGGTATATTGACCTCTCCTAAACAATTCTAAACAACTTTTGTATAATATAACCTATGTCTAAAATATATAGTTTTCCAAATAAAGAAACTTAAAAATGTGCCATAATTCCCACTTAATTGTATATGTATTGCATTGTATGTGTTTTTCGCAAATCGATTTTTCAAGTTTTAATCAGACCCTGTAACATAACGGGTCAACTGACTGTTTTTCGCTTCGGATAAATATTAACATCATAAAAATAGGGTACCTAATTTTCAATTTTGCAGTTGTTTATGTAAGTTAAATTAATGATAACTTAACCTAGTGTGATAACTAGCTATAAACAAAATTTTGCTAAAATGAAAATAATTATATTAGCCTTGACAGAGGTTGCTATGGTTTTTCAAAGCAATTGAATTTTGACAAAATTCTCGTGCTTTATTTCGTGTCTCTATTGGTGTAGACTAAAAGTTCCTTGTAATTTCTTTAAAATGGCAAGTTTTACAAGGGCGGAACAAATAGATATACTTCTCGTTTATGGCGAGTGTTTGCAAAATGAAAGGCAGGCTCAAACACTACGCAGAGCGATACCCCGACAGAAACCCACCCTGCTATGCCGGTTTTCCGTGGCTAGTACAACATTTGAAAATAGTTCCCCAAAATGAAAATGAAGGAAAGTTCATTATTAGTGAAGAAGGAGGAAGCAAGGAACATTTTGAAGAAATAAGTACAAGCCCTACAAATACCAAATCCACAAACACTTGGGTGATAATGACTTTGCTCGGCGAGTTGAATATTGCCGATGGTTTATGGAAAATTCTAACCATAATAATAACTTTAATTAGGTTATTTATTTTCGGATAAGGCTCGCTTCACGAATCTGGGAATGTTCAACAGGAATAACGTAAGATATTGGGCAAATGAAAATCAATATTTATTGAGAATTAACGAGAATTGTGGGCCCAATAATTTTTAATGAGCCTCTTACAGCACAAACTTATTCAAACTTTCTAGAAACAGCAGTTATTGATTTTTTGGACAATTTACCTCTTGCAGAAATTCCCAACATCTACTTTCAAAAATATGGTGCACCGGGCCATAATGCTCGAATTTGTGTAAGTTATTTAAATGGCAGCTTTGGTCACCAATGAATAGGAACGAATGGACCTGTAAGGTGGCCAGCACGTTCGCCTGATTTGACACCTCTAGATTTTTTTTCTGAGGTCATATCAAAGAAAAAGTCTATTTAAGTCAACCTGAAAATTTTTACATTTTAAGAAATCGAATTATTAGTGTTATTAATAATATTAGTATAACTGAAAAAGAAAATGTATTATGGAAAACTGTTGAAAAATGTGAGAACTGTATTGAACAAGAAAGTCGTGTTTTTGAAAATCTTAAGTCCTAACACTGGAACCTGTGGTGGAAGATAGATCAAAATACAAGAGTTCTAACCACACTACACCACAACTTGTTACGTTCTGGACGCGCGTTTCGCTAACCAAGTTAGCATCATCAGCAGATGATAAAAACTAAAGTAACTTATCCTAACCGAGACTATTTATAGGTAAATGTGGTCACACTTGGTTGCACCCGACTGCACCGTTGTCAAGTAAACAATAGAGGGGACTATAGGGAATAGGCCCTCTGTCTTTATTTCGTGCTTTCTTATCACATTTAACTATTTCCATACTCTCAAATGCATCCAATAATCTATTATTAGATACATTTTTTATCAACTCAAGATTATTTATTCCTATTCGGTGATTGTTTTCCAAAGCATGTTGGGCAACGCTTGACTTTTCTGTTCTTCCGTATCTTAAATGTGCCATGTGTTCTTTAAAACGAATGTTTATGGAGCGTTTAGTTTGCCCAACATATTTTAGATCACAGTCATTACAGCTAATTTCATAGATGCCACTCCTCTCCCTCAAGTCGACTTTGTCTTTGGGGTTTCCAAGGAGATTTTTCAAACTATTCTCCGTTTTGTAGGCTACTCTAAAACCTACGTTTTTAAATACTTTTTCTAGACCTCTCGTATATCTGGGATCATATGGGATTACTATGAATTTATTGGAAGCCTCAGGTATTTGAAGAGTAGTGGCATCTTTTAACATTTTCTTATGCTTATGTCTATTTACTAGTTTATGTACAAAATTATCATTATATCCATTATTTTTAGCTATATTTTTAATCCGATTCATTTCATTGTTAAAACGTTCTTTACTTTCTTTACTTTCTCGACACGTTAGTTATTAGAAATAACGATAAATTAGAATTTGATATTTATAGGAAATTTACTAATACTGATAGATATATAACATCCGACTCATTTCATTGCCGTCAACACAAAATGGCAGCATTCCATTTCTTAACTCACAGGTTAGTCAGTTTTCTACTAAGTAAAGAACGTTTTAACAATGAAATGAATCGGATTAAAAATATAGCTAAAAGTAATGGATATAATGATAATTTTGTACATAAACTAGTAAATAGACATAAGCATAAGAAAATGTTAAAAGATGCCACTACTCTTCAAATACCTGAGGCTTCCAATAAATTCATAGTAATCCTATATGATCCCAGATATACGAGAGGTCTAGAAAAAGTATTTAAAAACGTAGGTTTTAGAGTAGCCTACAAAACGGAGAATAGTTTGAAAAATCTCCTTGGAAACCCCAAAGACAAAGTCGACTTGAGGGAGAGGAGTGGCATCTATGAAATTAGCTGTAATGACTGTGATCTAAAATATGTTGGGCAAACTAAACGCTCCATAAACATTCGTTTTAAAGAACACATGGCACATTTAAGATACGGAAGAACAGAAAAGTCAAGCGTTGCCCAACATGCTTTGGAAAACAATCACCGAATAGGAATAAATAATCTTAAGTTGATAAAAAATGTATCTAATAATAGATTATTGGATGCATTTGAGAGTATAGAAATAGTTAAATGTGGTAAGAAAGCACTAAATAAAGACAGAGGGCCTATTCCCTATAGTCCCCTCTATTGTTTACTTGACAACGGTGCAGTCGGGTGCAACCAAGTGTGACCACATTTACCTATAAATAGTCTCGGTTAGGATAAGTTACTTTAGTTTTTATCATCTGCTGATGATGCTAACTTGGTTAGCGAAACGCGCGTCCAGAACGTAACAAGTTGTGGTGTAGTGTGGTTAGAACTCTTGTATTTTGATTGAAAATCTTAATTATGATCAACTAAGTTTTTTTTTCTATCTCTTTTATTATTAGTTAATATTAATCATCTCTAGGTATAATAAAGTTCATTTGTTCCCAGCCTATCATAGTCGTTTCCTTTTAAAATTTAAATGAATTAAAAGAGGATTCCTTTAAACAGTAGATTATTTTAAATTCTACTTGTAGATGCAGGCGGGGACATCACCGCTTCAAAGTGTAACGGTGCGTAATTTAATAATCATAGCATACCACACATTAAACTTTAATAATTGTTCAAATATTATTATAAATTTTAATATCTAATATAATTAAAAATAAACTGTTTTTTATTATTTTAGCAAAAATAACACATATAAGTCAATATAAGTGAATATCCTTAATAAATAAATTTAAGTTTCCTCACCACTTCTTGAAATAATTAGTACTTACTTTCTCCTGCTTTATTCGTTCAAATTATTTTAAACTTTTTATATATAGTAAAAAATTAATTTCTGAAGATGGTTTTGGTCAATAAAAGAAACGTCAAATGAACAAAAAATATTGAATATAAATTAACCGAAACACATAAGAGAAACTAGTACAAAAATATCCATAATAAATTTTATTTTTATTGTGTTATATTCGTAGAAAAAGTATAGTATTTTGATGATTACTTTAAGTTCATCAGTAATTACCATCATTACTTACTCATTAAGTAATAGGCTATTTCCCAAAGCTGTACGGCTAACCTCTGCCAAGGCCAAGAGAAGGAATACTGTTTGAAATATCATTTTTTTTCAATTGCTGTTACTCAGTTTCCGTAGACTATCATGATTGAGTAAGAACAAGACAAGGAATTACACAATAACTTTCTGTGATTATTATGGACAAATCGTGACAGAAATAGCGAAGTTTTAGTATTGAAAGACAAAAACTAATTAACATTAAACTCACTAACCCAACATCGCTTTAAAAAATTAGTATTGGAAAATAATGCCTAAATTATTCACGTCGCCCACAATTGTATTCTAAAAGAAAGCAATAAAGTTGTTACGATAGAGAATGAGCTAATACAACATGTCAAAGTCAATAGACAATTTTCAACTATTTGAAGATGTTACATTGGAAAAAGTTGATAGAAATTTCCGTTTTATTTTCTCTTTCCATTTGTTGTCAATATCTAGAGCTGCAACTTCCAACATATCAAACTGAACAATTTACTCTATTTCAGTATTTTATTATGGCGCGGGAATCAGCGCTGGGTTTCAAGAAACCACAAATTGCAACAACACACAATTGGCTCTTCCTTGCTGAAACTGCATGCTGGCTTCGCTTTGTACGAATTTCTTTTTGGGTCACGGCACTCACATAAAAGTTTTTCAACGAGAAATAAAACACACAATTTTAACTCTGGCCCGAAATTTAGCTTCTTTTTTCTGCCAACAGAAAGTCTTGATTAATCATTGCCAAATTTATTTGTAATTTTTTCAAATAAAGTATGAAAAATGTGAAAATGCATGATGTTAATTAGTAATGCCATTTTATCATAAGAAGTAACTATGACAAAACTGGGGGAAGGGTAGATTTTTGCATCGTAGTTTTAAATGATAAATTAGGGTCACAAATAAAATATTATAAAAAATTTAATACGTTACGTCATGTTGAATTCGTACCAGTTTATCCCTATGTCACATTTAATTTGTCTGCAAAATTTAAAGTCAATTGAAGAAGGTTTTTACTTCCCTGGTAAAAGGGAAGTATTGTGATCGTGAAAAATTGACCCTCCGAGATTTTTTCGGATCTTTACGTTTCTGGGTCCCTAGATGATGAAAAACATGTTTTCGCAGTACCGTCGCGGTGTGTCTGTCTGTTCGCGGCGTAGCTAAAAAACTACTTACCCGATTGACATCACATTTTGGCCAAAAATTGAGGGTCATAAGGGGATGACCTGATAAAATTTTAGTAAAAATCCAGTAACTGCTCATCCAATTTATCTGTATTATGTTGGAATCAACTGATAACATTTAGGTACGAATCCAATATGGCGGAACAAAATGGCGGCTTAATAAAGTATTTAAAAATTCAGCCTGAAAAAGGTGCTTATTGCTTTGATTCCATATTGTGTGCCATAATTAATTGTGGTAGAGAGATCAACTAGTAAAATAGTGGAACTAATTCAAGATGGCCGAACAAAATGGCGGCCAAATAAAATATTTGTAATCGTGAAAAAATCGTTTTCTCAGGCTTTACATTTGAGCGTCGCTAGATACCAAAAAATATATTTTACAACTCCGTCGGTCCGTCCGTCTGTAAGTGAATTCGCGGCATAGCTTAAAGACTACTTGTCTGATCGATTTTAAATTTTGGTCAAAAATTAAAGGTCATATGGAGATGACCTGGTAACATTTTGGTAAGAATCCAATATGGCGAAACAAAATGGGGGCCAAGTGAAATGTTAAAAATTTATTATTAAAAATCTACTCTTCCAATTTATTTCAAATTTTGCAAAAACATCAAGTATTATGTTGGAATCAACTAGTGTCAATTTGGTACGAATCTAGGATGGCGGAATAAAATGGCGGCGTTATAAAATATTTAAAAATTCAGCCTGCAAGCTGCTTAATGGTTTAATTTTAAATTGTGTGCCATAACTATTGGTGTTATAGGAATCAACTAGTAAAATAGTGGTACTAATTCAAGATGGCCGAACAAAATGGCGACCAAATAAAATATTTATAATCGTGAAAAAATCATCGTCTCAGGTTTCACACATCTTTACGTTTTAGCGTCCCTAGATGCCAAAAAATATGTTTTATCAATTACGTCGGTCCGTCTGTCGTTCGGTCTGTCTGTCAGTTCGCGGCATAGCTTAAAGACTACTTACCCGATTGATTTTAAATTTGTATCAAAAATTAAGGGTCGTATGGGGATGAATTGGTAATATTTTGGTAAATATCCAAAATGGCGGCCTAGTGAAATGTTAAAAAAAAATATTATTAAAAAAACTACTTATCCAGTTTATCTCAAATTTTGCACAAACATCAAAGTATTATGTTGGAATCAACTGGTAAAATTTTGATACGAATCCAGTATGGCGAAACAATATGGCGGCTTAATAAAATATTTAAAAATTCAGCCTGAAAAACCACTTAATGGATTGATTTCAAATTGTGTGCCATAGGTTAATTGTGGCATAGGTGTGAACTAGTAAAATTGTGGACTAATTCAAGATGGCGTAACAATATGGCGGCCAAATAAAATGTTAGTAATCGTGAAAAAATCGCCCTCTCAGGTTTTACATATCCTCACGTTTTAGCGTCTCTAGATGCCAAAAAAATATGTTTTATCAATTCCGTCGGCCCGTCTGTCAGTCTGTCCGTTTGTCAGTTCGCGGCGTAGTTTAAAAACTAGTCCGATTGACTTCAAATTTTGACTAAAAATTAAGAGTCATATGGGGATGAACTAGTAATATTTTGGTTACAATCCAAAGTGCAAAACAAAATGGCAGTCTAGTGAAATGTTAAAAAAATTATTTATCCAATTTATTTCAAATTTTGCATAAACATCAAGTATTATGTTGAGATCAAATGGTAATTTTTATACGAACCAAGATGGCGGAAGCAAATGGAGGTATAATAAAGTACTTAGAAATTCAGCCTGAAAAAAGTACTTACTGGATTGATTTCAAATTGTTTATATATATATATATATATATATATATATATATATACAGTGTGTATCAGCCAAATGGAATAAATTCGATAATAAATAAATGGGGGCGTGTTCGGAAAAACGCTTGGACCCGTCGATTGGTATTTTTATTTGCTCATTTTCTCCAATAAAAACTTTTTATACAGGGTGTGTCCTGTAACAGTGGTCAATGACAACTTTCTTATTTCAAATGCAACACCCCGGATATTATTTAATTTTTGGATTCTTTAGGAGATTCTAAACATATTTTATGTTCAATGTCCTATACCTATCTTCAACTATTTCGGCAATATTAAGTGTTTTCAAATATACAATGTGTTCTAGAAACACTAAACTTGCCTAAAAAACGGTGAAACACGTCAAATTTATTTCATAATTTGGTATATATACATTTTTTGCAGAGGAGTTTAAAACGAAGAAAAAACTCCGATGAAAACGAAAAACAAAATATTTCATAAATATTTTTTATTGTAAAGCTGTTAGTTGAAAAAAAAGAAACATATTTCTTTTTACTTTAAATATTTTCTACATTATACAGGGTAGCTCTTAGGAATAAAAGCATTCCTCAAAGATACAAATATTTTTTATACGCGTGCATAACGCTTAGCTTTTTTAAAAAACGGTAAAACAGGACAAACTTATTTTCTTTTTCTGCATATAAAACCAATGTTTTATATAATATACAGGGTGTTCGGGAACAACGTCAGGAAACTTAACGTCATGATTCTGCGTGAAAAAATAATGGTAGCAAGTCATTTAAGAAAATTTCAAAATCGAATGGTTTCCTAGTACCTAACAGCTGATCAAAGTTGCATTTTTAATTTTGGGAATATTTAATTTATGTCTTTACGGATCAACTTGATATTTGACACATAAGTTTAAGGTATTGGACGCTTCTATCCAAAGGTAAAAATGTTTATTCAAGTTGCCACCAGAGGACACTTTATCTACAACTGAAAACTTATTTCCGTGAAAGCTTTTTTATTTTGAAAAGAAATTGTCAAAGTTGCCATCTTTAAGCCGATAGAATGTGGTTCAATTAAATTATTATGATTTAAATGTCGTAGTCAAAGTATTTTTCCGAATGCCAGTAGAAATGAAATTTGACATTTAGTCTACTTTTCACTTATTAAAGCGCACTAGTTTATTTTAACAATTCAACATCCTAAAATAGGGTAGGCCATGAAATAGACAAGTTTGACAAACTGTTATGTTTGTTTATTATGTGTCAATTTTATCTTTGAAAAGATATAAAATTTTGGCTATGGAGCGTCAAACAAGGAATTTGTCTCGTGACGAATGCGAAGCAGCAATTACATTGGCCGAGGAAGGATTAATCTACCGTGCTATAGCTGGGAGACTGGGAGTTTCTCATTCATCAATATCGCGCGCTGTCCACCGTTTTGAGCAAACTAACGATCATAACCGACGCCATGGGCAAGGAAGGCACCGAGGGACGTGCTTTGAGAGAACGTTTTATAACAGAAAGAAATCTTCAAGGTACAACTTAACGCTACACATAACGTCCAAATAAGTGTATCCACTGTAAGAAGACGACTTGCAGAACAGAATTTTTAAGATTCCGAATTCTAGCAAGAGGGCCCAGGTTAAACGCAAATCATCGTAGAGCGAGACTGTAATTCGCCAGACAGTATGTAAACTGGAATCTTGAGGATTGGGAGCGAGTCTTGTTCCCGGACGAGTCGAGGTTTTGTACAGCTCCGACCGACGCGTACGAGTACAAGGCAGGCCAAATGAGCGTTGTTCACAATGTAACATTCGTCAAATCACGGTATTTAATGGAGGTTCTGTAATGGTATTGACATCTTATCCGAACATAGTGTTCCTTTTGCTCCTTACATAGGCCAACATTTCTTGTTAATGCACAACAATGCAAGACCCCACGTCGCTCGTATAGTGCAAGAGTATTTACATGAGGTGGGTATTGAGACTCTGGACTGGCCTGCAAATAGTCCAGACTTCAACCCTATTGACCATTTGTGGGACATCATAGACAGACAACTTAGAAACCATCAGCCCTTACCAGCCTCTCTTGACGACTTTCAAAATTTTGACAAAAATTTATGGAACGACATTGATCAAGAACAGATTAGACGCCTTGGGTCTAGTATGAGTCGTCGATGTGAAACCGTTGTTCAGAGTAGAGGCGGAAACACGCGATATTGATATTCTCAATTTTTTTCTAATTTTGTCCTTGCCACCAATATTGTTATTATTGTTATTTTTAAGTGGTTAGATTGTTGAAATAAACTAGTGCGCTTTAATCTTTTACTGTGTATTTTATTTAAAAATAGAGATATTGACATGAAACAAAAACCAAATTGTTAAGAAAACATGGAGCTATAATTTGCATCAAGCGTATACCCGCTATTACGGCTGAAACGATCCACAGGGTGTTTCAAATATTCTGGAGAAAAATTACTCTCATTGTTGGCCCCTGTATACGCTCAAAAGTAAAATTTTAATAAAAACTCACATCGCGGCGGTTTTAGCGATAAACAAATCTGCTTTAAAAAAAATTCATCAAAATCCGTTCAACAGTGGTTTGCAAGAAAATCCACATTGAAATGCTGTGCAATTTATAGTGGTGCGTTAATTTTGATGCGTATATATATATATATATATATATATATATATATATATATATATATATATATATAAATATAAATATAAATAAATATATATAAATATATATATGCAACCAGGCAGTCCTCGGAGGATCAATATTGGTTTAGTAGGAAAGTACAAAGAACCAGCGAATGAAAGCGTTGTAGTAGTACTGTTATTATTTTCGCCGTGTGTAAACGAATTCGCGATCCTGTGTTAACAAACTGCACAATCTTTGTTATATGTGTGCTGAAGTGACACTGAAAGCTCGACACAAAACTTGGGCTCCTAAAATTTGGTGCCACACTTGCTCACGAACGCTAAGGGGATGGCTACGGGGTCCTCACAAGTCTATGAAGTTTGCCAATATTTTGGGAATTTCAGAATCATTTTGATGATTACTACTTTTGATTAACAAAAATCCTCAGCCATGAGAGGTGTACCTCATAACGCTTCTAGCATACCTGTCCCAAGTCTACAAGAAATCTAGTTGAAGGATCTTCAATCTTACAAGACATTAGGGTGCAACATGTCACTTAAGGTGCATTTTGTTCACTGCTATTTGGAATTCTACCGTGACAATTTAATTGCAGTTTCAGACGAACACGGCGAAAAATTTATTATTAAACAATTTATTTGTTTGATTACTTTTTTCGATACAATATAAAGTATATTTTATCAAAAAAGTGTTTTTTTGAAAGTTCACTAAATTGCTTACGGTTTGTGGTTCTCATCTATTCTATACTAATATATAAAAGACTTAGTTGACTGACTCACTCATCACGCTCCAGCTCAAACCGCTTGAGCTAAAAGGTTGAATTTTGGCATACAGGTTGATTTTAGGGTGTAGAGGTTCGATAAGAATTAAAAAACGGTCAGTTTTTCGAAAAAACGCTTGATTGAGGATTTTTGAAAAATTCATACAAGGTGTTCAAAGGGATAAAACCACCACTTAAATAATACAATATTTTTTTATTTAAAAACCGGTTAGTTTTTCGAAAAAAACTCTTGAACACGTGTTTTTTAATTTATTTTTTTAACATATTTTAAGATTTTTAAAAAATTCATATAATGTGTGCAAATGGGTAAAACCATCCACTAAATATTATAATATATTTTATTTAAAAAACCGTTCGTTATTCGGAAAACGCTTGAACATAATATGCTTTATATTTTAAGTTTTTTTTTAAACCGAGACAGGGTGTCCAAGGGGCTGAAACCACCCCTTTAATATTATATTTTTTATTTAAAAATAGTTATTCAAAAAAACACTCGAACACGTGATTTTTAATTTATTTTATTACATATTTTAAGATTTTTTATAAATTCATACAGGGTTTTTGAAAAAATCGGGTCATTGATTAATTTTTGCGATCTTTCTCAAACTGTTTGCAGTAGAAAGCCGCAAACAGCTTGATTTTAGAGTGCATAAGATGGGATTCTTCGAAACTCAGTTTCCAAGGGGGTGAAACTACCCTTTAAATGTTTATAGTGGACTCGAAAGTTGTCAAAATAAAACCCCTTCTTGCTTTAAAGAACGAGCTATAATAACTCCAATAAATAGCACAGCAGATGAAATAAATCTAGCTTTGTTGAAAAAAATTACTGCTTCTCAATTAACATACTACTCAATAGATGTAGTTATAGACGAAGAAACTGCGGTTAATTATCCTGTCGAGCTCGTACACTCTCTAAACCCTTCAAGAATCCCTCGTCATGAGTTAACTTTAAAGCGGGGGCACCAGTGATGTTTATTTAAAATTTCAAACCACCAAAATTGTGTAATGGAACTCGGCTGCAGGTTAAAACATTACAAAACAATATAATAGAGTCTACTATTATATCTGGCCCTGGTCTGGGGAAACAGTTTTTATACCACGTATCCCTTTAATTCCTTCAGACTATCCTTTTCAGTTTAAACGTGTACAGTTTCCTTTAAAGCTTTGTTTCGCTATGACAGTTAACAAAGCTCAAGGGCAATCTTTAAGTAGAGCTAAAGTAGACTTGCGCTACGATTGTTTTTGCCATGGACTATGTCGCATGCTCTAGAGTAAGTTCCGGTATTAGCTTGACTATTTTACAGCCAGAGAATGTAACAACAAACGTGGTTTATAAAGAGGTACTCAGATGAGGCGGTTTAAGTACCTCTTTACATCCCTTTCATTATAGTCTTATAGTACCCGCTAGTATTTTATATTCTTTTTCCTTTATCTAAAAACTTGTGGGGTAATATCCGAGCTCAAATTTGAAATCAGCAAATTACAGTAGACACAAAAAACCCAAAAAAATATTAGCGAGCGACAAAAAATTTTTAAAATGTGGAACAGGGTTACGTTAACAAAATAGACAGAGGACCTCTAAAAGGTGGCGTATAGTATCAGTCCTTGCATTAAGAGCGATAATTGCATAATTGTTCTATTCTCCTTATATTAAAGAGCACTATCCATTTTAAACGGAGACTCTTTAATTCCTCATCCTTGATATTCACGAAGCATATTTGCCTTTTACAAGAGCATCGCTGTTTTTATTGTGTGCTGTAAATAGGCCCTTGATGACTCTTTTAAGCTAGCGTCATTTATTTAAATTAGCTGGAAAGTAAACTACATCAGGTGCCGAGAAAATTGGCCATATTTACTAATTTACTAATAAAACATTTTATCATGATAAAAGGACCAATTTTATATTTAGATTTGTCTCAATTCTTTATCTCGAAAAATATTTTAAACTGTTCAGCACTATAAATGTTAAATAAATTGGACGTTTTTTAATTGGTTGGGGAAAACACGAGTTATTTTGCCATTTTCCAAGCCCACATCAAATTATTATGACGTTAAATATCTGTTTTGATCGAATCGCAATTGCAATTATTCGATTTTATGGATAATTGGAGCTTTTGAAAATTTCATACCAAGTTAGGCTAGATTAAAACAAATGCAGCATATTGCCCACAAGGTTCATAATATATTAAAAATTGATCAGTTGTGTTGCGAACGCGAAAAATTGTGAAATGAAATTTAAATTGAGTTATGCTAACATAGAATAAACACTTTCATGGCTGTGGTCAATTAAAGAATCAGGATTCATGGGATTAGGCCATGTCAAAATGGAATTACTTTCCATTTTGACTCGGTCTAATGCCAAGAACTTCTTAATTGCATTATTAGTCTGTTTCAGAAATGTATAGAGTAATAAAATCTTATTAGGTATGCAAAAGCACTACAGGGTGACCCACCAATAATTTATGCAACTTCCATAGTTTGGCATTGATCTCATTGCAAAATTCTTTCTTTTCAGGTGCAGGTAGTACCACCCGGTTTTGGGTCAATTTATTGTGTTTTGCATATTATTACCCGTTCATCAACACTGAAAACCGCAAACCAAATTTAT
>JAUTXW010001284.1:0-30442 GCA_030620095.1 Kuschelorhynchus macadamiae
TATCCAATTTACCTCCAATTTTGTACCAAAAATGAATCTATCCATAGGAATGAACTGGTAATATTTTGGTATGAATTCAGATAGCGTAATAAAATGGAGGACAAATAAAATATTTAAAAAATCAGCCGGAAAGAACCACTCCTTAGATTAATTTCAAATTTTGAGCAAGCGTGAAGTGTAATCTAGAGATAAACTGGTGAAGTTATGGTACGAATTCAAAATGAGGAAACAAAATGGCAGCCAAATAAAAATTTTAAAAATCAACATGAAAGAAATACTATTCAATTGATTTAAATTTTGCAGACAAATTGTTAGATATAACATAGGGATAAACTGATACGAATTCAATATGACGTAACAAGATGGCGGTGTGTATCAATGTAAAAACTGGTAAGATATTGGTAGGAATTCAGTATGATGGAACAAAATGGCGTCCAATAAAAAACTTTAAAAAGACACTATATATGTGTTACTAAATGACTATTTCTAATAAAAACAAAGATTCATAACTAGGGAAGTTCCGGGTAAAGGAAAAGTTCCGATTTTTTTAAATATAAACAAGTATGACGGCAGTTTTCAATTATTACGAAACACTTGTTGTGTATATAATAATTTGACATACTTCAAAGCGCGCCACGCCAGTTTTCCCACTATCTGACGTAACTCATGTTAATACTATTTTATCACAAATTAACCTAATATTTGTGACATTATATTGACATATGAGCCAATACAAAACTCTTGCAATCTTTTTGTCACTAGCGCTCCATCTATAAGTGAATATTGTAATATTTGTTTTTTTCTAAACATCAACGAAAATGATAATCCAGCTAAAAGTTTTTAATGAAACAAAATTACGCGTGGTTTTAGATATTCTAAATATTTTTTAAAATTTTGTGACGTAGCTTTGCAGTGAATATAGTAATACACTAATAAAATGCTGAAGAAAAAGGTTTCAATACTTAATAATAAATATTTTTTTCACAAAAAAAAATCCCAGCGGTGTCTTAGAATCCATATTAAAGTGATATTAACCCAAAGTATTATGGGCTTAATAATGATTAGTTTAAAAAATAAGCATTTGTTAATTCATTCTGCCACTAATTTGCTCAAAATGGTATGTTTATCCTACCAAAAATAAAATACAACACCATCGCTTCAGTTATTTCAGAGGGGGAACTTTAAAATAGGTCAAATTTAACTTCTGGGAAATTTCAAGTGGACCGGAAAACAAGGGTTGCTAGTTCATCAATAGCGTACCTGACAGCTTTATTGAATATAGGGTTTAATAAAGTTTGATGGAAGGATTTAGAACATAAATATACACCGCTCAATGCAACATGCCACTTACGTTTGGATAAATATCATTTCATTTCTCCGTGTCGACTTTAATAATATTGTTATGAATAACAATATCTGTGTCTGATGGTTTATATTAGACAGAGAAATCAGGTTTTCCGTTTTTAATGTGTTATAGTTAGATCAAAAATATTAATAGATTTATTTTGTTCTATTTCAGCGGTAAACTTAATTCTTGGATGTAAATTATTTATCAAGTTTAGGAATTGATTTAATTGTTGTTCTGTACCTGTAAAACAAGTAATAATATCATCAACGTACCTATAGCAGTACAAAAAATTCTTATTTAATGGATGTTCCTTTATAAATTATTCATAAAGATTTCAGCCAACAACGGACTTCCTATTATTAATCATTTGACACACAATTCACTATTAAATTCAAAATAATTTTGATCGAAACAGACTGAAAGAGTGTCTTAAATATAACAAATTTTCTACTAATTCTACCTCGTTTGGTGGAATGCTAGGAAGAAGATTTTGAACATCAAAAGACAAACATTTGGAATTTGATGGAAGATTGATACTTCTAATATTGTTTATTAATTGATAAACGTTTTTAATACTCCATTTTGCTTTAAAGTTGCAAAATTCTTCCCTGTTTAATTAGTTGGTTAGATAATTTAATGGGTGGAGCTTTTAGGAAGTATATTACAGGTCTTATCATAAACCGTCACACACAGATATTAGTATAGTAATAGTTCATGTCATACTTATTCACAAAAAAATGTCAACTTTTAAGTCCTTTATTCACAGAATTTTAAACGTACCTCTATCACATGAAAATTACAATAAAGAGCAAAATTTAATTAAACAGCTAGCAGTTGACAAAGGATACAAAGAAGATATTATGGATAAAATCGACAAAAAAATCTTTAAAAAAATCAATTTAGTTTTTCCATCAGTTAAAAACGTCAACCACAGTAGTTTTAAAAATCAGTTTTAAGACTAACAATACGTTAAGGGGAAAGAAATAAAAAATATCAAACTCACTCAATACAAAACGAAATCAGGAGTTTACACGCTGAAATGTGATTCGTGTCCTAAGATGCATATTGGTGAAACCGGCAGATGTTTTAAAAAAGAATAAAAGAATATAAAACTAGTTACATAAAAAAATTAAATAATTCACATTACGCAACTCATCTACAAAACGAGTGAGATACATTTGATGACAGTTTTAAAATTCTTCATTGAATAAAATCAAAGAAACTCAATTTTCTAGAAAGTATAGAAGTTAATAAATTTAAAACATCTGGGCTATTAATAAACGATCAGGTAGATTTAACTCCCCCTACTGTTAAACCTTTATCAGTTTTATTACTTATAAATTCCGATATTTTTATTGTCTTGTTTTTGAAAAAATGTATATATAAATACCTCATTGTACCACAGTTTAAGAAAGAAACAGTTCTCTCACTGCTTTGTTGTGCTCTCAAAAGCCGGCTTTTTTTACAAGCGGTCGTAAATCACAACGAACACGTACAGCTAACAGCTAGATGCGAGGTATACGAGGGCACGTGTTATTTTATTGCAATGAATACTTTTACGGGGAACGATCAATAACTGTATTAGTTACTTTACTTAACTACTTTGTAAATTCCATCCGAAGAAGACACTGTGTGTCGAAAGAATTGTCATGGTTTAATGTAATGTAGTTGACATTGAAGTTATAGGCGTTTTATTCAATACATATATAATAGTACTGTATTGAAAGCGAAAGTTTCAATTGAGGATTCAACAGGATTTGTATTTTTATTATTATTTACATTTGAATACTGGTGATAAAAAAACCATTGCACCACTAATGTTGAAATATATATATATATATATATATATATATATATATATATATATATATATATATATATATATATATACAAACTATATATTGGCAATCTCCCTACACCCATCGAAATTTATTTTATGGCCGGTTTCCTGATGATGTAGGAATAAAGCTGAGGTTGTTTGTCTATTTCTGATACTAAGTTTATGCTTTTCCACTCTTGCTGATATTTGCCTGTTAGTTTGCCCCACGTACAACTTTTCACATCCTGGTATGTAATTGCATACTCCTTGTGCTTTCCACTTTGATTTTATCTTTTGGGTTTCCAAGTAGTTTACCTAGTTGTTTGTGGCTTGTGTATTGTTTGTATGTTGTGTTTCCTAAGAATTCTTCCGATTCTGTCTGTTGTGCCTTTTACTTATGGTAAGACTACTTGTTGCTTTCCCGGTTCATAATTTTTGTTGTTCATTGTTCGGGAAACCTGTGCATTAATAGCTATCTCTATGGTCCGATTTGTGTAGCCATTTTTCTTTAAAGCACACAAAAATCAAACCGGAAAACAACGGAGTATACAGTATTCCATGCCAGGACTGTGAAAAGTTGTACGTGGCAAACTAACAGGCGAATATCAGCAAGAGTGGAAGAGCATAAACTCAGCATCAGAAATAAATAAACAACCTCGAGCTCTTCTTCCTACAACATCAGGAAACTGGCTATAAAATAAATTTCGATGGGTGTAGGGAGATTGCCAATATAGAACATTATAAAACCAGAATAATCCGAGAAGTCATAGAAATTGAAAAACAAGGTGATTTGAATAAAAGAGACGAATCATTAAAACTACCAACAGTATGGAAGAAAATAATCGAGAAATCTAAAATCGCAAAAACTCAAGCGCAATTAGTGCAACAACAACAGCACCATCCGGAAAACATAAATAACGACCAACGCCTGCGCAGATATAACCTTCGGCCCCGAGTTGGAGTATAAAAGGAAGTGTCTATTCGCGAGAAAGAAAGCTTTGAAAATGTCAAATGTGATTTTGGTGAAACGTCAGCACAACTGTTCTTTTCAGAACGACGGAGTAGTAGTTCCATCCGTGAAGGACATATATATATATATATATATATATATATATATATATATATATATATATATATATATATATATATATATATATTTCTAAATATATACACATATTTATATAGTAGAAAAAGGAATTTTTTTTGGGACGACTGCTAGAGCAGTCAATAAAACCACATCAGAATTACCACAGAAGCAAAACCGACATTTTTTGGTTTTGTGGTTACCAAGAGAACATCCGAAATCTTTGGCGAACTTGATACTCTATTACCACGAAGTAGCATATAGCCACCTGTGGCAAATCGTAACCCAAGTGTATTTAAATCTAAAGTAGAAAAAGATTAACGCGGGACGACCGCTAAAGCACACTGAAAATTGGTTAACTATGACACGTGTTTCTGACTTAAGGTCTTCATCAGTATAGTCAACTAATTGAGACGAGAACAACTAGCGCAAAACTTAATACAATAAAACCACATCAGAGTCACCAACAGGAGCAAAACCGACATTTGTGGTTACCAAGAGAACATCCGAAATCTTCGCCGGACTTGATACTCTATTACCACGAAGCAGCATATATATTACCTATGGCAGAACTCGTAACCCAAGAGTAATTAAATCTAAAGTAGAAAAAGATTAAGGGGGACGACCGCTAAAGCACACTGAAATTTGGCCAACTATAGACACGTGTTTCTGACTTAAAGTCTTCATCAGTATAGTCAACTAGTTAGTCTTTTTCTACTTTAGATTTAATTACTCTTGAGTTATGAGTTTCGCTACAGGTGGCTATATGCTGCTCCATGCCAATAGAGTATCAAGTCCGGCTAAGATTTCGCATTTTCTTTTGGTAATCACAAATGCCACACAGTGGCAAGTTGGTGACTCTGATGTGGTTTTGTTGTATTAAGTTTTGGCGGTAGTTGCACTCAACTCTCAACTAAACTGACTATAAAGAAAACACGTGTCGTCTATAGCAGTCTAAATTTCAGTGTGCTTTAGTGGTCGTCCCAAAAAAAATCCTTTTTCTACTATGTATATATATATATATATATATATATATATATATATATATATATATATATATATATATATATATATATATATTTATATATATATATATATATATATATATATATATATATATATATATATATATGTATATATATTATATATATATATATATATATATATATATATATATATATATATCAGAGAAACTTTGAAAGCCTGAAATTATTAAGACATATATCAGACATAAAAATCTGTTATCGTTTTACCATGAGCATATAAATAAAAACATTTTCTGCAAAAAAATACAGTTTTAGAGATAGCAGTACATTATAATTTAAAATAAATATTCCAATTAGCTTTGTTTGGATTTGTGCTACACTCAAAAATGCTTTATTTTTTAATATAAAGCCTTAATGAATCGATATATTCGGAAACAATGAATTAAGCCGTATTTGCCTGACCAATATGCAAACATAACTACTATATCGAGATATTAAATGTTCGCTAATTGACTGCTAACTTCCCTTAATTATCTTCGAATTAAACTACAAATTACACACAAGCAACGCAGACTCATGACGGATGGTTAAGGTGATTAATGGGTTTAATCCCATTTAGTCTATTTAAAAAAAGTTATTAAGTTTATTTGGTTATGTTTAAATATCGTTTTACCAAGTCGTGGCGATTAGAATTTTTCTAGTGAAGCTTATAGAAAATTATTTTTGTTAAAACGTAACCCAGCTTAGGGCGGCAAGTTTATTAGCTGAGTTGTAGAAAATTATTATTAAAGCATATTTTGTTTTTTGGCTTTTTTGCTTATAAAAATTTCCTTTACCCGGAACTTCCCTAGTTTAGTTCCGCCTATTGTCATTTATTAACACATATACATATACCGTCTTTCGAAATATTTATATTAAGCGCCATTTTATTCCACCATATTGAATTCGTACCAATATTTTACCGGTTTCTATCTACGCCACATTTGACTTTTGAATACAATTAAAATAAATTGAATAAGAAGTTTTTACACTATTTTTTTAGACCGCCATTTTGTTGCGTATTATTAAATTTGAACCAGTTTGTTTCTATCTCACATGTGTAAAAATTGAAGTCAGTTAAATAAGACATTTTTTTACATTGACTTTTTAAACATTTTATTTAGTGGTTTTATCTCTATATTACACGTAATGATTGCACAAAATTTGAAATTAATATATTAAACAATTTTTCGGCCTGATTTTTTAACTATTTTGGATTCATATCAAAATGTTACCAGTTCATTTCTATATAACAGTTTATTTTTGTGCCAAATTCGAGGTAATTTGAATAATCAGTTTCTAAGTGAGAATTTTTTTAATAATTCACCGGACCGGTATTTTGTTCCTCCATATTGGATATTTACCAAAATGTTATCAGGTCATTCCCATAAGACTTTTAATTTTTGACCAAAATTTAAAGTCAATCGGGTAAGTAGTTCTTTAGCTATGCTCCAATTTGACAGACCGACGGAATTGAGAAAACATGTTTTTGGGCATCTAGAGACGCTAAAATTATAATGTATGTAAAACCTTGGAGGGAATTTTTTTTCACCATAACAAACATTTTATTCCGCCATCTTGAATTCAGATCACAAATTTGCCAATTCACCTCTATATATCGCAAAATTCTTGCGCAAAATTTGAACTCAATCTATTAAATAGTTTTTCAGGCTGATATTTTAAATTTCTTATAAAGCCGCCATTTTGTTTCATTATATTGTATTCGCACCAAAATTTTGCCAGTTGATTTCTAAGTAATACTTGATTTTTGTGTTTTTCAGTTTCAGGTAAATTGGGTAAGTAGTTTTTTAGTAAAATTTTTTAACCGCCACCGTTTTCTTTCGCCATTTTGGTATCGTCCCAAAATATTATCAGATGATTTTTATCTAATGCTTGATTTTTATACAAAATTTTAGGTAAATTGGATAAGTAGTTTTTAGTAATAATTGTTTTAACTATTCACCAGGCCGCATTTTGTTCGGCCATATTGGATTTTTATTAAAATGTAACCATTTCACCCTCTTACAACTCTTGATTTTTGACCAAAATTTGAAGTCAATCGGGTAAGTAGTTTTTTTAGCTATGTCGCGTAAAGACCGACAGACCGACGAAATTCAGAAAACATGTTTTTTGGTATCTAGGGGCCCTAAAACGCGAAGATCTGTAAAAATCCGGGAGGGTGATTTTTTCTTTATTACAATACTTCTCTTTTACGAGTGAAATAAAAAATAAAGGGAAAAAAATAATGGTACCATTATTTCAGAATATTTAAATAATATATTGAATATTAAAAGTTTTCATGCAGGCCTTGAACCCCGTACTGTTTCTACGGCCATAAATAATACAAATACAAATTAAAGTTAAATTATTTCATTTTCTCCTTTATAATAATTGTAATGCCACTGTGTGGCATTTGTGATTACCAAAAGAAAATGCGAAATCTTCGCCGGACTTGATACTCTATTGCCATGGAGCAGCATATAGCCACCTGTAGCGAAACTCATAACTCAAGAGTAATTAAATCTAAAGTAGAAAAAGACTAACTAGTTGACTATAAGTGAACACTGTTTACAGAGACAACAACCAAAGTTGTCGGCCCCCAACAAAAACAGTCAAGACATTTCAGAAGTAAAATATAGTGATTTCCAAAGTGGTCATTATCAAGGACAGATGGTCGATATTAGTTTGATCAAAATATACTTGCCCCAAGTTAAACAGTGTGCGCCAGGTACAAAAGACGGCGAATAGCCGTAGAAAAGGACTGATAA
Source organism: Kuschelorhynchus macadamiae (assembly GCA_030620095.1). Taxonomy (NCBI): domain Eukaryota; kingdom Metazoa; phylum Arthropoda; class Insecta; order Coleoptera; family Curculionidae; genus Kuschelorhynchus; species Kuschelorhynchus macadamiae. The sequence continues at coordinate 8,045 of JAUTXW010001284.1, forward strand.
GAATTCAACGCCCGTCTGGAGAAGCGGGGCCTGTAGAAAGAGGGCACCCCAAAGTTCTAATAAGCAGACCACCAAAGGGGGATAACTGGCTAATCAGAGATAGAGTTGGTCTACTGGGAAACAAGTAAATAACCATGTCAATGTGAAGAATTAATCAAAAAAGTGGTCCCGTAGTAGTCCTGTGTGGCCTCCCGACAGATGTCAAGGAGAAGTGTCCCTCTAACCAAGGAACGAACCAAAGAGTCTGGCCATCTGTCAGGAGCCATGAGGGATTTCTAAACAAGCTAGAGTACCCTAAACAAAGATCTAAGCCGAGGCAGAGATGCCATTCAGATGACAGTGGTAATAAGTACATATAACATATAACAGCTAGCGCTATATTGACAGTTCTACTGAGGAAAGCGAACTTGAGGATGGACAAACTACCCAAACCCATCGAAATGCTGTCAGTGAAGCGCCATGGAATACATATTATTATCATGGGGTCCACAGAACTTCTAGGAACATGTGGTGGGCACTAAGAGTCATGCTGAGCTAGAAACAAGACTCCTCTTTTTCCGAAGGAGACAGCGGATCGAGGGTCGCAAACGTGCCAAGGAAGACATTTACCTGGTAGTCCCATGACATTTACGTACACAAATTGGGTTCGCAGTTTGATTCATATGGCAAACAGAATACATTTGAAAATCACTTATTTAACATTTAAAAATATTTATTTCGAATGAAAAAAGTTCGAATTATATACGATCCGAACAACAAAAATTTCAAACAGGAAATGTTGGAATGCTGATAATTTTGAATCACCTACAGTTCTAAAACAAAATTTTCGAATGACAATAAATTTGAAGATAAATGTTTAAAAAACCTAACCTTTTTATGGAGGAAAATAATTAATGACATAATTCATTTTTTATGTACTATGTAAATAAGGTTATGAAAAATAAATAGTAGTACTTAATAATATTATACTAATAAATTATTAACAAAAGTAGATAAATTCGGTTTTATGCACAACTTCCCTCGTATAGAATTCAATTCTACTACATAGAGGTAACACATTTTATGAAACCGTAAAGTTATTAGTAAATAACTATATGAATATACAGGGTGATTCAGAACTACTTTTTAAAAATTCGGGAGGTTGTCATAGACGTTATTTTAGGAAGAACAGTTTTAGTAAACTATGGTCTGTTCCGTCTTTGTTACGGAGATATAGGGTGTTGAAAATTAAAAAGAAATATAATTTATAAATAATTTTTAAAAGCGTTGATACTTTTTATTAAATATGGTAGCTGAAATAAGTACTTAGTTACACTTGTTCTACTAATAAAATGTATTCTTGAAATTGATTAGTGGCGTCTGTAGTCTATACAGATTTTTTCTCTAATATTTTTTACGAAAATTATGCTGCGCCACTGCATGATATTTCAAGTTTTTTATTTTTTTATAAATAACTTATTTATTCACAACAACATAAAAGGTCAGTTGTGTTTTTTTTCAAAAAAAAAATTATCAAACATTTTTAATTTAACTAATCATTGTTAAATGTAAGTGCTTTTAAGTAATAATGTAAATCAAATCATAAAAGCATTAACATAACCGCAGGACCCATCATGTGTATTTTATGTAATTTTTATTTTATTTAAGCAAGCAAAGTAAATACATATTTACATTAAAATTACTTCCCGTATCAAAAAACACAAGTACGGGTTTTTTTCTGCAAATAGAACAGTGATATATAGAAAAAATAAAAAACAAAAATTGTCAGTGGCGAAACATAATTTTCATAAAAAGTATTTAAATACTAATTTAAGCTACCAAGTTTCACAAAGAAGTATCAACACGATTACAAATTATTTATAAATTAAAATTTTTTTTAGAAAGTTTTATTGTTCTCCGGAAAAGACTATATCTTATAGAACTTTTATTCCTAAAATAACGTCAATAATAACCTCCCGAAGTTTTTAACGTTACTTCTGAATCACCCTGTATAGACTGTATTATCTGTTGTGGGTAAAAAGGAACTTAACCGGTTTTTTTTTTCAATTTGGTATCGTAACAAAATATATGTTCACGATGATTCTTAGATATTTAAATACACCATGCTTGTATTTATCTACATCAGTGACATCTTCCATATTATGGAAAAGACATTTACATACCCTATTTTTGTTCTGAATTTAATTAAAATCGCCTGACGAGTTCTCAAGATATGATTTGATGAAAAAAGTATCTTTAATAAACCACTTTTGTTTTCAATTTAATTTAAATTAGATTGTGTGTTCTTAAAACATTTTTATTAATTTGACACACAAAATCTAATCTCTGCGAAACATTACATAATCCCATTTATATGAATGTATGTATCAAACATAAAATATTAACATTTTGTTAGCCACTTACGAACAAGAAGTTAATATTTTCAACAGTGTTTAAGTCGAGAATTAAATTAAGTGATTTAATACTTGAGAGGTTGTTATTTAACTAAATATCTCCTTAGGGGGTTTTCAGATAGCTTTTCAGCATACAGATAAGCCCCAGTTACTGAGGGTCTATATACTTTAGTATCAAGTCATATCACGTGCTCGTTTAAATACTCCAGTGCTATATACTATCAATGATGTAGCAAATTACTATAATGATTTCTTTATTAATGTGGATGTAAAAATGTCGGTAAAACTAAAAACTCCTTCTAACCTCTATTGAATTAGAGCCCAATCTCAGATTTGGAAATCGAAACGAAATTATTAAACATAAAGTTTTTGAAAACTCAGCACCTGGTATTATGGTATAGGAAGGTATCTTGGCAATAACAATAAAAAATATACATTAAAATATATTAAAGCTTCTTGTATATAGCATTAATCTAATTTATAAAAAGTGTGTAGTACCCAAATATTTAAAAAAAAATTATAGTTCTTTCAATCGTCAAATATTTGGACCAGTAAAGAAATTACAAATTTTCGCCCTATCAGCCTTTTTTGAAAAAAAAACATTAAAAGACAGACTTTGACTCTCTAAATAAGAATAACATATTTTCACAAAACATTGCAACTTCTGATGCAATAAATCACCTTCTCTCAGAAGTCCCTAATGATCTAAATCTCAAGAAAAAACAATTATAATATTCCTGGGCTTAGCAGAATCTTTTCACACTGTGCCGCATGGTGCTATATTTGACACTCTGTCCATATATAGTGTTTTACGTGCCGTGTTAGAGGTTTTTGAGTCATATTTAACCAACATAAAACAAGCTGTCAGAAATAATAATGTCATTAGTAACACTGCCGCTATGAAGATGTGTATTCCGCAAGGCACAGTCTTGGGTCCTCTTCTGTTCATCACCTACATAAACCCCCTGCTTAGAGGAGTCAAAATAGCAGGACAGCTACTGTTCTATGCGGATGATGCAGTTCTGATAACTCCGGATAACAAATGGAACGAGGTTGAGATTAGTGCTGAGTATGGTATTGTGGTGGTGAAAACGTGGTTTGACTCCTTTTATATCTTTATCTTAAATAAACTAACTACATTGTTTTTCAGTCACTATAAAAATAGGCCAACCTGTAAGAATATAAGGATAACTGAAACAATGGATGATGTCATACAAGAAGCAGAATATACTAATTACTTGGTAATTACAATTGACCAACATTTAAAATTTTATTTACTTTGAGTTTTTTCTGCGAGAAACTACTCATATCTGTTTATAGAGCAATTGAGTATGTGATTAGATATGGCATTTTGGGGTGAGGTGAAGCCTTAATGGTAATAAATTTAGAAAAAAGTGTACTTTATTTATATACTTAAATTACGATTCTACAATTGCCAAATTGTTCTAAGCATTTCCCCAAGTCGAGTATCGTATACTTTACTTCTTATTAGCGAAAAGTATTAGAAATAAGATGGTAAAATAGTGGTATAAATTCAAGATGGCGAAACAAAATGGTGGCCAAAAAGATCTTTAAAAAATCAACGAAAAAACTCTTATTCAACTGACTTCAAATTTTGCAGAAAACATGACAGAACAAAATGACAGTATAAAAACTACTAGCTCAATCTATATATTTAAAACACCCTGAAAAATTACTTATTAGATTTATTTCAAATTTTGGACAAGCAATAATTGTGATATAGATAAATGGTAAAATTGTGGTATGAATTCAAGATGGCGGTCAAAAAAAAATCTACTTAAAAAAATCTTATTCAATTGACTTCAACTCCTGCAGCAAAAAGCTGTTTAGAACCCGCAATTACAAACAAAATCTACAATGACAACTGAAAATTTGCATATTGATTTCTTCTGATAATATCAACTTGAAATTTCAATTATTAATATTACTTAATATTAATAAGCGATTATATACCCGTGTTAATACATTTTTGTCATATAGCGATATGCAATAACTCTTGCATATCGCTGAGAAACTGTGTCCATTCGCCTTTTGGCCTTTAATTACGGAACATATGTAATGTAAATTACATAATGAATAGCTATTCATTAGAAATTAATGTATAAGCAGGAAGTTTAACATAGTATGTTAATACTAATTAAAAGTCATTGTTTGCCTTAGATAACAATATAACTTAATGGAGCTCTAGATTAATCGCAAACAAAGCCCCCGACAAAATTAAACTGTAACCAAACTCGCAACAGCGATACTTCTCAATAGTTTTGTCTAGATGATCCTATTACCTCCACTTTTACGACTCCCTATGCGGTTCTATTAAATTTAATGCCTTAGAGACGTTGCACTCAGAAATTGAAAATTAAATTTTAATTCACAAACAATGTCAGGAGCCTTAAGCACTTTGCCAGAACGTTTGAATGTTTTGGATCATTAGTCCGTAAATTTTCCATAAAGTGCTTCTAACGAACGAGCGTTACCTCGAAAATGCCACACATACGCCTGGGGTAACGTAATAAATAGACATTGGCATAAAAAGTGCTGAGCTGGAAATGGAATGAAATGCCCAGTTTCTATTAAAAATAGTATTCAATTTAACCTTTGGCTACAGCTTGTTTTAACATTTCTCTAATCTGACTGTAGCTAAAGCCTTTAAATCGATATTATTGGCATGTGATTTTCTCACATCCATCCCAACCGATATAACATTGTATATGTATAATCACAAAACGAATTTTTCTCCGGTTTCGTCAGCAGCTCCCACCTGACCAATTTGGATATATAGTGTTGATGTTGCTCTTTTTTATTTAGACGTTTCGACCATTCAGGCTTGGTCTTCATTGGTTATCGTGCTTGGTTAGTTATTACAGGATTTTTATTATAAATTAATGTGTGTCTATTAGAGATTTAAGAGTTTAAATATGCCATGAAGTGATTTGTAAATATTCTCACCGTCCAGTCTTGGAATGTTTAAAATTATATATAGTTCACTCATATAAATTTACTACACGAGATATCAGTCAAAATACTTTATTGACACATAGTTTTTAAATTTTCATTATACTTGTTAATTTATACTTTTAGTTCTGAAAATACTAAAATACGTAAGTTTCACTCTAAATACCCCAAATACGGATTTTCAACCCAATCTGCTCAAATATCAAATTTTTTAATTTTATTTTAAAGAAATCTTCACAAATATTTTTTATAATTACATTTTGATTCATTTAAAGATTGTATTTAAAAGAAAACACAATTATGACAACAATATTTTATACAGATACATTTTGTCACAAAGAAATAATTTAAGAAATTTCTAGTTTTTTTAAGGCATATTTATGAATATTGCTGGATTGGCAGATGGTAGAAGATTTTGTATAACTATTAATTTAATCGAAAGCCCGTAAATTATTCCGTATTGAACAATTCCAAATTGTATGCTATTACTATATGTAAACCTACTGTTTGTGAACAGCATTTACCTTTATTATACAAAATAAATATACAGCAGTAAGGCAAATGGGATGTGTGTAGAGATACATATTTTCAATACAAATTGAGGGTATTTTGTTTTCGTATTTGGAATTTTTACAGTTTTTTTCTTTTCTTCTACGTCGGTCGCTAATTACCAAGTTAGCGAACTTTTCACGACAACATGATCCAAATGAACCCGTAATAATAGCTATTACTTTAAAAAATATGTATTTATTAAATAATATTTTTTTCAGATATTGATTAATATTTTTTCTTTATATAATGAAAACCTCAAAAAAAAACTTTTAATAACCACTGTTTAATTCTATGTTTAATGTCACTTTTATATAAGTTTTTTGAAAGGCTACTTATTCAATTATAAAAAAATCCTTCCTTGGCCATAAGACATTCATTATCTGCAGTCACAAAATAAATAACTGACCCAATATTTTAAGAGCAGCTTCTTGTAGGAAATTTATTATTTCTCTTCCAACTAAGTACTTTCTTAGGAATGTCACGACTGATGACACACTTTTTAATAAATGACATCAATTTATAATATTTACAAAATACAAAATAATTTTGTATTGAAAAGTTCATAAGGATTTTTCCAAATCCATTTCACTCCTACTTATTTGATAAATAAGGGTTCTATTGTTTATATTTGCAAAAGTTGATGCTAGGCCAAAGGTATTTTCGAAAAATTACTTGAAAATTGGACATTTTAATAATAAAGTTATTGCAACCAATGGCCCAATACGTTGGCCCGCCCATTCACCGGATCTCACTGTTCTCGATTTCTTTATTTGGGGATATGTTAAAGAAAGAGTCTATGTACCAGCCCCAGTCACTCTTGAAATCTTAGAAAAAAGGATTGCACGTGTATTTAGAAGTATTACGCCTCAAATGCTGCACTACGTGTTGAGAGAAGTAATTGAACAAGCAGAAATGTGTCGTGAACAAGAAATACACTTTGAACAATTACAGTGAACTCGAATATTGTGCTTTAATATTTTACAGCGTTATTGAAGTTAGTTGAGGTATATTTTTGTTTAAAACTCTGAACTATTTGTTAGCCAAAGATACAGATTTGCACGCCTAAATTTGTTGACAATATCTGAAGAGGGCAGCAAAAAACTGTATAAAAAATACTGTTCCGAGCGTTAGGCGCATAGGCGTGCATTCTTTTCATCAACAGAGATAGGCTGGGCAGACTTCACGTGACATGACGTATAGATAGATCCAACGTAAGTAATCTTGATCAGCCAAGTGTCACAATTAAAAATCGTATTTAATATCCAACATAGATATCCATGACACATTTGATAAAAGTAAATAATTGATTATCCAGTATTTTTCTTAGTAATATATAATTTTTTAACTTATTTTTAATCCAATCGCGAAAAAGTCAGTACCGTTAGATTCGAAAAAAATCCTCTTTTCAAAAAGTGCTTGTTTAAAAAGGGTCGCCATTTGAAAAAAAATAGTTAGACATGAAAATTTGATTTTATCAACTTCTCTTGTTCCTAGCTATCAGACTAATCACTAAAACTTAGCGATTGTATTATTCTGTCATAATTTCAGGTTCTTAGAGTAATTTGCGTCCTGTCATGGCGACCTAGATGCAATTTTAAAAATGGCTATATAAAAATCAAGTATGCGTAAAAAGTTTTTATAATGTCACATTCTGATTCAGAATTGTCTCAGGAATCCAAAAATGTAAAAATATAGAGAGTATTCCATTTAGAAAATCGAAACTGGAGTCATTTGTCATTTCAGTGAAAAATATGCGAAAACTCTTTATGTACCATTTACCTATACCAAAATTTGTTTTGATACATCAAATTCTTTAAAAGCTATAGCCTCTCTAATAGATTCGTTAACACCCGTATATATATATATATATATATATATATATATATACGGGTATATATATATATATATATATATATATATATATATATATATATATATATATATATATATATATATATATATATATATATATATATAGAAAAATTGTAAATGTCATTTTATAATTAGACCACTAAATGTTTTTTAAATTAATTGTAGATAGGTAAGGAAAGCCATATATACCAAAAAAAAAATAAAGGAATGAGCAATTTTTGAAAAAGCCTACTATGATAGGCGAAATGTCAAGTTAATTGTTTGATTTTGCAAATAAACCTATACCCAAGAAAGAAGTCCAATTAATATATATATATATATATATATATATATATATATATATATATATATATATATATATATATATATATATATATATATATATATATATATATATACCCTTCTACTCTAAATCTTAACAAAATTTTTCATTGTATTTCGGAGATACGAGCTTTCAGAAAATTCATTTTTTTACGTTTCAAAGGCAAACTTCTCGTAAACCGTTGACTTTTTCACAAAAACATTATTTTACGGATTTTTTCGGAGATACGACCTTTAAAAATAAAAAAAGCCAGTGAAATATTTTGTTGAAATTTGATATAGAGAGGTTCTTGATGATGCTGAAGAAGAATTTAAGATTATCGTCTCCATAAAAATTCGCTTATAATTTTTTCAAAAAATTGACCCTTTTTTTTCCGCCATTGAGCGATATCAAAGATGAGTGAGTCAAAACAATCAGATTTTAAATCCACACGTACAAAATATATATATATATATATATATATATATATATATATATATATATATATATATATATATATATATATATATATATATATATATATATATATATATATATATATATATATATATATATCTATATATACTCGTATATATGTATATATATATATATATATATATATATATATATATATATATATATATATATATATATATATATATATATATATATATACATATGTATATATACATAAGGGGGATATCAGATATACGAATGGAGTTTTTTTAATAATAGTCTGTACGCTACTTGAAAAAATTGCATGTCTGACATTATATATGACTGATATGTGAATTGAATACCTTTATTGCAAAAATTTATTAAATTATAAACATATTTCTATAAAAATTCATGTAATCAATTAAATGAATATCTAGAGAACCAGCATAAAAGCTATAGTGGCGCAAATTTTGTAGCCGTATTTAAAAACAGGTCGCATTTTAAAGTTCTCGCTCCTTATTGTAGCGATGTAATAAATGAAAAGTTGCACAATTGCCTTTTATTTCATACCTCATCTGTCGATTTATGCCTTTGAATAATAGAGATTCGCGTAATTTTTATCCATAAATTGGAGATCATGAGGAACTAGCTGTCTTGTGACAGTAAAAAAACATTGTTTTTATTATTATCATTTGATATTATTTGTATTTGGGTTTTTATAAAGTGTTGTGCCGTTTAATCTTTGAATCAATCCTTTTAGGAACCTACTTTTGTTGTATTTTTTTGTTGTTAGTAAGTATTGTTATTAGTTAATAGTAGTTTCAGTTATATTTATTATTTATATTTATATCTATGACTATAATGAAGTGGAATTTTTTGATTATTTAATCCTCCAAATTTCGATTTCATTCGTATGAATATGAATAATGACGCATCTTCACGTTTTAGCGTCCCTAGATGCCAAACAATATGTTTTATTAGCTCCGGCGTCGGTCCGCTTGTCTGTCTGCCACTTCACGGCATAACTTAGAAACCACTTATCAGATTGACTTCAAATGATAGTCAAAAATTAAGGGTCATATGGTAATATTTTGGTAAAAATCCAATATGTCGGAACAAGATAACGGCCTAGTTGAACGTTAAAAAATTATTACTTGAAAAACGAACTATCCAATTTACCTCAAATTTTACACATAGGAATGAACTGGTAACATTTTGGTATGAATATAATATTCGAAAGCAAAATGGCAGCCTAATAAAATATTTAAAAAATTAGCCTGAAAAATCTACTTATTACATTAATTGCAAATTTTGTGCAAGCAATAAGTGTGATATAGAAATAAGCTGGTAAACGAATTCAAGATGTCGAAACAAAATGGCGTCGAAATAAAATTTTTAAAAAATGAAAGTAAAAAAATCTTATTCGCAATTGACTTGCAGAAAAATTAAATGTGATATAGGGATAAACTGATACAAATTCAATATGACAACGTAACAAAATGGCGGTCTGTGGCAATGTAAAAACTGCTTATTGAGTTTATTTTAAATTATGCACAAAAATCAAGTGTGGCATATTTGGAAACTGGTAAAATATTGATAGGAATCCAATATGATAGAACAAAATGGTGCCCAATAAAAATGTTTGAAAAGAGACTATATATGTGTTACTCAATGACTATGTATTCAACTAAATTGGGACACACTTTACTATTTCTAATAAAATGAAAGATTCATAACGACGGAAGTTGTGGGTAGAGAAAATTTACCCATTTTTACATTACATATTTGCTCTACATACATTGTTTTGGCAGATATTAGCAAAAAATAAAATTTTCCATCTTTTTTGTAATTTTTTTTCGAATTTGCCGAGAATTTAGCGTTATAAACTTTGTCTAGTTGCAAAGACCTCTTAAACACATATAACTTTACAAAATTAGTTTACTTTCCGTTTTTTTTTACTTCCCGCGTAAGAGGGATATATTGTAATCGAGAAAAAATCAGTCTCCGAGATTTTTTCAGATCTTCACGTTCTATTAAGGTAACTAGATGACGAAAAACATGTTTCCCATTTCGGTCGGTCTTTCCGTCTGTCGGTTTCCCTGTTGGTTTGTCTTTCTGTCCGTTTGCAGTATAGGAAAAAATTTACTTATCCAATTGACCACGAATTAAAAAAAATCAGAGTTCATATAGGAATGACCTGATAACAATTTGGCAAAAATCTAATATGGCGGAACCAAACGGCGACCTAATAAAACGTTCAAAAAATCAGTGTGAAAATAATACTTATTCGATTTATTTCTAGTTTTACACATGAATCCAATGGGACGTAAAGATGAATTCGTAAAATCATGGTTCGAGCGGCCCTATAAAAACTAAAAAAATATTATGTAAAAATCAACTGTGGTTGAAAAATAGTGCTAATATTTTTTTGCGAATTCATAATAGCGGAAAAAATGGCGGCTTAATAAAATGTTGATTGAAAATTGACTTCAAATTACGTATAGAAATCAAGTGTGACGTAGAAATTCATTTGTCTACGTATCTAACACGACGGAACCAAAAGGCTGCCTAATAAAATGTTTAAAAAAGCGGCGTAAAAAACTATTTATTTAATTAAATTCAAATTTTGCACACGAATCAAGAGATAAACTGATAAGATTTTCATACTAATCCAATATATCAGAATAAAATGACACATATTCAAAGTACAGAAGAATTTCTATAAGTTCATATTACTAAATGACTGTGCTGGACTAAACAGGGTAATAGCTGATAAAAAAAAAGATTCACATATTTTTCAATGTATTCTACAGAAACTAAGTGCTCTCTACTAGGCCGGTTTTAGGCAAGCATCCATCTCGGAAGTTCATATATATATTTCTCTAAATTCTACCTTTGCCTTACGATTGAGTCTACACAGCATCTTTTACAAGTCAGAGCCTGCAAATAAAGAATTGAAAATTCCAAGTCAGTTGTATTGCAGCTTCTGGAATGCATTTATTCCATTTCGAACTCTTTTATAAGGAAGCAGGACACAAAATGGGATTTGCTAACTGGATAACTATAAGGACAATAGGATTATTTAAAAAGAGGTTTATTTGAAATTTAGTATTAATTATGAATGGATTTATTTAGAACCTTTGAAATTGATGGAGATTTTTTACTTTCCAGTATAACGACTCATATAGTATATTATTAATATAATTTATCGATTATATTGAACTAATCCTAAGGGGATGGAATGGCCCAGTAAAAACGAAAAAAAAAGTTACTTTAAAAATACTTAGGTTGGTAAAAAACAGTCAAATGTATTTAATTTTTTTGAATTTAAGACAGTTTTTTCCACTATAGAGGTTAATCCTAGTGGGACGAAACACCCTGAAAACGAAAATATTTTTTTCATTTCAAAAGCGGTTAGCTTTTTGAAAAATGAGGAAATACGATAAAAATGTCTTTTATCTTTGTATATAAGCCGAGAATAAAAACGGCAAAACACGTGAAATTTCTTTTATATTTTTGCATATAGAAGTAATTTTTTCTTTTATATAGGGTTACTTTAGTGAGTCGAAAGAAGCCCCATAAACAGAAATAAATTTGTAGGCTTTCTTAAACTACGCACAGTTTGTTTTATTCGGTGCATTTTGTATTGGACATTTGGATTGATAATATTTAAAAAAACAATGGTAATCCCTTATTTCGCAAAATGACAAAACACGTCAATTTTTTTTGTATATAGGAAAACAAAATTTTCCAGTAGGACAGAGACTCGTAAAAATAATTTTTTTCTACTATTACCTATGGCACCTTAAAAACAAAGCATATTTGTTATATCCATAATATTGATCAACATATGCAGAGAAGTAGTATCATTGGCGTATTCAAAAGGAGGTCCAAGGGTCTAAATCTGCCCTGAAGTTTTTATCTTTTTAGGTATTATCCAATAATGACATAAAATATATTTTAATACGATATTAATATTTGGCAGCCACTTATTTGTATACAATAAGTACTTATATTTACATATAAAATTTCGTATTTAAAAACTGCTATTCTAATTCTATATCCTAATAGTATTTTAATTAGCCAATATCAATAGATGAATTTTTAATCCTTGTCACCGTGCCACCAGAAAATATTGGAAAATTTAAACGTTGTCAACAAACAAATTTCTTAGATAAACCCACCGATATAAACAATAATTTTGTTTAATTCTCTATATATAAACAACCTGCAGATTATAACCTTATCAACTTTTATTTAAATAATAATAAATCAAATATAGATAAAAATTTGTTACAGTAAATATGAATGAGGTTAAGTCGCAACTTTTTAATTAAAATCATTAGCGTCGGGTTTAGATTCTATTAATATTGTGTTGTGCAAAGATATTACCGTTTCTTACAAATATAATTAATTCTTGTCTGTTGGAAGGAATTTTTCCAAAAGCTTGGAAAATGGCACGTGTAACTCCACTACCAAAGTATAGTAACATATCTGTTAATGAATTACGACCGACAAGTTTTTTCTTTGTCTATCAAATCAATGTTATAGAAAATAATGAATAATCAAATACGATTTTTTTTAGACAAACATAATATTTTACCTGAAAACCAATCGGGCTTCAGCCCAGGCTACAGTTACCACAACTCTAGTGAGCTTAACAGATAATATTATTAGACCCTCATACTCATCGATCCTAGTTCTCTTAGACGACTGCAAATCATTTGATACGATAAGCTATGATATATTGTTAGCTATTTTAAATTATGTTGAAATTTCAGTTAATGCTACTAAATTTGTTAAATCCTATCTTAGTAATCGAACGCAATATGTCGAAACTTCCGTAGGTCAGTCCGTATGGAGAACCGCAGGGTTAGTTGCTCTTATTGTTTACTATTTAAACCAATAATTTTATGTTTAAAACATGTTATGACCTGACCTGACCTGCGGCACAAACATTGATAAATAATGATTTAAATAATTTACTTCTATATCCAGAACGTCACCGATTGCAAATCACTGCAATATAGTGAATGTGCCGGTTTCTTATAAATTCAGAGATGCAAAGTCGCTTAATATGGAAAATAGGCGTCAGTTGCGCTCTTTGGTCTTTATTCATAACATAATTTTGAATGATTGTCCCCATATTTCACAAAAAATAAATAACTTATAGAACATAGATGTCCACAGATTAAATTTAAGATCATATTTCTCCACGACCTCATAAAACTGAATTTTTCAAAAGAAGTTTTTCTTATAATGTATACAAATTATATAATAGTATACCGGTTTCACTTAAAAGTGTTAAACCTGCAACGTTTAAAAAGAAGATAAAAATTAACAATTAAGTTGTTTTCTCACTTTCTCGTCTGTAGTATTATTACTATTTTTATTTAAGCAAAGCATTTAGTTCACTTTGCCATCACCATTATTAAGATGTATTATAAACTTATTAATTCTGTAGGGACTCAAATTTAAACAATTTTAATTGCTTTAAGCTCCTATTTTGCATTTTTTTAAATTACTATTTTAAATATATGCAAATCTTGTTAAATGTTTATGAATTCAAAATAAAATTTATTATTATTATTATAAATGTCCTTTAAACTTCGTTCCGATATATTGCCTGCCTGCCTAGCTATAAAACATAATAGTCTTCGCTATAGTAACTGGCAAAATTGGCAAACCGACATTTTGACACATGTCGTACTATGTTTTCCAATGCCAAGCTTTTCAAAATAGCTCAATCTTTCTGCCACACCTAGTTTCGAATTTAAGGAATAAATTAACAATATTTTGCTTACTTCACTTTTAACAATAAGCTTTTACTGCCGGAAATTTACTGCCGCGGAACTTTCTGTGTATCAAATTAACTTTTCTAGACACTTTACTTCGCCTACAATTTCTTGACGTAATGAAAGTTTTCATTAAATTTTCGCAAAACTACTTGCTAGACTGATGAAACGTAATTGTATCATTTCAAAAAAGCATCGCCTAGAATAAAAATGTAGCTAAATGTTAAGAGTGCTTTTCAACTGCATAAAATTAAATAGCTGACTAAAGCACCGACGAAGCGCATAAAAGCAACGGTAAATACACTTACGAAGGCGTTTCATAAACGGTTTAGCTTCGGGAAAATAGTTGGATCTAGTTTTAGTGGATACTTTACCATTTATTTTAGACTTATTGATTTTAATACGAAACAAACGTACATTTGTATCGAAGGAGCTTTCTCCGAAGCTTTTTCTTAAACTGTATACCAATTTGTCTTTAAAAAGTACAAACCTATAACTTTTAATTTGTACTCGTTATTGTTATTAAACTGGACTCAATTTTAAAGCTCCAACAACTCGTCCTTTTTTCAATTTGAGGATTCTCTAATTGGAAATCAATATGATGGGTCGTGCTTGTTCGATTTTTGAAGATCGTGTATCTGAAAAGAAATGCGCTAAATTTGAATTCTCGAGTTTTAAACAAAAAATGTTTGATCAATTTTAAACCACGCTGCAATTAAATATTGATTGACCAATTAAATATCTAATCATCAATAGTGGCAAATTTTGCCGAGAATCATGCATAAAATATCTTTACCGCATTATATGAGATGAACAAATGTTCGATAACATATTGAAAATGTTTGCGTTTTAGAATTGGTAAAAAACGTTAAGCATATTTAATTTAACATATTTGATATCTAAAGCTTATAGGTTTGGAACTATGAACAAATTAAAATCAGTTTTTTGATCATTTTGAGTCGGTACGAAGAGAAAACCTATCGTTTTCTGAGATGAAAAAAAATTAATTGCACTTTCCCATCCTACTTGATTTTTGTGCAAAATTAGAGGTAAATTGGACAATTAGTTTTTTAGTAATAATTTTTGAACGCTTCACGAGGCCGCCATCTTGTTCTGGCATACTGGATGTTTACTAAAATATTATCAGATCATCTTCAAATGACCCTTAATTTTTGACTAAATTTTGAAGTCAATCCGGTAAACAATTTTTAAGCTACGCCGTAAACTGACAGACAGACCGACAGACGGAGCAACGGAATTAATAAAACATTTTTTAGCATCTAGAGACGCTAAAACGTGCGGATATGTAAAACCTAAGAGGGTGATTGTTTTCACGATTACAAAAATTTTATTTGGCCGCTATTTTGTTCCGCAATCTTGAAATAGTACTAGTTCATCTCTATATCACAATTGTTTATTTCACACAATTTGAAATCAATCAACTAAGTAGTTTTTTCGGACTGAATTTTTAAATATTTCATTAAGCCCGCATTTCGTTTCGCCATCTTGGGTTCATACCAAAATTTTAGATAATTTGGATAAGTAATTTTTTACTAACAATTTTTTTAACATTACACTAAGCTGCCATTTTGTTTCGCCATATTGTATTTTTATCAAAATGTTATCAGGTCATCTTCATATGACCCTTAATTTTTGAAGACAATCGGGTAAGTAGTTTTTTAGCTATGCCGCGAAAAGACGGATCTATGGAATCGAGAAACAGAGTTTTTTCGGCATCTAGGGACCATGAAACGTAAAGATCTGAAAAAATCTCGGAGAGTAATTTTTTCACGATTACAATACTACTCAACAATACATGGATGTATGACAATGGTTTTTTCAAGTTGAGATTAATCAACAACAATTATAATAAATTGATCGTTTTTAGAAATATTAATTTATATGTATTTTATTTAATAAAATTTAACGTTTTACACTGACATTATTACATATTCTAAATATATTTTTAGAGAACCCTTTCATCCCTCTATATTAACCCCACATAAAAGAAAGAATTACTTATCTATGAAAAAGCATTATGGAAGAAAAACATTACCCTGTATAATGGAAAAAATTAATTTGTATATACAAAATAGAAGAAATTTAACGTTTTTCGCCGTTTCTTAAAAAGTTGATGCGCTTAATTTTTTTTTGTTTTCAGGTTTTGTTCTCCTAGGGCTACCCTAAGACTTTTCAGATCCTCACGTTTCAGGGTCCCTAAATGCCGAAAAATATGTTCTGTCTGTCTGGCTGTATGTTTGGCTGTCCATGGCATAACTAAAAAACTACTTACCCAATTGACTTCAAATTTTGGTCAAAAATTAAAGGACATATGGGGATGACCTGGTAACATTTTGGTAAAATCCAACAAGGCAAAACAAAATGGCGGCCTAGTGAAATGTTAAAAAAAATATTGCTTAAAAACTACTTGTCCAATATATCTCAAATTTTGCACAACCATCAAGTATTATGTTGAAATCATCTGATAACATTTTGGTACGAATTCAAGATGGCGGAATATAATGGCCGCTTAATAAAATATTTAAAAATTCGGGCTGAAAAAACTGCTTAATGGCTAGATTTCAAATTATGAGCCATAGTTAATTGTGGTATAGGGATCAACTAGTAAAATTGTGGCAATAATTCAAGATCGCAGAACAAAATGGCGGCCAAATAAAATATTTGTAATCATGAAAAAATCATCCTCTTAGGTTTTACATATCTTCACGTTTTAGCGTCTCTAGATGCCAAAAAATATGTTTCATCAATTCCATCGGTCCGTCTGTCTATCTGTCAGTTCGCGGCATAGCTTAAAGACTACTTACCCGATTGACTTCAAAAATTAAGGGTCATATGGGGATGAGCTGGCAATATTTTGGTAAAAATCCAATATGGCGAAACAAAATGGCGGCCTAATGAAATGTTAAAAAAATTATTATTAAATTAAAATTCTTATCCAATTTATCTCAAATTTTGCACAAACATCAAAGTATTATGTTTGAATCAACTGGTGAAATTTTAGTACGAATCCAAGATTGCGGAACAAAATGGCGGATTATTAAAATATTTAAAAATTCAGCCTGAAAAACTACTTAATGGTTTGATTTCAAATTGTGTGACATAACTTATTGTGGTATGTAGATGGCCAAACGAAATGACGGCCAAATAAAATGTTTGTATTCGTGAAAATATCACGCTCTCGTGTTTTACATATCTTCACGTTTTAGCGTCCCTAGATGCCATAAAATATGTTTTATCAATTCCGTCGGCCCGTTTGTCGATCTGTCCATCGGTCAGTTCGCAATATATCTTAAAAACTAACCCGATTGACTTCTAATTTTAGCCAAAAATTAAGAGTCATATGGGGATGATCTGGTAAGATTTTGGTAAAAATCAAACATAGGGAAACAAAATGTCGGTTTAGTGAAATGTTAAAAAAATATAATTAAAAAACTGCTTATCCAATTCATTTTAAATTTTACACAAACATTAAGTATTATGTTGGAATCAACTGGTCACATTTCGGTACGAATCCAAGATGACGGAACAAAATGGTTTTTTTTATTTTTTAAATGGCTGTTGCAATCCTCTATGACTACCCGGTATAGTTGAAGTAAATATTTTTATATACAACAAAATAAAACAAGTTTGACATGTTTGCATGTTTTTTTTAATACTTTTTTCGTTTTTTGGAGGCTAGCTAATCCTTTTTCGGCCACCCTGTATAGTGGACTAAAATGAGTGTGTAGACAAAAAAATATAACCTAATCTAACATAACCGAGACTATTTTTGAGGCAAATTTGAAACGAATCGGTTTAACCATTCTCTAGTGATCGTTCGACCAAATTTTGTTTGCCCACACATGCGTACAGACATTTTTTAACATGTATTATCTCGGGACTCTAAAACTTCGAAAAAACTCAACCTATAATATAGTAAAGCCCTTTTAACAGAACTTTCCACGTAATGAAATTTTTCACTTTATCAAAAAGAATTACACGTATGAATATTTAAAAAATGTATATAAATTTGTGCCAAATAACTATATATGTATATAAAAACTGTTTTATATGGGTATGGGGAACTCCATTGCGAGGAAAGTTCCAAGTAAAATCCAATTTCCCTATTTTTTCTTATTGCATCTAAGAATAAGTTGCTTTGTTTTATATATGTTGAACTAAAAGGGGGGTTTTTATTAGTATCGTTTTTAGTCATAAGTATTTTTATTTTTAATTTCTTAGTTTTATTTTTATTTTTCAGTTTTCCCATTGTATTAAAAAACACAACCTCAAATAAATTCTGTTTTTCGTATTACAAATTACAACCACAAAATTTGATGAATTTCTAGTTCAGATATTAGTGTCAAAATAGTATAATGTATAATAGTATAATAGAAAACCATACAAATAATATAGTTATGCTTGTAGACCCCGTTTAAAATATAACGACACATAAATTTCACTGTGCTTTACCGGTCATATCAAATAAATTTTTTCCGCCTTTCCAAATTTTGTTGGAAAAAGCGGAATACTTCTTGCCGCGTTAACTTTTCTCTACTTCGAATTTAATTAATCTCATGAGTTTCGCCACATGTAACTTTATGCTGCTCAGTGGCAATTAAGTAACAAGTCCGGCGAAGAATTCGGATGTTCTCTTGGTAACTACAAATTTCGGTTTTGTTTCTGTTGGTGACTCTGATGTGGTTTATCGCCAGTTGTATTTGTTTTTCAATTAGTTGACTGTCCTGATGAAGACCTTCATCCCAATTAAATTTCTTTTTCTTCTTTATATAACACAGTGTATACAATTTACTTATTTACAATATTCATTTACATGATTTGTGCCAGGCATATAAGTAAAGTTAAACAAAAGCTGGAAAAAATATGTGTGAGACATCCTATAAAAAGGTAATAAACATTTTCGAAAACTAGATCATGCAATGAAAAGTACTCGGCCACCAATATATGGCGTAGTTCTGGTCACTTTTTAAAGATAGTATAGATATTCTTCCAAAAACTTTAATCATTTATTTCCTGCACACTATAGATTACCTAGTCATTATGTACAAGCATTTAAAAGACTGAACGACAATCTCGTTTGTCTCGACATAAAAGACTAAGAATTTACATTTACATCATTACATTTATCAGTACTGATCTATAATTTTGAAAATTAGAGCGATAATATTCTAATATGATTACTATTTGAACAAAACCGTCCGTCTATAAAGGAAACAAATTATTCCTCGCTTTATGCAAAAGACACAGATAAGAACCGACTTGCAATATGTTCCATTTTTCTTAAGGGGTTAGAAGCCAGAAAGGATGATAGAGCTGCAGGAAAATGAGGTTTACTTTGTCTCAAGCAATAAAAACTTGTGTAAAAATAAAATGGAACCGACATTCAGACAAATATCAGTCTATCAAATTTGTTGTAGTAAATAAGCAAATGATATTATTTGAATTTAATATAAGGAATACATTTTTTACTAATAAATGAATAACATTTTATTTAGAAAAAAACTGAAATTAATTCCTGCAATTTTTTTGTTTATTAGTTTAATTAGCAAGACCTCTTTTAGTTGTTGCCATTTTGGAAATCCATTCAAATAGAAAAAAATATAATAAACTGACGATAGCTGGAGTTCATGAAAATTTGAGTGGAAACTAATGTATCTAAAAAATATTTTTCAATTTCACGTTTGATGTAGCTTACCTTAAGTAAAGGACTTAATATAAGCTTAACTTATTACGGTTTACAGATAAATACGGGCCAAAAGACGATTAATAATAATTAGCATTAGTTTCTTACCGATTAATGCGTAGCGTAGGCAAGTGGAAGACTTTCAGAATGTTTACAAATATTAAATACTCGTAACATGTTCCTCAATTATGCAGAATGTATATTGTAGTGTATATATATGTATATTCAAAAAAATTGGCTTCGTCATACCAGAGCCTATTTAAATAATGGCGGTAATATCCTCTGAAATTTGCGTTTCGAAGTCGAATTCAAAACATTTTTATTTATCTCAATAAGAAAAACACAAAAAACAAAAATTTATACAGATATATTAGATCAATACCTCGATTACAAAACAGTTACCTAAACACATTAGAAAATATTCCTGTGTGGTGCACACCTTAATACTACTAAAAGACATGGCACAAATTAAACGTAATTTGGGTTTTGTGAAACTTCCTTTGATATTTTAGTATGTTGTAAGGAAACTTTGTTTTACCATTGCCACTGGGTGAGACAGAAACCAAAAATTCCATATTTATATTTCCAATTTTTCAAAATTTGTATAGAAATATGTCAATAAGTTGTTATCGCAACTATAAGAAAACTTTTTTACAACTGCACCATACTTCGCAAAATACAGGGTGAATCAGAAATTGAGGGTCAAAAGTTGGTATATTTCCAATTTGCTAATTTTAGGAAAAGCATATTTCGGGCCGCGCAAGTTGTTTTGTAAACATATTTAAATAAAAAATATTTAATCATAAGGTCTATTGTTATTTCGAGGTGTTTTAAAGATTTATACGAGGTAAAAGCATAATTAGTGCATATATTTTTTACTTTAATAAAAAATATTGGGCAATAAGATGAAACTCAATCTGCAATTACCCTAATTAGATAGACAAAAATCTTATTGCCAGAATAAGTTATTGGTTATAAATGTTTATACAAGAAAAATAAAAAAGTCTCCAAAAATATTTTTCAGCGCTATTCTTTTTAAAGACTGTTCTTAGGTTGTTGGTACTAATTTTAATAATACAGATAACAGATAAAAGTCGTTACACTTTATAACTCCTCATGGACCCAATATAACTGGCTGATAACTGTAGAGTCTCGAACAGTTATCAGCCTTGTAAGGACGATAAAAATATAGAAACAACTTGCAAGATCCGAAGTATATATATATATATATATATATATATATATATATATATATTTATATACCTGGACTACTTTTTTGTGAAACGAAAGATGCCACAAACAAAATAATTGTAGCCCTTTTAGTTTCAGAGCTACAGCTTTTTCAGTTACCCCTTGTATCTCAGTTGTCGACAACTTGCCAAAAAGATAAAGACTAATCTTTTTAAGAACTTTTAAGTTATTATATTTGTAAGAAAATAATTTGTCTTTTTACAGGCTTCTCAAAAACATAAATAACAATATAAATAATAAATAGCAACAAAAATCAAAATTCTCAAGAATCGCATTCAAAATTTTGCAGTAGGCCATGCAAAACAATGCTGCTTTAAGTCTTTAACATTGTCTATATGCTAACAATATATCTATTGATAATTTTGCACAAAAAATGCTACCTAGATTTATGTAACAAAAGGAATAAACATTAATAAATAATTATTTTCCAACAAGCCTATCAGTAAAAACCAACTTTGAAAGTCGTAACATAAGCGCTACAGTAATCAAGTAAATCAAAAGAACTGCTCAAACTGATTTCCATTTTGTTGTATGCATGCTTCGCATAATTTTCTTGATTTGTTTTAAGGAATTAAGCAAAACAACGGGATGATTTTGCGAAAGTTTTCTTTCATTGCGTTTCCTAAATCTTGAATATTGTCATAATGAAAATTGGTAAAATTATTCTCCAGAAATAACCTCGCCATTTGTGAATTGTGTGCAGAAGTCGTTCAAAATAAATTTCGTTTACAAACGCTAAAAGAACATCATCAAGCAAATCAGGTATAGCTGTCTCTAAAATTTCTACATAGCGATTGGCTAAATATTTCCTTCAAATATGTACATTTTTATCTGGGTTCCTAATATGAAGCAAGGCACATCAGCAGGCAAACCTGCCCTGCTGTCTTTTGGCAAATATTTGATGGTGGTTTTCCTGCGACTAGAATCTGCTATTGTGCTCATTAATTATACAGGAATTACTAAAATATGCTAGGTCTGACCATATAACCTTCATTTCAAAATCTCTTTGAGTTTTAGTTTTTGAAATCCCTACACTATTTTCACTGGCTCTACAGCAGTTTGTAGGTAAGCTTTTACATTAGCCAAAGCAATACTATGTTGAAGACATGCATAACACGT